>OZ025239.1:37674921-37749921 GCA_964019155.1 Osedax fenrisi
TTGCTAGCATGAGAGATCAGAGCAATAGTTCGATAGTTCCCACATTCTTTCTTATCTTCTTTATTGTATATCGGGAGATAAACAGATATCTTCCAATCTCTTGGCCATTCCTTAGTCCTCCATATGTTATTAACAGTATTTTTATAGATGCATCTCTACCTGCTTTCAGAAGCTCTATATGTGTAGCATCACATCCAGATGATTTCCGATTTGATATATGCTTGATAGCGTCCTTTACCTCTGTATCTAGTATATGAGGTTCATCTTCATATCTAGTTTCTTGGAAAGTATCAATGATTTTAGGATCACTCCTGTAAAGCTCTTCTATGTATTGTTGCCATCTAATTTGTACTTCTCTTTCTTCAGTAGCGGTCTTTCCGGAATTTAATTCATAACTCCGCATCTAGCTGTGTATGCTCCAGTTATATCTTTTATTTCCTTGTATAGATATATTGTTCTTCCCTTTTTATTGTTTTCTTCTATTTTTCTGCATTTCTCTCTTAAATTTATCTCCTTATAATACCTTGCTTTTTTTTTGAAATTCTGCATTTAGTTTTTTATATTTTTCTATTTCACTTTTTCATTTTGCCTCTCTTCTCTCCTCCGCTATTTTTATTGTTTCTTCGGTTAACCATTTTGTAACTTTCCTCTTCTTTACTTTTGGTATCCATTTCTCAGCCGTCTCTATCACAGCATCACGTATATCAATCCATAAATCTTCAGGATTTTTGCAATCTACATGTAGTATACTGCATCTATTCTTGACTTCTACACTATATTTCGTATCAATGTTTTCTAGGTCATATTTTTGAGTAGTCTTATTTCTTTTAGTTTGTTTGAGCTTTATCTTGACAATAGCTATTAACAAATTGTGATCTGTGCCACAGTCTGCTCCAGGAATAGTTGTAACTCTTTTTATAGAGCTTTTCCACCGACCTGTACATAATATATAATCAATCTGGTTTCTAGTATGTAGTTTGAATATTGTATTCATAACAACAAGACTATTTCGACTGCAGAAATCTACCATGGTATCACCTCTAACATTTATATTCCCCAGTCCAAAACTACCAATTACCCCAGCTGTATTTTATTTACCCACTTTAGAATTCCAATTGCAATTGATGTCACCTTTTTGAATTATATCTATTGCTCTTTGTAGGGCATCGTAGAAATAATCCATCTCTTCTTCATCTGCTGTTGAAGTGGGCGCGTATACTTGTATGAATGTGAAATTTATAGGTTTACCTTGGATACGAATTGTTATTATTCTGCCACTTATAGGATTGAACCCAAGAACACATTTTTATTTTTTTTCGAATGCCACCCCTTTTCTTTCAATTTTATCGTTTCCAATAAAATATACTGAATAGTCATCAGATTTTACTTGTCCTATCCCCTCCCACTTCGTCTCACGTATCTCCAATAAATCTATCCCATTCCTTCCCATTTCCCTTGTAATAATTTCTGTATTTCCATTATTCATTGTTTTGACATTCCATGTCGCTATATTTATATTTAAAAAAAATTATAGGTAGCTATTAATATCTGTGTGTTTCAAGACGATTTTCTCAGAAACAATACTTCCTTGTGAATTTAAGATAGCCTCGTCATCCTTACCGACTGTACTTACATGATAGTTTCGCTCATCCCCAGTAATAATTGAAAGGCTGTCCAACCTGGGGGGCTTATTTTCTAGCCTTATTGTATTTACTTCTATATGTGCTGTCATGTTTCTTTTCGTGGGAATTTTACTGGAGTAGTTTCCCTTTGCTTTCTCCAGCGAAGTGTTGTAGCCGTGAATGGGGTTGACAGAACGCCCTCGAGTAGATATGAAGTTGCTGTTGTCCTTACTAGATCATCCGTCTCATCCACTATTTCTATCGCTGCTGCTCGATAGAAAATATTCTATTTTATTTTTGTTACTATGAGAAATGTTTGACTAGTATTGTTAGAAGCCAGTCATACCCATGCAATGTTTAACCGGCCAGTCGAGGTCGTTTACCAGGGTTACCCGCCGTGCTGTTCACGACTACTTGGAGGTAATTGCATCAGTTGAGTAGGGGAGAGTGGGTTGTATGAACAGGTGTCTTGCATGAGCCACTGGAAATAACAATTATTTTCTACAGCAGAAATTTGATTTAACTGAACTAGTATCGTCATCTATAATTAATACAGTTGCGGAAGTATCATTTTTAATAAAAAAAATAAAAATAGTAACATTTAATCACATTTTTAACTAAAGTACGCTCAAAAGTAAAAATTCCAGACAAAGTAATATATGTTATAACTTCTATAATAATTATTTGATTATATTCATATTATATATATGATTTTAATATATAATTAACTTAATATTAATATAAAAATATATTTAAAATTTTAAATAAAATATTTAAATGTTATCAATTAATAATAAAATTTGATATGGGGTTGAGTGATCCACTAAAAATGGGGTTATATGAACATTGTTCAATCAAACAAATATCATATGTTAATATTTATAATATAATATTATAATATTATAATATTAATATTATTATAATATTATAAAATATATTCAATGATCCGAATATAAATAAGTAATGATTAAATATAAATAATATAATTAATTATATATCAATATAATTAATTAAATTAATTTTAATGAGGGTCAATTACTAATTCTTAATAATTAGTTAAATATTATTTCTAGGAATCAAAAATGAGAAACTATACTCAACAAACTGATAGAATACGTGATAAAACTATCATGGCAAGAGCAATTAAAAAAGTAAAACAGGGTATGTTAATTCAACCCCGCCTTTGGGGTTGAATGAACTTTTTTATTTTTTTTTATTAATTGTAATTATGAAATTTTATAAGTATTCCTTATATCTAAAAGTGATATATTAGTTAACTAATATCATATATTATGCAATACAATTTAAATAATTAAGAAAAATGTATTATTACCACCATGATAGCACTTTATACAAAAACATGGTCATACAACCCCACCCTCCCCTACTGTGTATGGACAGATGATCCTGAAGAACCCATTTTCAAAGTATATTGTATAGGGTTCGACTTTTCAGAAACCATCCGTACTAATATATACAATACCCCAAATCTACCCCATATATATATATATATATATATATATATATATATATATATATATATATATATATATATTTATTTATTTATTTATTTAATTTGAATCAGAAATGCATAACATAGGTCCATAGAGTATACAATAATTAAAACTAACAACAATTAAACGAAAACGAAATCTAAAATATTATCTAAATACAGATTTATACCATAAGGTAAATAGTTGCGAAGGGCACAAGACATTATAATAATAAAGTTGAACAATTAACGAATTACGAGAATTTCGTATACGTTGATAAAGTGAATTATATGATTTACGTAGTTTAATTGTTAAATTATTAACATTATCATAAAAACATCAATGACGCGCTATGTCGACGCTTATATTTCATCACTATACGATAAGCGTTATTATATTCTACCTTAATTTGTCGCATGTTGGCCATATTCGGTAACCATATACTACTAAGGTAGATATTTGAAACAAACGATTTAAATAGAATAATCTTAGTAGCTTTAGAGCAATGGCTAAAATTATTCGCTATCATATAGCTTTGTTTATATAGCTGTTTGATATTACTATATATCAATATCATCAGACAAGTCCTCTGATATCCAATGTCCAATATATTTATACGCTATAACAACATTCAAAAGTGTATTAACTATGTATAACTTTACTGGATTATGTCTAGATGAACCATAATAGATAGGCAAATTGACAGACTTATCTATGTTATATGTTATGAAGTTATGGCTAGCAAACTCTTCACAATAATTTATCAATAATTGCAGACCCTTCAGTGATGGTGAGAATAGAGCTGTATCGTTAGCATAGCATAGATTATTAATTATATTCCCATTTAAACAATATCCTGATTTTATTTGATTTAGTTTCACAATCATAGGATTGGTATAAATATTGAATAGTAAAGGTGAAAGAATTCCTCCTTGACGGACACCATTCGTAACTGGGAAGCTATCTGATGTATTATCACCACACTTAATATAGATTCTCTGATTTCTGTACCAATAATTTAAAAAAATTATTATATAAGATGGAACATTATTATCTTTTAATCTATGAAATAAAATATTGTGATTAAGTTTGTCAAAAGCTTTAGATGCATCTAGAAAAGCTACAAATATATTGGTATTGTTATTATTGTAATCTTTTAAGTATTGCTTAAGTGAAAAAACACACATTTAGGTTCCAAGGTTTTTTTAAAATCCAAATTGATTATCAAGAGTAACCAATAAAGAAGATATTCTATTATATATCACCCTTTCAATTATCTTACAAATAATATTGGATATACATATAGGACGATAGTTAGAAGAGTCATTCGATCTTTTATTTTTGTTTTTAATTATTGGCACAATATAAGATAATATTAGCTTTTTTGGAAAATAGGAGTGATGTAACATGTTATTAATGAGTAATACTATGACTTGGATAATAAGACTATTTAAATTAGAAATATGTTCTATGGAAATTCCATCAGGACCTACAGATTTACCACCTTTAATGGAATCTATAATAGATGAAATCTCAACCGTATTTGTATAAACAATTTCATTAACATTAATTTTATTATATGGGTACGGAATAGAATTAGTACTGTTACAAATATTATTAAAATTATCAAACCAGAAGTTAGTAACATCAGCTATACCATGTGCATTCTCAATGATATTAGGAATAGAAGATTTTTTTTTCAAATTATTTGAAATTAATTTCCAAAAATTATTTCGATCAATGATTACATTTAAAGCAATATTATCAGCTTCTATTTTTTTACATAACAATTTACTATGGCGTAATTCATATTTGAAATGTTTTCTTGCATTAACCATATTATCATAGCATGTTCCAGCTAGAGGTTTTTTATTTTGTATCCAAGTTAAATAATATGATCGGGCAATACAATGTTTTTCCTTAACAATACTATTCCATTCCGAACAAACGTATTTACTATTATTAGATTCAAAACATATATCTTTAGAACAATTTAATAGTATATTTATTAACGAATTATATAAATATTCAGAGTAATTATGATTAATATCAAAGGAGTACATATGATTTATTAATATACATAATTCTATTTTAGTGTCAATATTGTATTTTAAAATTTGATTCCTATTCAGTCTATTCCATTTAATTATTTTATGAGTTACACATTTGTTATATAATGATCTAGGGACATTATTCTGTTTAATCACAATAACTAAAGGATGATGATCAGAAATGATAAAATCGTAATCAATTTTAATATCAATTATAGATTTATGCATATTATGCGTAGATAAAATATGGTCTAACCAAGAACAAGATTTCCAAGCGGAACTAACGCACATATAGCTATCAGAGTTTAGAATAATTTTATCAGACATAACAATATTTGTATCTGTGCAATATTTAAGTAAAATATTACTAAATTTTGAATTATGGTTAGAGATATTAGAGTTAAAATCTCTAATATTAATATATATATATATATATATATATATATATATATATATTAGAATACTAAGGTATATAGGTGTTTATATATGTATCTGTATGAACATGTAATATATTTTATTTAATATTTTTTGTTTATTTTTTCTTTTGTTTCTTTTAATTGACAATGTTTGTTATCTCCTATTTAGTTCCTCTATGTTATATTTATTTATGCTACTTTAATTTTTAATGTATTTATTAGCTATCATAATATAATTTATAATATCATTTATTTATAGTATTACATTATTACATTATTATATGATGATTTCATTTAGGTAGTTAACCTATATGATATTGTATTATATATTTTATGTATTTGTATCTTATATATGTAAACAGGAAGTCATAATATTATAACATTATGATATATGTATTTCTCTTATCTATAATGAAATTTATTATATTAATAAAGGAGTAATTATATCGATTAGCAATATTGCTTCTACAATTACCCTGGCATTACCTAAATCTGATAATAATAATAAAAATAATAATAATAATAGTAATAATATATATATATATATATATATATATATAACTGCATGTTTGGTTCAATTGCTAAGGCGACATACAAGCAGATGACAGGGTTATAGCCTCGTCCGGACGATTAATTAATTTTACAAAATGGGTCTTAAAATATTATTTAGAAGTGATCTTATATAATTGTGTATAAATAAATTATCGGCTCTTATTAAAACCATGGATGCCTTAACATGAGAGCGGCTATGAAAGTACATTAGAGCCATATATGGTTATAAGTTAAACTTCATCTAAGTTCCTAGATTTGATGAAAGGACTCCACCAAATATAAATAACAAAATAACAATAACAATATACATATATATATATATATATATATATAAGTGTTCGTACGTAGATATTGTTGTTCGATATAGTATTTTATAGATATGAAGTAAACCTGCATACACCTGTATGTATATAATCGACAATATCTAGATGTATACATTCACTAGTGGAAAATGGTGTACTGCATTATTGTTATGGATATTGAAGTAATACTGATGTAACAAAACGTCGATTATAATTGGAAACTGGACAAAATAAAATAGGTTTGATATTCAAACTAGATCACTCATTTCTAACGGTAAGTATTATTGTTCTTGATTGATTGATACTTTATTTAAGCAAATATATTGTCAAAATATATAATCTAAAGTATACTTATTTACTAACGATAACATATGTTCTTGAAATAAATAAATAATAATATGAAATTAAAAAGAATGAGGGCATCGAAATAATATATTTCTACTTAAAATATATTGAATTCTTCTTAACTTTGTAACCTGTAATAGTTACAAATTATTAATTATAAAGTTTAATATTTAAATGATATATTTTTAATATATTACAAACAGAACATATTGAAAATCAAATATATTAATACGAAACAAATAATGTAATACTTATCACTTTAAAAATCTGTAATAATAGTACATTATTAATATAATATTTTAAAGGTATAATAAATTTGAAACATATACATATATATATATATATATATATATATATATATATACATACTAACATAACATGCTCACAATACATTAACCAATTATAATATGAAACAAATAATTGAATACTTAGATTAATTGTATATAATTATTAATGTAATTTTGATTTTAGTTATAACATTTACATATTATTTATTATTTTTAATTATTTAATATATGTATATAAAAGCTATACTTGATTGTTGGATGCTATTGAAATGTATGGTACTGGTGACATGTTACTAGATATTATACTATGTCTGGAGTATTCTTATTAGCGGAATTATTTGATTAACGTAGACAAATAATATATAATATTAATATAGATTTCATATATAAATAGATATATCTTTTGAAATATTGTATCTGTACTTTTCTCCGATATTAGAGTTGAAAATAAGAAATTTAAGAAATTTCTAAATGGAATAATTACTTTTTTAATGAAACAACAATATGTAATTAATTTTGGAAGATACTCCAAACTATTTAAATGTTCGTTAAATGTATTAAAATGTGTTATATTTAATACAAATATTATATATTTCTGAATAATTCGTTTAATATTTTGTTAAATATAAATAGGATCTCCAATCATATTATCATAAATGGGACTATAATCAAATCTAGATAAAACTATACTATTCAAAAATTCGAATGGTTGAGTTGATTGACGTTGCTTATTTATATGATTCTGTGATAATTAAATGAAACAAATATTTCAAAGAATTTAATTCATGTAATGAAGAAATTATTCAATGATTATCAAATATAATATCTGGAAAAGAAAAATCAGAAAGATAAATATTAAGAATATAATTGATTAATATTTACAAATAAGTTATCATGTAATATCCATTTACGAATATTATTCACACCTGAAATTAATTGATCATAATGATACGATGCAGTATATAATAGAATATCATAAAAAATATATATTTAACATTGGGTGATTGTGCTACTATATATTTTAGAGGAGACTTATTAATATTGCAAAGTAAGGATCTGATGCAAAAGTGTGGAACCCCATGTAATGAAATACAATTATAAATCGTAACCGAATAATATGTATCTTTGATAAATAGACGGCTTATTCTCAAAGAATCGCTAGATACAATAATCTATTGACAATTCCTATCTTATAAGTATTCTAAGAGAGTTACTATCAAATGCAGATTTAATGTAAACTTGTGATAATTGAATACGGCTATATTTATCCAAAGATAAATAAATATCATTCATGGTAGCGAGCAAAGAAGTTTCAGTAGTATGTCCCTATTTATATGTACTTTGATATACATCAACAATATCATTATCATATATATATTTAATAAGTTTATTTGATATATTTCATTCAATAGTTTACCTATTATAAAAAGCATTAATATAAGTCTAAATTTGCACTATAATCAATATATGTGTATGATTGGAAATATCAATAATGATTTAATGGGACGCGCAACTTTCGAGAGTCGAATTTAAAAGAGAAAAGGGATATTTCTTAATGGCTCTTACCTTATATACACTTTTATTTATGATTATTTTTTATATTTGTATTCGTATATATCAATAATACTTAGTTACATTATATTTACTATTGAATATTTAGTAGTGTATATATTTGTATACAATTTTCATATATATTTATTAATTGTGTAAGTGTTTATTTAATAGCCCTTTCCCCTATAGGGTAGGGAACATATACCTTTTACATGTGAACTCGCGACCCTTTAAATGAATATAATAAAGTCACAATTATTTAATGAATCAATTATAACTGTATAAAAGAGTAAGACAATTAATTAGTTACTAAATGACATAAAGAGGAAAATAATCAAACACGGACGATGAAGAATACGTATTATATAATTATGCATAATTATCCATGGATATCAAGCATTGAAGGAGAGAGACATATATGAAATGAAGAAGTGGATACAGGCGTATAATATATACGAAGGCTTATACATTAATATTATCATATTATAGTACAGGTATTTCATCTAATTCAAGTATTTAATATAGACATGTAATATACGCGTATGCAATATAGTTATTGTTGTAATATATGTTATATAATATATGTTATATAATATAAGTTATAGATTTTCATAGTTTTTATAGTTTAGCAATTCCTAACTTTGTACCTATCGCTATTATTTCGTTACGGTGTCATTGATGTCATTGATGTCATTGGTTTAACATATTAATGACATAAACATACTAATACTCATAACTGCCATTTAAAAGCCGCTGTGGTGGGTAATATAATGACAGTTTAACTCGGGGTCATATATAGTAACACGTGTAGTAACACCTGTACTTGTAATTAAAGCATAACTTGTATTAACACCTTCAGTCGTGAGATACACTGCGTATGCTGTCAGATAATTAGATTAACAAATTCGTATTTAAATTATTTATAATATCTATTTAATACTAGTAACTGGGTACGATCTATTTAATATATAAAACCATTTTTAATATATATATATATATATATATATATATATATATATATATATAATAATGTACACATGATTGTATACAATCACTAATAAATAACACTATATATCATTATAAAAATATGTAGGTATTACTTTAGATAATAATTCATATTTCATAATTGATATTATAAGAGTAACACATATTTAATAAACATCTTGATTATATATGTAAAAATTATATTTTATTTATTTACACATAATATACTTGGTAATAATTAATAGAAGAGTGCATTATTGACATTATTTTTAAATATGTTACAATTAATAAATTCAAAAAAAGTAAATTCCTTACTTCCATTGATAAATAAAACCATAGATTATTAATTCATAAATAAACAAAGTATATTTAATAATGAATACGTAATACTATATTCTATTAATATGATATATTATTATAATATATATATATACAATAACTATTTATTTAATTAAAATCTATATAAAATATAAATTATGTTTTGTAAAAATCATTTATTGATGAAGTCTATAAAAGAAAAGCGATTAATAAATATTATTAAAGTCTCGACATCGTCAACATTAATAAACTGTACGGTAGCCATTGGCTACTAACTACTAACTACTATTATACACATATCTATAGTATAACTAATAACTATAAGCGTACTAATGAGACGTCATAAATCATATGGACGTGTGTGCGTATGTGCGTATGTTACTGGTGCGTAACACACGCGTGGAATGCTAACTTCGTAGCGATAACCGGTGTTATTAGATACGATAAAATATCATTTTATAATGAATAATTCATTGTTGCGTCATATATATATATGTTATGTAATAAATATAGTATGTAAAAACGAGGTTATGTAATAATATCACAACTCGATAAAGTTAATACTTGATACAATGGACGGAAGGACGGACATACACTTACTGGACATATATCGTATAATACCCTGATTTAATGACGATATTCTAATAACAAACACAACGAGAATATATCACACATATATATCACATATACAACACGAGTAAAACACCAGTGGAACACCGGTATAATACGAGTCTAACACGAATCTAACACAAGTATAGAACTAGTATAGAACAAGTATAACACGAGTTTACACCAGCTTAACACGAGTTCAATTACGACGCATCTTGAAAAGAGACGAGTTGGTCTGCAATTCAAGTTCGAAGTCGTATGTTCTCAGTATTCATCACGTGACCTGAATGTACCTCGTGACACACGTGTATCACGTGAAATTTCACATGTACGTTGACCTACAAATGATAACACATTACGATTATTAACGAGTAATAATAAAGTAAGTAAGAGCGCGTTTACACGGTAAACAAATTCATCGCAGACTAGAATATACGACCACATTATCATTGTTGGTAATCATGTAGAAGTACGACGAATCATAGATATGTCCTGCCGTGTGAACACGCCATAATACAGTGGTTAACCAGATGGAAATGCTATGAGTCACGTCTCCTATACGTCGAACTCTCGGCATGGTTGAAATTCTCGACTTAACAATGTCAGTCAAGCCGATAATTAACACGGACTGTATGCGAAGACGTGGCTTATTTACTTCCCGATCAAACATTAATTATAATGAATCGAAATCAGTGCGCGTAAACAATTGTTTAGACGGAGATTTTATAAATATCAATAAGTTTAATAATATTCATTTTATAAATTAATATAATAATATAACCACGGTAAAACATTCGCTTGAACTTACATACATGGTATTACTTATAGTACATCATGAAGTATGTATAAAGCATCATGTTCATGTGTATAAGTATACTAAATCTATTGGTAAATAATATTATACGAAATGATTAGTAGTTAATAAATTATGTATTTTACTGAGGTACCTACTAAGTACATTAATTACATACAGTAACGAAACGTCAGACATAATTAGTTACATTTCAACTGGAAATATTGTAACTAGTGTATATTGCATAACTTGGTGTATATTACGTAATATTTACCCGGTTTTAGCGACGTCTTCGTTGTCATTCTTTGGATGAACATCAACAATTGGGGTACCGAATAATTTCAGCTATTCAAATTTAGATGGTATTATTAATAAGAAATAATTCAATATAAGTTGTATATATATTATATATATATACACTTATTTGATTATCAAAATATAACTAAACTATTTTAATTTTTAGCTTAATTTTGAGATCATCATAGGGAAATTATACGTAATTATTTTTATTTGAAAAATATAATTTATATTGAATTTAAAGTTAATTTATAATACAATTTAATTAATACACTCTTTTTATTTAGGTCAACAATATCACGACAGACAGATAAAATCAATTATTTTCTTAATACAATTTATATTTCTCTATCAATATTACATCTATGAATATTATTTTATAAATATTAAGAGAGTTTATATGTAATATTCATTTGATACATACGCATATATATATATATATAATTATTAAAAATGAGATATAATTTAATTAATAATAACCTTTAGTTTGTTATAATTCTCAACTCCAATCGTCTATTAAAGAAAGAGTATTGTTATTATGAATTTAAAATAAGTAAGAAAAGCATAAATACTCGTATAATAACATATGTAGGAATGTTCCATATTACGTAATCACTACTGTTAGGTAATAGGTTACGCAATAGGGAATAGGGAAGTATCGCTACTCTGTTGTCTCACCTGAAATCAACCCTCTCCATCACCCAAAACCATTACCACATCAACTACCACCTTCAAACACAAACTAAATAATCCTTTTTTATCACGATACCTGATCTTAAAATATATTCAATTCCGTAACGTTGTAAATTTGTCTTTACTAATTATTACTTGGTTATTTTATTATATCTATTATAGTCACATTATAAGTATTTTATAATTAAATTAGTGTTAAAATAAAATCATCATCATCATAATAACCATCATCATCATCATCATCAATAAGTCACCCAACACTCCTTATGTGAGCGGTATAGACTACTTTTAATAAAATATCTAGAATATATATTCATCTATTAAATGATAATAACTTCACATATTTTAATCAATGTGTGGTGTAAGTAATTTTAACTTTATTCTATTTATATACACCAATAGAAAAACTAGCTACAAATACCGGTAGGGTAAATATCCGCCAAATGGAACATTTTCATAAAGATACAACCAATGATATCTCTTTAATTTTGTTAATAAAAATTCACGAAATTAAATTATAAATTTGATAAATTAGTAAATATTTACAAGCAAAATAGATATATAAATATATATATATATATATAAATATATATATATATATATATATATATATATATATATATATATATACATATATGCAGATATGACTAACCAGGTAGATAACGAAAAGCACGTAGAAGAATAAGAACACCCCTATCACAATTTTAATAACGTGCGAGAAGTCTTTCTGTAGTAGGCGAGGGTGATACGTGTATAGGCGATGTATTGTTCGATGTATGGCATAGGACATACATAGGACATATGTAGTTAAAAGTATTCAGCTACATGTAGTGAACCGGATTAAAGTTAAACTTAAGTATAAGACTGTATTTAATTATATATTTAACTATTGACTATATAATATACCTAGTAATAACGAGTGGTGCCGATATATGACGAGTAATACCGATTAATACCGAATGATGACGAGTGATATCGATAGTCACTAACCACTGAAGAGTAGACCAAGAAGATATTGATACCCATTATAAGACATGCCATGCACCAACAAGCGATGGTAGCCGGCCTGTCAATCAAGTAGTTGGTAGTAATAATGGGCGTAACAATGGTAACGACACGCTCTAATGGAGTGGCGCTATCGAAGAGGGGGGGGGGCGTTCCTACCTACTGTTCTGGAACTTTCCCATGATTCTCTTGCTGCTGGTAAACTGCAGCACGGGGATCAAAGCGAATGGAAGCTGGACGCTCTGTACTACGTTCAACCAACTGTTCATCTGATCCAGATGTTGAGTGGCGAACCTTACAACGTGGGGAGGGTAGGGGTCAAGGTTACGTCATAGAATGATTACGTCATAGCATGGTTACGTCGTCGTAATAATAATAATAATTATTATTTATTAACTGTAAGTTTTGTTGTTATTTATAATAAAATAAATATTAATACAAATAATGATGATTCTCGTATCTTATAAAGGGCTTCAAAAAGAGTAAATAGGTTATGGAAATGTGGTTTAGAATATACCAAGATTTCTATAGTATTTAAATATTTAATAATTGTATTACATCCTTATTATGATGTTATTTTCTTATTTTATTATTATTATATCACCAATATATGATATTTTTGTTATACCAAGGATATTCTTAATATAATTAAGCTACTTATAGCTTCTGAATTTATTTTTGAATATTATATTAATATTCGCGTAATACATATTCATTCATTCATTTAATTATAATTATCCATGATTAGAACTCGTTCACATAAAATCTGATTTAAAATACAATTTCTTATACATTTTTCATAATTAAACGATTACAATCATGGGAATACCGAGTGAAGTAACACAGCACGTGACGTCACTACACACACAAACACACACACAAACAAACACACGTGATATAAACCATGCTACGAAGAACGTGGGGGTCATGGCGATAATACGGGTAAACAGCACACGTCTCCACTTCGGCTTCGGCCAGTGGATGTTCAGGAACCCGCTCATTACGAACTGACCCGAGTAGGTACCCTACAGTCACATGTCATCATCAGTATTTAGATAACGGTATATACATAACTGTATATATATATATATATATATATATATATATATATATATATATATATATATATATACGTTCTACACATATTATTACGACTCCACGATGTTAGGTTATACATACCGTCATGGTTGAACTTTGACCTGCTGCCAGGATACCCAGACCCCAGATAATCTTCATGGGCATACCGTAGCTAGTCTCCAGCCAGTCTGCAGCCTGTCCTATGCTGGCCTCATGGTATGCATTACCGTTGAACGCTTTGGCGAACACACTGACAACCAGCACGTTGATGATGAACGAGATGAATAGGGCGAGAGCTGAGGGTGAGGGTGAGGAGGGTGAGGGTGAGGGTGAGGGTAACGGTGAGAAGGTGAGGGTGAATAGTGCGAGAGCTGAGGGTAAGGGTGAGGGTAATAGATGAAAAAATCAATCATACAATCCATATCATTAGTGCGATTATTAGTATATATACATATACAATATACTAGTACTTTTAAGTAGTATGATGTGTTTTAATTAATTATAGCTATATTAGTTACAGTTTTTCATAATAATTATTCGAGTTTTACTATTAATTAATATATATCAATACAGTTTAATCAGTTAATAATATTTAATATAGTTAAGTTGAATTCAATAATTTACTAATAATAATACAATGTAATCGGTTAATATAATAAGTAAACGTAGGTGTATGCCACTAACATGATTCGATCGTGTAATACACATTCGCTTCTCGTATCTTGATACTTTTACTTCTGTCGATATCTCTAGACTGTGGTGGTGGTGGTAGTGTTACAAGAGGCTACGTAATATATATATATATGAAACCAACCAATACAAGAGCCGAGTGAAGGTACATGTTGTGAGGCATAATGACAGCTCCTATGATTCCCACCATCTGCACAAACTCGGGAGTTTTACATCCGGGACAGCCGGGTATTAGAGTTCCCCAGAGAATCTTCTCGGTATCCGGTTGCACCATGTAGAACTAAAATAAGATGGGGTAGAGGATTGTAGGTACTAGAATACGGGTAGGGGTAACATTAACTAGAGGGGTGGGTTATAAATAACTAAAAATAGATAGGGTAGATTTAAAGGTTAAAGGTAATGAAATATTTCAATCTTACAAAATACATGAATTATGCAACACTATACGATATTTGATGTATTTATACAGTAACAAATATGCTAGTATACATATTACGTAGGTATTGTAGCACTGCATAAGTATAACGGCTTCACAGCTAGTTATTAAGTTAACTTTTGTATGTGTATATTGTTTTAATATTATTAATATATAATAAATATGCAAAAATTATATAATATATATATATATAAATTTAAATAATATTGTGTAATATATTCATAGTTATGTAACGCCCTTATATAAAATTAATATAAATTTTAAATCTGAAAAAACTATCGGTCGTTATCATTATAAGAAGATTATTATTTATTGCGTGATAGATCTTTATATATATAGACAACATACGTCATATCGTTTCTGTTTTCACGTGTAGTTTCGTTATTAATTTAATAAATAACGAATAATATTATATAAGTCAGCGTGCATATACATATATTGTTTTATATATTTCTTATATATTTAATTAATTAATCATACACACGTACACATACACATACACACATACACATATATACACACACGTACACACACGTACACACATACGTACACACACGCGCGCATACGAGAATACGTACGATGTAGAAGAAAGAGCAAGCCATCGTTGTGATCAGTGTACCGAACAAGATCTCCAGCTTGCGGAGTCCGGCGCTCTCCAGGAACAGGAAAGTGAAGGTGTCCGCTAGGGTTATCAACGCTCCCACCCATATCGGAATGCTGGGGGTGGGGAGGGAGGGTGGTTATATAGGGTAGGGGTGATGCGGTGCGAGAAGGGGGCGGGAGGGTGGTGATATAGGGGAGGGGTGATGTGTAGGGAGGAGAGGGTATACGTGTCCCGTATATAGTGAATTAATATCCATATTGACCGCGATATCCTTGAATAATCTTATACGATATATGCTATCTTTTTAACGGTTCGTTATTGTCATTAAGTCATAATCCTATTAGGTAATACTATTAGGTAATCCATTATGTAATCCATTATGTAATCCATTATTTGATCAGAACGACTTGTCCCACAGGTTATCTGATGAACACTAACATGTATCGCCTGCTATTAACACTAGATATCCTAATACATTCTAAAACATTCTATAATACGTACAATATACGTTTTAGAATGTCGTACAATAAAAAGGCTATAAAATTATGACTACAATTTAAGTGGACCAATGTTCAATACATATTATATAATTTTAAAATAGTTAAACTTATAATTTTCAACTTAGCGTACGACTAAGTAAATATTACGTAATATACTTCTACTACTACTACTACTATTACTACTACTACTACTACTACTACTACTACTACTACTACTACTACTACTACTACTACTACTATTACTACTACTACTACTACTACTACTACTACTACTACTACTACTACTACTACTACTACTACTACTACTACTACTACTACTACTACTACTACTACTACTACTACTACTACTACTACTACTACTACTACTACTACTACTACTACTACTACTACTACTACTACTACTACTACTACTACTACTACTACTACTACTACTACTACTACTACTACTACTACTACTACTACTACTACTACTACTACTACTACTACTACTACTACTACTACTACTACTACTACTACTACTACTACTACTACTACTACTACTACTACTACTACTACTACTACTACTACTACTACTACTACTACTACTACTACTACTACTACTACTACTACTACTACTACTACTACTACTACTACTACTACTACTACTACTACTACTACTACTACTACTACTACTACTACTACTACTACTACTACTACTACTACTACTACTACTACTACTACTACTACTACTACTACTACTACTACTACTACTACTACTACTACTACTACTACTACTACTACTACTACTACTACTACTACTACTACTACTACTACTACTACTACTACTACTACTACTACTACTACTACTACTACTACTACTACTACTACTACTACTACTACTACTACTACTACTACTACTACTACTACTACTACTACTACTACTACTACTACTACTACTACTACTACTACTACTACTACTACTACTACTACTACTACTACTACTACTACTACTACTACTACTACTACTACTACTACTACTACTACTACTACTACTACTACTACTACTACTACTACTACTACTACTACTACTACTACTACTACTACTACTACTACTACTACTACTACTACTACTACTACTACTACTACTACTACTACCACCACTACTACTACTACTACTACTACTACTACTACTACTACTACTACTACTACTACTACTGCCACAACTACTACTGGTACTACTGGTACTAACGTTTGCTGAGACAGGATGTTGATGGCTACTGCTGAACCGATGACCTCCTGTATATCACTTCCTATAATAGCTATCTCGACCATCACCCACAGTATGAGCCTAGGAGTTCTCGGGTATTCGCGTTGACAAACTTCCGCCAGATTCATGCCTTATTAGGTCATATTTACGGGTCAATGATGTCACGTGCACGTAGTATAAGTTAATAAGGCCGTTATTTTTGTACCATGACAGTGGTTCAGATGGACAGTGGTCAGTTTATACATTTCGTACGTAAAACGGTAGCCTGCCCATGTGTCCAAGTGTCCAGCGACGGAAAAGAACACCCTAACTCTCTTAAAATGTATTATAATTATTTTATTTATAAGTATATCAATCAAATACAACATTAGTGGGTCAAAGTTTACTTTCCTCGATAACTAGAGTATTCGTGTGATGATAAAGAAAGATGATTTATTATTAATAACTTATTAGGCGCACACCTAAATAGGCTCCCGTAGCATTGCAGCAATACACCACAATAGCAGTAAGAGAATAACAATGTGAACACAGACATATTTGTATCATTTACCTTTCATGTTATGTGACACCTCCCATATGTAAATAATGATTACGTTCTATAGTATTTGTGTACTACATTCTGTATAAACGAATTCAGCTAACTCACTACCTTATCATGTAATCTATATTTTAAATTAATCATATTTACATAAGCTTAATTATGATTATATTTTCATTGAAATATTACATAATATGATTAACGACTTTATTTAAAAATAAGTTGATTTATGCCACTGGTTTTTCATTATATAATCCGTTGACTGATACCAACATACCATGATATTCTTGTTTAAAACAAAGCGATGTATAGTATATATATAACGTGATCATGACAAGCAAATCTATTTTAAGATTATGTATTACTCTGTATCATCGCGGCAACGACCTTGAGAACCTCGGTGATAATAATTAATACGCGCATGCCATTTAAAAGCTGATTCGATATTATAGTACGTGCGATTTAACAATACATATCGCATACTGGTACCATACCACGTGATCTATGACTGAAACTAATTATTTAATTATTCTAGTTTTTTAATTGAAAAAAATACAAAATCATATCACATGTGTCGTTATATAACGCCCTTATTAAAAGACAAATATTATCAGTACTTCACTTTATGAAATATATATATATACATATATATATTTTTAAATATATATATATATATATATATATATATACACATATATATATTATTTAATTAAACTAATATAGAATTATTATATTATTATATAAGACTATATTAGACTATACATTATATATTATTATTTCTACTATATGCATTGTATATACAATTCATACACACACATAATAATAATTAACAATATATACACGTGCACACGGTCACATACATCATGTTTAACTAACATAAGTCAGATAATAAAGCTGCTTTATTATAATTTATTATAAATCGTGCGTTTATTTTCTATATTTATAAAACCAACTTATCAAACAATATAATAATAAAGCACCTTAACAATGTCGTACATCTCACCTATGGTAGAGTTACTACCGTATCTCATTACACCAGTGTACAATAGATAAGGGGTCAGGGGGTGCGTACAAGCTTTAAACAATAACTTAAGTAGTGATAATAAAACATTATGACTCGGTGACTTTTGTCGTACAATATACTACACAATAAAAACATTAATCATAACTGTAGCACGCAAGTACCTTAGCGATAGGCCCTAGCTAGCCTCTGGGCTTTATCTATTGAACTATTGTAACCGCTTTTATTATCGTTTTCAACAATATCATTATGTAGGTAATCAGTTGTGTGTATGTTAGTTTATGGGTGTAACCTACATCTTATGAAGTAGTAAATACCCCTAGTACACCTCCTCCTGACCGAGGCTCTGTACGCATATCATCTATACCTATTATAACGTGCATGTGATATCATTCTCTCACATTAGGTGTAGGCCTATATACATATGTGCTATTTATATATGTATGTACATTCATAACCATTACCATACATATGTCCTACAACCTACAACATTCGTATGAGTTCATGTGTTATAGTTATGTTATGTATTAACAGATCATTCTCTTAGTAACAAACTCGAGGACAACGAATAGGAACCTACTACTAAACAAAAGCTTAACATATACATGCATAGCAAAACTTATATGCCCAATAGTTGAACCTGTAGATGAACTGGATATGCATTAAGATGAATTCAAATCCTTATATTTATACTTATACATATATATATATATATATATATATATATATATATATATATATATATATATATATATATATATATATATATAATAATAATGATATTTTAGAAGCGAGAACATCGGGATATTGTTACATCTACTTATCTCTCCACACCCCACTTACTCTACACCTTAATATCAGTTCACTGTACCCATCGCTATCTCTCTCTACCTCGATATAGAGTGACCCCTATCACTATCGCTGACCTATGACTCATATCGCTATGACTGACCTGTTACGGTTCCCAGACGTACGGACATCAGTTGAAGCAGGAGTCCCATAACAGTTGACCAGAGCAACACCCACAGCAGCTAAAGGTCAACAGGGTCGGATTAATCGTCGATAATTAACCTCTATGATATATATGTGTATATATATTGTAACTTAATATATTTAATTAAATAATTAATAAAATAAAAAATGTCAGCTACTGCCCAGTTTAGTGATTTCAGTTGTGTCGGAGAATCAAAGCGGTATAACTATGCCGATGTACAATATAAGTTTGTTGTACGATGACATGTTAATTTAATATAACAAGACTCATTATGCGATATAAATATAAGCAGTAATATATTATACATGTATTATAACATGAATTTACTAAATATAAATATATATACAGTAATGTAATACTAAATACCGTTCATCATTAAATGTACTTTTACTTAACGCTCTCATATAAACATTGCATGTATACATACATGTGTACGATGCATATCGTGCGAGTACTATTCGTATACGCATGTGCGTAACTTAACGCATGCGCAACGCCGCCGTACCTTGTATCCGGCGAGACTTCCGGTTTGCAGATCTGATTCTATGTTGCCGGGGTCCAGGTAGGCGATACACATCAGAAATCCGGGCCCGGTGAAAGCCCATAACTTCCGGAAGTTGAACTTGATCTACGATAGGGGAGATACTAGATAATATAGGGTGTCATGAGATAGGCAGGTAGCGGATGACAGGTATAGTATAATACATTCCTGACACGAATTCACCTATATATACAATATAATATTATTCTAATTAAGTGATTCATAATACATATATATATATATATATATATATATATATATATATATATGTATATTATACTTATTATAATTATATGAATGTACTGTTAAATATTATTTACGAATAGATCAACAGACGTCAGTTACACATGTATTGTTATACGGTTTCAAACCCCATCCGAACCCATACAATGTGTATTAAAATAATAAGCTACTTAGAAGTGGTATTATATAAGTGCATATAAAACAATGACCAGATCTAGTTATAATTATGGATTGCTAAATAGCAGAGTGGTTTCGAATGTACATTAGAATAATTTGGTTATAAGGGAAAACTTCATATATGTTCCTGGATAGTATGAAAGTACCCCACCAATATATATATATATATATATATATATATATATATATATATATATATAGTATTATAATAAGTATATACCAAGTTTACTTTCAAGTAGTCGAAATAATTTATAAAATTAAAGTACACCATTAATTATGCAAATTAAGTAATGTTACATAAAATAAACTATTCATATAACAAATGAATATTTACCGAATACAACGCTTTATCAACAAAATGACAGAATAAGTGGTGTACTATCAACGTATGAAATATTCCAGAGCGTATTATGTTTAAATGCATGTATTATAATGTAATCATAATTATATCATATTAAATAGCATATTATATAATATGTGTATACAATAAATAACAGATAAAGTATAAGATATTATTAACAAATATAAAAATTAAGATATTTTACACCCATCATATACTATATCAATATTGTTATCAATGTAGCTATAATGAACTTGGCTAACGGTATAATAAACGTTATTTACGAGGCAAGGGGTGTAATATCACACATATGATTAACTATTGTTATGTGATGCCAGTAATGTAGAATCATGACACTGAATTCGCTATTCATTAATATTATGTTTATTATTAATATTAAATGAAATATTACATATATTTACACATATTAATTTAATTAATATCCAAAACTGAAGTTCCCAATGTATGTACCGCGATTAGTGTACTATATTTGAGATATCACTAGGTTAATGTCCTGTCATGTTATAATGATTCTTATTATACCAATATATTATATTATAATACACTATATTATATGATATGATATGATTAAATAGTATATGATATGATATGATATAATATAATATAATATAATTATATATATATATATTTATTATTTAATATTTATTAATTATTTAATTATTATTAATTAAATAATAATAATTAGTTAATGAATTATTAATATATTGATATATCTTCTTTTATTATTTGTTACATATTTTATAAATATTATCAAAATATTTGAAGTTCTCGATAACAGACAAGTAATTGATATTCACAGAACTAATATATACATATATAGCTTTACGGAAAAGTATTATTAGTAATTATATTAAATAATTATGATTTTTATTAATTTAGTTATCAAAACATTATAATCTAATATTGAGATGTAAATTATAATCAAATACAAATTTGACATCATAAACTAATTATAATTAAAGTTATGGTTATATAACTTAAATATTAATAATAAATAATTAAATGAAATACTTTAAAGTTTTAAAGTCGGTATAATACCGAGTAAAACATAATTATAAGCATTAGAACATAAATACATTGATTTATTATATAATTAACATATAAATACGATTATAATAAAAGTTATATTTTTATAAAAATGTTTTTTCTATTTACTATTAATAGTTTTATATCACGTCTACAACTCGCATAACGGTTGCTTCTGTCTGGGGGGAAGGGGAGTTACTAGCTTCAACTCGTCAGTCTTACTTAACAATGTGTTTTCACCGCAACTAAAGCTTAATTAGATGTTATCATTAACTGCGGTGGAATGTTACGCCTAGCTATGTTTGATATTAATGAATGTAACTTATCATTGATAAGTACATATATTCCATGGAATGTACTACTACTTCCACTACATACACACTCGAGGCCCATGGGCCATCAAATAAGAATATGTATTGTTAATAATAACCGTCATATTGTTTATAAATTATATTTACTCTAGCGATGACAAATGCAAATGTCAATAACAATATGACTGTTATTAGACTATTAATATAACAGCATAATTTTACCAATAAAACTTATATGTAAATTGTTTACTTATATATAACTTACATATATATATAAATAGGCTAAACTCAACACATAATAATCCATAGCATATATTTACTCTACTTGAAGCTGTACGCAGCTTTCATTACATGTGTTTATATATTAAATATAGATTATTATATGTGTGCCGTACGCATATATATATATATATATATATATATATATATTTAGGTATATATAGGTATATAGCCTATATACCATATATGGGCATAATCTATAGACTATATAAATAATATACAAATGTAATTTATTAAGTTTAATTATACTAACTAATATTTCAATTTATCACAAAATTCTAATAATTTACAAACTCAACAATAAATACTAGAGAAGTATAGTATATATATGTATACTTAATAGAATACTAAAAGTATACTTAATAGTATACTAAAAGTATACTTTTTGTATACTGTAGTACTATAATATGTGTATACTACACATAGAACTAGAGTTCTAGATTTTGCGATGCCAAAAAATAGAAAAGCGTATTCGTCTATAGACAACTATTTGGTACTAGTATACTAGTACATATAATATACTATAGACTATAGTCTATAGTATACTATAGTATACTATAGTTGCTATAGCGATACTCGCGGTGGGTAGGGTGACCGTAAGTGCGTGGCTAACCTTATCTCCGTGCGTGTCATCTTCCCCAGACTCGGGTATATTGATGAGACCGGGACAGGTTTCGAACGGCATTCCATCGGTGTCGTTATCTCTGCAGTACTGCTGACCTGCCTCCTCACTCTTACTGACCGTTTCGGAAACGGTATCTTCGCATCTTAGCTTGGGCATAGTGGTGAGGTGTGCTGTGAGGGGTCAACGAAGGTGGGTCAGAGGTTTAAAGCCTCGCGTTGAGGATGCGATCGCGAATATTCGCTGGAAAAACGCGTTTATTCGCAAATATCTAAAGGGCGACTCCGCGCGTATTCGCATGGCTGACCACGTGATCGTAAGGGTTACCTCGCTACCATGTATTATGTCATATAGTTTATATATGTGTATAAGCATATGAATATATATATATATATAAATATATATATATATATATATATATATATATATATATATGTATGTATAAATAAATATTATTTGTCTTTTAAAATGGGAAATTTAATTATGAATAATTGACCAATAGAAATGCAGTACATTACTAATTTGGCGAGCACGAATTATTAATATATATATAATGAAAGTGGGGTTTACCTATAATGTGGACAGGTAACAAGCAACTATTAATTGCCAATTGTTTTCTCTTTTATAATACAACACATATACACACAAGCCAATCAAGCCCGTCGGCATCATATCTAGTGATGTAATGGGTCGGTAGGCGGTGATGTGACGGTACCGTGAGCAGTAAAACTATATTTAGCCGTGCGCCGTTAAAAAATATACAGAGAGGATTGGTAATTAGTTATTCTAATAGATATTGATTTAATTATTTATATATATATATATATATATATATATATATATATATTATATAATATATGACGATAATTATAATTTATAATAATTATTTTCCGCTAAATAATTATAACTAATGATTTATAGCATGAGCATGCGTGTGTCTAGCACGCACACACACACGCACACACACACGCACACACACACGCACACACATACGGCTACACATCATACGCGTATCTTAGGCTACCGTAGTTTTAGTATTAGCTCTTCGTCTCTATGTCATAACGTACAAGTTGTTAATCTATACTCGATAGCCAGCCTATAGATTACATGTATATCTCTACCTACATATACTACAGATATCACTTCTATGTTAATCACATACTTATATATATATATATACGATGATGAAGAGGTCTACAAATTCAATTCTATAGATATAATAATATTCAATATATTTTTTTATTTTGAACACCATTCTGAGTTATATATATATTAAATTTAATTATTTAATATAAATAAAAATCTGTATTGTAATGAATGTGAGTTTAGTAATACTATATATATACGAGTATTATGACCTATATTCGAGTGTACCATGATATTATTATATGGTATAATGTATTCTATATAATAGTAAATATAATATACTAGCTAATGATGTAAACTTTACGATTGATGTAAACACATGTGTATTATTAAATGTCATAATTAAAAGATAATGTAGCGTAATATAATGTAGCATTTAGCGATGTAGGTTATACTAGAGTGTATAACAAGCGTGCTATATCATCTAGCAATCCTAGCAATCTATAGATGCTTTAAGTTTATATAGTCCAGGTTGTACTCGTGAAACAATTGGTTATGTTGTGTATACGATATGGAAGTGTGTCAATATGAAGTCTTACTAATAACATAGGCTATAGTCATCATTATAATGATGAAAGAAATGTCCTTACTTGTCCAATGCTGTGGTTGAAGAGTGCATGACTAGTTACCATGTCTACTGTATTCTAGTCAATAATGAATATATTAGTTCAAATATAATAAAGTATAGTAAAGTAAAATGGAGTATACTATATATAGTATACTCTATAAATTAGGTTATATTATTAATAATAATAATTACTATTAATACTTATATATAATAGTAATTAATTATTATATTATTAATACCATCTATTATTAATATAGCTTATTATTAACATGGATTATAACAATATTATATTATGTTATTATGTTATTATATTATATTATTATTACATATTTCATTTACATCGTCTAAAGAGTATTTACTATATACAAGTATACATGTACAACACTGTGTACAACATTATGTATAACACTGTGTACAACATTATGTACAACATTATGTACATCACTGTGTACAACATTGTGTACAAAATTGTGTTCAACATTGTGTACAATATTGTGTACAACATTGTGTACAATATTGTGTACAACATTGTGTACAACATTGTGTACAACATTGTGTACAACACTAGACTATTCGCAATATCCGCAGATGAGAATGTATATTCCGAGTGAGGTAACGTATTACAAATATAGTGTCGGCCGATATTAGACTATATCAAAAGTACAATATATATATATATATATATATGCACGATAAAAGTTTATTCGTTATCATATAATAATGCAGACAGGAGATAGACGTGTAACAATGGGAACATTGTTCACATCTAAAGGGAAACGCATAATGCAAGGTTCGCTTTTATCAGTACAGTCAACTCTTGGTAAGTCGGACTACGGATAAGTCGGACTTCTCGATAAGTCGGACACATTTTGTTGGTTTGGTTTGATTTGTATCTAGTTCCATGTTAAATTAATCGGATAAGTCGGATAAGTTGGATTGGATAAGTCGGACACATATTATGGTAATTTTTAAGATTTTTATACTGGATAAGTCGGACTTTTATAAATTGTCAGAAATGTTTACTTTAAATAATGAATATTATAATTTTAGTAAGTAATATAATTGAATACAACATTTTATGTTGCTGATTGTTGCATAATTCCATATTTCGGTAACCATTTAACTCGCGCTGCGCATTTCATGTCTCATTTGCATGATATTCTTAATCTCGGATAAGTCGGACATCTCGCTAAGTCGGACATTTTTCCCGTTCCCTTGCGAGTCTGACTTATCGGGAGTTGACTGTATATATATATATATGATGTATTTAAATATAATTGTGTATCTTATAATAATCATGAAACACTTTCACCAATGAATTTTAATAAAGTTTTTATTTATTTATTAAATACATACGCCCAACTGTAAAATTAAATGACACCTCATCCTAATACGCCTTGGTTTAATGCGATAACAGTTTATACAGTTAAACGAGCTTATCCTAATGCTGAAAGGAAATATAATGCTAATATTCTGATAATTACACAAATGTCATCTTTTATTGTAAATATTATAATAAATCTATCTTAAAATATTAACTGTAATATTACCGTAATGCAATTGACAATCAATCTGGTAACACTAAAGCATTCTATCGTATTAATCATATTAATGACAATTCACTTGTTAGTATGTCCTTTTTACTAGGTATTTAATGAAATACTTTATAATTATTTCTCAAAGAATATTCAAATAAATTAAAAAATATAATCAAATTTAAAATAAAGTATCTAGTTACCTGCGAATCTTCAAATCAAAATCAATTATTCTCCATGTTACTTTAATATTTCAAACACAATTAAATTACTATTTATCCTAATTACATAACGTTATATAAACATAACCCTATCCCTTTAACCACTATAACAAATATTTTCTCTAAAACATATATATTCATCTATGAACTTATATATATAACTAAATGTATAGCTAGTACATTCATTCATTCTTATCAAATACATTGATTACTTCCATTCTTAAACAATCTAACCTCGATACCAGCAACCTACTTAATTATGGACCAATATCTCAATTACCTATTGTAATAGGTAATTATTAATAAAGTAATATAAAGAATAGTTGTAAACAACATACTTACTATCTTCTAAACAATAACCAGTATCCAATAAACTAATCTGCCTATAGACAGATTAGTATTTGACTAGGTTACAGCATTAAACTTAACCCTAAACGTCACTTAGTATTTAGTTATCACTTCAGTTATCACTTATGAATCATAAGTTTTGAATCATAAGTTATGATATATTAAAGTTATTTTCTTATAACTATATTTACATTATCATATGTAATAACTGTATAGGTATTACAGTATAGTTGTATTACAATATTGCAAACTTATTAATACTTGATTTATAATCCGAATTTTTGATATAATAGATCATAATATTATCTGATATTAATATTTTATATAATACTATAACATTTAAAAAAAAGTTATCATGGAAATAGTAGTTATTTTAATTAATTAACGAATTTATTAAGCTGTAATATTGATATTTACATATGGTGTACTCGAGTTATTCCTGAAACTATAGTTTCATTGGTTCATTTATATTATTAATATATACTCACTTACTTAGTTCCGCACGTGATATGGTCGTAGGGGAGCACGTGATATCGACGCAGGGGAGCACGTGATATCGTCGTAGGGGAGCACGTGATATCGTCGTAGGGGAGCACGTGATATCGACGCAGGGGAGAACGTGATATCGACGTAGTGGAACACGTGATATCGTCGTAGGGGAGCACGTGATATCGTCGTAGGGGAGCACGTGATATCGACGTAGGTGAGCACGTGATATCGACGTAGGGGAGAACGTGATATCGTCGTAGGGGAGCACGTGATATCGTCGTAGGGGAGCACGTGATATCGACGTAGGGGAGCACGTGATATCGACGTAGGGGAGCACGTGATATAGTCGTAGGTGAGCACGTGATATCGACGAACACAACTTCCTCCATTATTAACTATTAGCAGTCTTATCTAAGAATTCGCGCAATGAAAGATTAACACAAACAAACATTTCGTTCATCCAGTTTCTATATGGACTCTCTTTCTATTTCCTTCAAAGGAACCTTGCAATATCATCTTGGAGAGCGAGAGTCGAGTCGAGAGATATGAACAAATAAATAAATTTGTCTATATGAGAGGTTCAAAGTTTCTCATTCTCCTATATATTTCGGTGGATATATAGATGTTAATTCTTCCTTGTTTGTATGTGATATTATATTGTCTTCTATGATATTTTGAATCGAAGGTGTGTATCTTATTTTTCGATTCTTCCAACAATATCCGGGTTTCTTATAATAATATGGGTAGTAGACCTACTAATATTTGTTGAGCTTAAACTTGAGTTTGAATTACATTTTTCTGGATTTCCAAATATTCTACAATCTCAACATTTTGTGCAATTAATTTGACGAGTCTAATCCCTGTCTTGGTAGTTCCGTTTTCTGTAAGCCCAACACCAAGATAGTTAACGTTGTTGACATTCTCGAGCTGCTCTCAAGGTGATGTTTGGATTACATACATCGCCGTTTATGAGAATAACACTCTTCTCATGGCTTATTTCCAAACCTTATGATGCATCACTCTTTTCTAAAGAGTTTGTAGTTCAATTTCAGAGCTAGCTAGTAGATCGATATCATCAGCGTATGTTGTAAATTGTTCTTCATCCTATTGATATCGTGGACTGTTTATTTGCTAGTGTAGTCTACCTATCTTGCATTATTAACTCTAGAAATATATTGAATAGTA
The DNA here is from genome assembly GCA_964019155.1 of Osedax fenrisi. Lineage (NCBI taxonomy): Eukaryota > Metazoa > Annelida > Polychaeta > Sabellida > Siboglinidae > Osedax > Osedax fenrisi. Next base: position 37,704,398 of record OZ025239.1, read on the forward strand.
TGCCTACTTATTAGGCAATATTCTTTTACACCTACAATCGTTGAAAAGGAATACTAATTTGATTGTTCAATAGAATAGATCTTATTTTATAGTGATTTAATCATGTTTATCAGCCGATTAGTATACATATTTTCGTCATGGCTGCCGGAGACCAGCATATCATTCTATATCAAAAGCTTTTTAAATTAGATGAAATTATAATGAAGTTAATTTTATTGATCAATGTGTTTCTCCTTTAGAAGTCTACATTTTAGAATATGTTCGATGGTGCTTCGATTTTTCCTAAAGCCTGCCTGTTCATCGGCCAAAATATGTTCCGCCTGCTGGGTTAACCGATTCAAAATGACTCTTATAAGGATTTTGCTCAAGTAACTTATGAGAAAAACAGTTCGATAGTTTGCGCACTTTTAAAGGTCGCATTTCTTTGGTATAATCAATGAAGTAGTCAAGTAGTAAAACATGCATTCTCTTGGCAATACCTTTGTAATCCAGATTTGTTGACAGAATTTAGTAAATATCTCAGTTGCTCACTTCTTCGTAGATAAGTTCGTTCTATATATTGTCAATTCCGTGTGATTTGTCGTATTTCAGACTTGTTATTGTCTTTTCTACATCTGACTTCAGTATTTGCAGCGGCTGTTCCATCCCAGACGGGTGTTTTCCGTTTTACAATTTATCCCATTCAAGATTAATGTTGAAGTTATAGAGATCTAATAGTATGAAAACTATAATATAGTATATAATATATAGTATACTCAAAGATTTTTTAAAGCTTAGAAAAATCTTTGCTATACTATAGAATATTTGGCATAGATAATATTAATTATTTATTTGAATATAAAAGAGTATATTATTTTATATAGTCTATAGATTATGTTTATTAGTAGGTGACTTAAAATTAAGGTTAATATATCTGACTATAGTATATATATATACTAAAGGTATAACAAAAGTAACATGCCAATGGATATATATAATTATATATCGTATATACACGGTAGATAATAGGTGTCGAATATTATGATAATATAATGATTCACAAATTTGATGAATCATAAATCGAAGTACATGCATACATGTATATATATATATATATATATATATATATATATATATATATATGTTTGAATTATATATATAGCTAAATAATGATATAATTGTATGATCCTTGCAATCGAGATAGTAAATTGTCTTTTATTACTTTTTATGGCTTTAAAATAAAAGTAAAACTAAAGTTATAAAAATAAGTAATAAACTATATTTTATTTACAACCGCTATACGATTACAATAGAAATGATACTTAAATACTTAAATAATGATACTTAAATACTTAAATAATGTTAATGAAATAAATAATAACTATCGTAATGATGAATATTATGAATTTTGAAAAGAAATATTATAAACAATAAGTATAATAATTATTAGTATTTATCGCTATTATTTATAACGAATTGTTGAGTTATATAGCCATTATATTGTTACATAATTCATCACGTGATGTACGTGTTTGATCACGTGATGTAAACGTATCGATAAATACATTACTTATTAGCAATATCATCATCATCATCAGTATCAACATCTATATCATAAGCCCCACCACTATCATCCCCATTACCATCATTAGTATCCTCACCTCAACCATTACCATAATCACCATCATCATCATCGTTATTAAATACTCAATAAATACATGTATATATATGTAAAATACACAGAAAACAAGAAATATACGTTATATAGTCACGAAGTTAATGTATAAATAATCTCGCCATATAGTGATGCCTTGGTGGTATATAGTATAGAATAATATATACATAGTATAACTTATAGGTGACCTACTATGAATCGACAACATATCAAATGGTAGCTCTATTTCTCTCTCGGCGGTATTCGTATAGCAGCGGTGTTAAGATTCTCACACACATATGTCGTACGTAAGTCACAACTATGTACGCCATACGATCCACTCCGGTTGTCGACCCTCACATTGTACTGTTCTAGTTTAGCATAGATATCGAGAACCACTATAGCGTATCTGCGTGTATGTTGTTAAGTACACGTGCACCCATAAGTACACGCGTATCGTGATTTCTCACGAAGGTATTAGCCCAACCAAGGTATATGCTTTATATACTTTTGATTTATTCACATAGCTGAATATTATTAGTGAACGACGGCCTAATTAATCAAAAGATAATCACAGTGTATTACTGATCAAGATAACTTTACTTAAGAATGTCGCTAGGGGGCAATATTTGTGGTGTACAAATGGACAGTGAATGTATGATGTTCGTAACATGGACATTGTAACAAGTCAAACCACTTGTTTACCTATGTTTATATATGTTTACATATGTTTACTTGTTTTAAATTAAAGTTTTTATTAAACATTTTCACTACCGGCTCAGTATAGTAGATACATAAAGTATACTTTATATGATTTATATTCTATAGATATTCTATTATTAGATTTAATCGCGACTAATCGTGAAGTACAGTGTGGGCGTGTCCGGAATGGCGTGTGTGGCTATTCAGCGCTACCGGCTAAATAATGCTAGCTAGACTGGAGACAATAAACATAAGATAATGTGTATACTATCAGGATAACCAGATGACACATTGCTTAGTTGTTGTATGTTCTCTTGTGCTTATCAAGAACTTAGTATATGATAAATCAAAACACAAGAACACCAATGTTACAATTTGTATTGTATTGTCCTGGGCACCTGTAATTTATAACATGTACAAGTCTATGACTTCTCGAGGGGTTCATTTGTACCCGTTAATTGTATATGAGATTCAATACATAAATAATAGTAGTATTATAAAGCGGTAAACTATACAATAAGTCATGCTACAAAACTCACATCCTTATAAGGTAATCTAAATATAGTCATCCGTATGATTACACATATCTTTTTCGTGTCACAAGTAGATAATGATATGCTTCTTATAACGCTTAAGTGTTACACAATCGTGTCGTAGGTGTTACGTAATGAGTGCGAGTTGTATTACGTCATTACCATTGATTACGTAATAGATAGTACAGTTAACTCCCGATAAGTCGGACTCGCAATGGACCGGGAAAAGTGTCCGACTTATCCGAGATTCAGATTATCATACAAATAAGACATGAAATGCGCAGCTCGAGTTAAATTGTTACCGAAATGTGGAATTATGCAACAATTAACAACATAAAATGTTGTATTCAATAATATTACTTACTAAATTATAATATTAATTATTTAAATTAAATATTTCTGACAATTTATAAAAAGTCCGACTTATCCATTATAATATCATAAAAATTACAATAATATGTGTCCGATTTATAGAAAAGTCCGACTTATCCAATCCAATTTATCCGATTAATGTAACATGGAACTAGATACAAATCCAACCAAACAAACTAAATGTGTCCGACTTATCGAGAATTCCGACATATTCGTAGTCCGACTTACCGAGAGTTGACTGTATTTCATTCCCGTATATAGTATATATAAAGTGTATACACTAATTAATTAATATTGATTTTTAATTTTAAATCTGTCTCCGATGGGTCTCTAAGCCCAACTCATTTCTCAGTGAACATGAATCACTATAGCTATAGCTGCGCATAGTAGTAGCACTAAGCGGTGTACCAGTTACAACCATTGTGTGCCGTGATGCTTGTTTACATAGATACGCTAAGTATGTGACCAATACTTCGTGAATGTATAATGAATGTATAATGAATATATAATGAATATATATATATATATATATATATATATATATATATATATATATATATATATATATATGGGTAATTGGCACCACAAGTAGCAATGCTTCTATAATTACCCAGGTACTTTAATGTATAATTATACCTAAATCTGATAATAATATATATATATATATATATATATATATATATATATATCCAATGTATACCTTGATACGCATAAAAACATACACCGCACATATGCACAATGTATTGCAGATACACAAATATATATATATATATATATATATATATATATATATATATAATATAATTATAACGATTTAGATTAAGATAAATAATAAAGGTTACCACTACTACTTCACGCATGGGTGCATAAATCTACACATGTCCAGTGACGCATGTATATATATATATGTATTAATATGTGATTAATTAATTAATTAAAACGTAAGTATTCTGGTTTTATGGATTCATTACTGATATATTTGGTAACATCTAAAAATAATAAGCAATTAGCATCAATATAATATATTGATATATAAATACTGGAAACAAAAGCTCATTCAGGTAACAACTTTAACGTGTGTGCATATTTATATATACATATATATATATATATATATATATATATATACATATATTAATTAAACACATTATTTTAAATTAACAAAAAAATGTCAAATAACTAATAAGCCAGGCTTAAATAAGATGTATTTGTTCGACAACTTGTAGACTAATTAGTTTAATTAATTATAGGACTAATAGTCCTGGACTATTATACCTAACTATTATTCATTCTCCTTATAAGAATTTATACATAAAAATGTATAATAGTTAAATTAATAGAATTTGTTATTGATTTAGGAAATTGATCTTAAGTTATCTTATTACATTAACGATATATTTATTATTCATATATACATATATATAATTATTTATTTATAACTTATTTATAATATTGATTATTGATATATTATTGTGTATTTTATATTTGAATATTTTATTCGCAATTCTCAATAATGTATGTATATGTACTAGTGATGTAAATTATGCTCAAATATAAATCAGTCTCAGTCTCGGTTACCTAAAGCATCGATGCAGTCTCAGTCTCAATACCTAAAGCATCGATGTAGTCTCAGTCTCAGTTACCTAAAGTATCGATGTAGTCTCAGTCTCAATACCTAAAGCATCGATGCAGTCTCAATGTCAAAAGCATCGTTTAAGTTTCAGAATGGGTTACCTAAACCGTCGATGCAGTCTCAGACTCTATAAAATGCATTGCTAATAACTCCTGCTTATTAAAGGCATATTTTAACTGTTAGTCTCAGTTTTCATAAGATCAATATAGTTTCAGTGTCAGTTACCAGAATAATTGTTTTGTATATAAAACGAAAATGTCATTACAATAAATAATACACAATAAAAACTATCAGATAATAACAAAATCTCGGAGTGTCAATTGCATAATATTAGAACTATAAGAAAAATAATAACTATTAATACATGTAAATTTCTAATTCAAATCCTAGTTATATCTATATTGGACTATTGTAACATACTTTTAATTAATTTACCTGCTTATAAGCATGATATATCATTAAATAAAATAATTCGATCGTCAATGCGCGTATTATTTAAATGACCACCAATATCAATAGACGATACGATCAGTATAACTGAACTGATGCTACAATGACACCTACTACTACATTGGCTACTACCAATAAATAAAAAAATATATATATATATATATATATATATATATATATTAATATATGATATATTTTCTATTGTAAATAAAACTATATTATATTGATTATAGATTAAGAAAATGGTTATATTTTGTAATATTTAAAATATTTAAAAATACGAGTGAGACAGGATGAGTATATTATAAACAAAATACCTTGATACCAATTAATACCAATTAATACCAAAATACCAATTAATAATGTTATAGATTGATTGATACTTTATTTAAGAAAATATTAGTCGAAATATATAATCGAAATTATTATTTTAAAAATATAACATACGTTATTTAAATAAACTAAGAATAATACGCAATTAAAAAATTAAAGAAATTAAAACGTTTTACAATTACCGTATAATATATGTAATAATAATATAAAAAGAAAAATAATCGAAAATAGAAATAAATTATATAGTAAAAATACACGAAAAATTAATCGAAAATAGATATATAATATAGCGTAAAAATAATCTATAGAAATGAAATACATTGTTTTGTAAATGGCATCGACATATTTATGTTCTACTTTAACTTTAAGAAGTCTTCTTATCTTTGTAACCTGTTATAATAATACATTATTTGTTATATAGTTTAACATTTAAATGATAAATTTTAAATATATTATATACAGAACATGTTAAAAATCAAATAAACCAATTCTAGAATTAAACAAACAAATAATGTAATAATTATCAAAATATGTAATAATAGTACATTATTAATTTTATATTTTAATTGTATAATATATATGAAACATATATATATATATATATATATATATATATATATATATATATATATGTGATGTAGTGTATTTTGTATGAGTGTGTGTTCATATAGTACATTATTAATTTTATATTTTAATTGTATAATATATATGAAACATATATATATATATATATATATATATATATATATATATATATGTGATGTAGTGTATTTTGTATGAGTGTGTGTTCATATGAGTTTATATTAGATTGGCGGCGCGGTGTGGTATTAAGGCAGGATGATTGTGAGAATGAATGTTACATAAAATATATATAATATATTATATATATATATAATGGCGCTAGGATATTGTCAGTGTTTGTTGAAATGTTTATGTATAACTGTCCCCCCACGTATTCCGTCACCACGTATTTCCCCCACCACGTATTCCGTCACCACGTATTTCCCCCACCACGTATCCCGATCTTCACCCTGCGACCACGACGACGACTGAGACCGACGAGCTGCTGCACGATACGACCTGCTTCTGGAGCGCTACCGACTCCAACCGTATTATTATTATTATTTATCTGGCACGCCCCTTAACATATTGTGGGCGTGACATCTGGAATTGTTCCAAGGTGAACTTCCTTTTTGAGCTAGCGGTCGAAGCGAGCAGACGTATGCGAATAACCTGATATCGACAGTTACCACGAGGAAATTATAATAAATGAATGAAACGCGTATTTCTTTAGTAATTTAGATCGAAGTAAATTGATTAGTAGTAGCTACGTAAACGCCACTATACAACATATATATATATATATATATATATATATATATATATATATATATATATATATATGTGTGTATGTGTATGTGTGTATGTGTAATTATTTAATATATATTATGTATTTTTATTATGTATTTTACTTGAATAATACTTTTTTAACATTTATGATCACCAATATCATATACATTATATGTAAGGACACTGTCCGTATTGTAATACATGGTGCACCATATACATGTATATTATAGAATAGGTATACCGAATACGGACACCCCCATTATATATTGAATACAAATATTAACAACATTATAAAATCACAATAATATTCACAATTATATAATATTACTATATTGTAAAATTTTGAACACACAATTTTAAGACCATTTATTGTTAAAGTGTCTATATTAGGATACTTTCCTCTAGAAATAATATCATTTATTTAATCATAAAAATCCAATTTTAGTATGTGTTCATTTTTAAAGGTTAAATATAAGTCTAAAAATGTGGTTTATAATTTGTATGTATTTTTCCCTATAGTTTAGGTATATCAGTAAGTAGTGCGGGGTTACTGCAATCAAGTTTCGGTATTATATAAGCGGATGTTATTATCTAGAGAGATGTTTGGTCTAGAAGGTGTTTTATTTGTTTTAATGATATAGTTTATTGTTATATTGTTTTATTGTTGATGACATTTTATTATGCAATGGTAAGTTTTTATCGAATTTCACACATAACGTAGTTATATCTTTTTTTATTTCTATTTCAGTATTTGCTATTTTTAAATGAGTGGAGGAATGTGTAATTATGCGTTTGTTATGGAAGATTATAAATTCTTTTTTAAGCTTATTAAATTGTGAGAAGTTGTTGTTGAAATATATTTCTAGTTCGGTAGTTAGTTTATTGATAATAGTTATAGTTTCTGAAAGGTTATTTAAAATAGTTTATATATAATTGGATATCTTCGGCATACATATGATATTTTATATTGTGTGTACATAATATGGAGTTAATATCGGATCTGTTTATATTAAAAAATAAAGGACCCAATACATTACTTCGGGAACTAATATTTTTTAGTATTATCATATTCGGCTTATTATTTTATTATGTATACTATTATAGTTTTGCGTAAAGCATTTCATGATATTTGTTATCAAAATTCAGCTGAGGGGTCAAGTAATATAAGTATTATGTAATATTTGTTATGAATATTGGCATATTTGTATTTAGTCAGGTAAATTATTAAAGTATCATTATTGTGATTTATTTTAAATGTACTTTGTCTTCAATTATCTAATATTCATGATATGGTGGGTGAGATGATTTAAAATGATTTGTTCTATGATAAAAAAGATAAATTAAATATTGGTTTGTAGTTTTCAGGGAATGATTTGTCTGGCGATGGTTTTTAGTATTATTGTAATGATTGACATTGTTATTAGGTATATATGGAAAAGTTGCATGTTATATGCATTTATTGATAAGGTCATTATATGATTGATAACAAAGTTTTGATTTCACTTTAGTTTATAAGATATTTTCAATATATTATAAATGTATATACATTTTTTTAAATGTGTTAACCTTATAAGTATATTTTTGAGTAATAGCAGGTATTGCATTTGAGGTGTTCTTGATGGTGTAATTGGTTTGTTTAGGTAGTTTCATTTAATAATGTTACCTGTAAAGCTATTAGTAAAATTTAATTATGATTTTCAGGAAGGTGTCAAAGGTTTTATAGAGTAATTTCATTTCATTTTTTTGATTATTAATTAAACTGTGATAGGGTATTGGGATTTTTATAATTTTATTTCGTTCAATTTGTTTTGTATAGTGATAATATGGCTATATGTTTATAATTCCTTTATATTTCTCCACAATATTTATTTATTCCTGAGTGTTCCTGAATGTAGTTTTAATAGTTTATTTATCCACTAAGAGTTAAGAATTTATTTTGAAACGCAATAGTTTTAATTGGTTGTGTATCTAAAGTATGTGTTTTATGTGTGACAATATCACTAGTATTGTGGTTCGGTTATATTTAGATATATGTATATGATATAATAGTCTGATACTTTTGATCCTATCAGTGTGAAGATTTTGTAAAAGTATTCTTAGTGATAACTAAGGCAAACGTGTTGCCTTTATTAAGTGTCGGTTCATGTATGTGTTATATAAGATTGATATCATTATTGATTGTGTGTTAATATTGAAATCACCTAGTATTATTATGCTCAATTAATTCTGTTCATCAGGTTATTCATGAAGAATATCATGTATTATTTGGAGAGGTTTGGCAGAGATGTGTGGTCGCTATAGTAGTAAGTTTGCGTTATTTAATAACTTTATGTGTATTATACTATATTAAGAGTTCATTGTAATTGAGAGTACTGTTGAAATGTTTTATTAGTAATGATTTCAGCTAGTCCACTACCATGTGAAATTCTAGATTTTTGAATGAAGTCAATATTAGGTATTGTAGATTAGTATGTTGATTAGTATGTGGGGTCATGGTTTTATTATTCGTCCAAGTTTCAATAAGACACCTTATATATTTTGTCGTTAATTATAATTGAGTAAATCATGTAAGATTTGTTTTTGAATGATAGAAGAATGAATATACTAAATCATTACAATGATATTGTCAGGATGGTGGTTTTCTTTATAATGTGATATTATTTTTATTTATGTAGGTATGGTGGATAGTATTGGCAAAGTAGGAATCAATTTTTGTATTTTATCTAATTGAATTGCATTTGTAATTAAATGGTATTTATATGTTTTAGTTCGTCTATAAATGTTACTTATTTGTTCGGTTTTGGATTAGTTAGTGAGTGTTTTGTTATGGGTTTAGTTTTATCACGTGTATTTCTCCAGTGAGAATTTAGAGAACTAGTCACTCGGATAGTTGTTCAGTTGTAGGTATAAGTGATTACTTTATTCAGTGTAGCTATATTATCAATTACTCTTAATTTTAGTTCGTAAGTGTCATTACGTAAGTTATACAAGAATACACTTGAGGCCATTCCTTTTGTCAGAGTTTATTTTATGTAAATATTTTTAAGTAGGATTTATTCGGGTGAAAATAGGTTGCGTATACATAGTGTTTTGTACTAATTGATATTTAATAAAATAATAGTTTACAAAGTGTGTAGTAAAAATTATGAAACAATTAATATTTCCAAAAGATACACGTAATGTAGTAGTGTTATCTATCTTCAGTTCAGTAGATAGTTTGTTAATATATGTTCATTACAGGGTAGTTTTAGTAATATTCTCTATTGAGGCAGTACGATATTGGTTATAATCATTTTGTACTATACTTTGTATATACTTTTATATTCTCAATTCTTTAGGAATGGTTTAGATCTGGATTATTTTAAATATTAAGTTTTAAGGTAATGGACAAGGAACGCAATTTATTATTGAGGTTTATAATGCGATGACTTAATATTAATTCATTAGTAGGTAGGTACCTACTGTGAATAATGCTGTCTTAAAGTATCGATCATGGGATGGAAATCATTATTGTATTTTATAGTATTATATTTTATGGATTCTGTCAAATGAAGATGTCTATTTTGAGTTAGTAGATAAATGATTTGTTATAAATGTGATTTTAGTGTATTAAGTATATCATTACGTTTTTTTCGTATACTGGTATTATTGTTGTTTTAATAGTATTATAATAGGAGTAGGTTGTGTGTTGACAGTATCATTATGTAATTCGTTATATGAGGTTAGATTTCGGCAACATAATAGTAACATTAATACAAGCTATGAGACGGAATCTTATATTTATCTATAGATCAAGTATTGACAGTATAATTTGTAACTTAATTAACCAATGATCGCAACAGTTGGATTTTAGATTTCAGCGATTTTGTCTTATAGTACATTATGATATTTAGTTTTGTTAAAGTTGATATCATCTAACCGGTTTTAGGATTTCGGTTTTTGACCATTTATCATCGATAAACGCTCCCAAGTATTTGAATGTATTACTTGAATACTACTTTAAGTGGTTCGTTATTTATTCTTATTCAGGTGTGAATTCACTTTAAAAGTGTATCATTATGTATGTTTTCACAGCGTTAATCTCCATACCATATGCTCGCGATGTATCATCGATTTATTTGATAAATTTAGCGAATTAGGATTCCGTGTCTGCATATATCATCAACGAGCCCTATGTTTGTGACTAATCGTTTACCGATATTACTTGTTCCTTCATGATTCACTATAGTAAATCGTTCACTATATATTCCAGCATGATGATGAAGAGCGTATACGCTCTTCATTTCTATAGGAGAGTGCAAACACTATTATCTCACTCATGTTGTGGTCTTAGACCATTCCCTAATTTTCTCGTCAAAGTATACAACTCACCTACCTTGTCATATAAGGTTGTCTTAATTCAATTAGATTCGTATTGATATTGCACCTCTTCATAGCAGATCATAATATGTCCCTCGAAACTCTATCGAATGTATTCTAGAAATCGATGAATTAGTGATATATGGGCATTTTCTCTTGTGGATATTTCTCCGAGATGATTCTTAAATAAAGATATGTTCGTTTGTACTTCTGCCAATCCTAACTACAGCTTATTCCTCCGAAATGAAATCTTCTGTAATATAATATAGTCAGCGTAATGTTACTTTAAGCATTATTTTTCTTAAATATAATATAAGACTTATCGTTCGACTTTCAAATCTTTAATATCTGTATAGCAGCTTTTACCTCACTTTCTAATATGGAAAATATATCTTAATCGATGTGCTCATATATTAAGTATTGATTTGTCTACATCAACATTACGCATCAACCTATACTGTTCGGAGCAGTATTATGTCCATCATTAAATAACTTTTGTCTTTTCGATAATACATTTTAAATTTTTTCTTGTATATTTATAATGATTTATCTTTCTGTTTTGTTAATTTTAACTATTTGATGTGCTTTCTTAATGTTGTTCTTGTATAGGCAGTTACATAATTGTAAATTTTGTTTACATTTGAGCGTAATTACCTATATTTACGTTCCACTTACAACAAGTATAACCTTAAGAATTCTTTGGTATTTTTGAAATAGAATTTTGTAAATCATTATAAAATATGTTGATGTCTTCATCTGAGGTTTCTGTTGTACCCTGTGCATATACGTGAATTATTTATATATTGAACGAGTTGCTTGCAATCTTATGATGATATTCTATCATTTAGTGGTTTGAAGCACATTAACATGCTTATTATTTCCTCACTATTTGAAGCATACGCCGTTAACATGTATTAAGTCATTACCAAAATAATATAATGTATGCTCTTTATTTGACAGCATTCCATTTACACTTTTTGCGGATTTGAAATCTCATATAAATGACGAATAAAAATGGACCCCAGCTATTTTAAGGCCTATCGGACAATCTCCAAATTTATGATATAGAATAGAAAAATAATCTCTTTATTTGAACCAATAACTACAAAAAGATATACGTCATCACAAAATCTAACATATAAATGTTAAAATTATATTTAAATAATATTATTTTTAAATTTAAAATTATAAAATAAAATACGTGAAGAGTTATTGATGTTTTAATAAGAATCAAATTCCATCGGATATTACGCCCTCGCGTTCATTATATATATATATATATATATATATATAATTCAGAATTTGATATAAGAACCCGGATAGATATTTAAGCAAAAAAATTATGAGTAGGTATAGTAATAAAAACAATTTAACCAACATTATTGAATTTGTAATGGTAAAATACAAGTATTATAAAACTTTAAAAAAATAATAAAATGCAACAAAATGTGTTACTAATTAGTTAACTAATATGTTAACACTTAGGGAATGGTAAAATAATATAAATTGTTCAAGCCTTAAACAACATAATATGAGCATGACCCAATAAACAATACATTACAATCATAGCTAGACTATATATATATATATATATATATATATATATATATATATATATTAATATATATCATATATTTTAATATTGTTATTTGTAATGCTAAATTTATATAAATTTACATTTCAATTGATAATTGTATTTATATTTATAATTTAATATTTATATTAGTATATTTTTATTTCCCTTAAGTGTATATATATATATATTATAATATATATATATATATATATATATATATATATATATATATAGTATGGGGTCTATGGCTTAGCAGGACAACTAAAAGCTAATAAGCCACAGGTCCCAGATTTGACCCCAGGAAGTTATTATTTTTCTCTTGTGTTTATCAATAATTTAATTAACGATACTTAATAATACAATACTTTTTTTTTGCTATTTGTATTGTATTGTCCGGATACCATGGCAGTTATTTATAACATCTATAAATCTATGACTTCTTGAGTAGTCCATTTGTTTCCACTATTTGTATTGTATTCAATATGTGTATATATATATATATGAGATTTCAATAAATAAATATTATTATTATATTATAATTTTAAGCTTATAAAGAATTATAAACAAATATATAATAATGATTATAGTTTAATGTGTTGTATACAAATATAATCGCATAGGACGTCATTAATTAAAGGTAATAATAATGAAGGTAATGTAATAATGCTGAAGCAGACTATAAGAACAATTCATATAATAGAAAACCATATAAAACAATAAATAAGTAATTAATTATACAAAAATAGAATAAATATTTTTTTGCGTCTGAATTAAAAAATGCCGAGTCACTTATAAGCACTTGACTTAGTATTCGTCTGCATGAGTTTTATGTGGTGACATGCGCGGTGAGACCGAACACTAATCAACAACTGTACAAATGTACATATATAATCAGGTAGGTCATCGTATGTGATACTACGAAACCTGTCGGAAGAGTACCTTCAAGACTACCTTCACTGAACCATGAAGTGTTAATCAACCATTTCATTAGGTTTGATATAAATACGAGATCATTAGATGTTAATTTGTAAAGTATCGTAATTACCATTATTGAATATGTTTATATTTATAAATATGTTTGATAGTAAAGTGTTAGTCAATATTTTATAACCAATACAAATATACTTCTATAATAATAAATGTAATATATACATATATATATAATAATAATAATAATAATAATAAATAGAGTTTAGGCAGTAGCTTGGATGAACGAAAAAACAGAGCTTATCAAGTATGTTTCCCAATGTGATAGTGGAGGGAATAGATATAAAATTAAAATAATATTAAATAAAATATTTGATTTTAAAATTCTATCCAGGATATCGGTAACAAAATAGTCATAAACAAATCTACATCGAATACTTTATACCGATTGCTAATGAAATTCGATAATGGTGTATCAACTTGGAGGATTTTGGGTTTCTATATCCAATGCCTTAAATAACTTACTTTCGCCAAGAGTAAGAGCATTAGCAAGAATTGCATCCTATAGGAACCATAGTCCCCGACACGAACCATTACCGGCCACATATCTGTATACAGAATCAATACAAAGTAGGAGATACTCAGAGAATTGCATCCTATAGGAACCATAGTCCCCGACACGAACCATTACCGGCCACATATCTGTATACAGAATCAATACAAAGTAGGAGATACTCGAGAATATCTCTTAATATCTTATATTAAATATTTAAAATAAAAAGTAGACTTCCTGAATTGAAAATAATACTAATAAAATGTAAATATAATTTAAATAAAATGTAATATGTAAGTAATTAAGGTATATAAAATATGTATAATTTAAAAAAAAATACAAAAATAAAATTGCAAAAATCTCCACAATCATTCTCATCATGTATTTAAAATAAATAATTGTAACCTACAAAAATGTAAACCAATAACACACTAACATTAAAAATTGATAACAAATTACAAATATTAAAAAATACTATATAAATAAAAGCTATAAAACTATATAATATAATATATACAATAAATACTGATAAATACTGATAATATAAGATACACTATTAACAATTAGGGTACATCGAGTTCCTTTTTTAGGGTGTAAGTAGTGTCCCCATAGCAGTACCCTAATTATGGTACAATTTGAATAAATACGATCAGTACCCTAAAAATTATCAAACTGTACCCTAAAGAATATTAGCTGGCTGTACCCTAATTATATGATACAGTATACCCTAATGAAATTGTATGATATGTACTTTAATTGAATTGCATGATATGTAAATTTAACAATCTTAATATTTAACACAGCTGTAACCTAATAAATATATAGAGTGTACCCTAGTGCATTTAACAGTCAGGTACCCTAATATTTGACATATATGTACCCTAATAAATATATATTGTACCCTAGTATGTTTAAAAGACGTGTACCCTATTTAGGTACAAGGCACATTTTTGTGATATTTTAACGATCTGTACCCTACTTGTTAACAAATCAATCAATATGTTTAATACCATAGACAAGGAAAACATATACATGATGGAACAACCTTCTGAAATTCAAAAAATATTTCCCGGCATAATGTAATTGATCAAACTTTTAGAAAATCTATATTTATATAATAATAAATTTGGTAATGTTTTATATTTATTTTCTAATATAATAGATTACCTAAGTATTGTTATACAAATTAAACACTATTAATGAATATTAACATAGACCAAATATATTAATAAGATATTAATTGGTAATTATATTATAAATAATATAAATAAATAAATAATAGGATATATAATATAAAATTAAAATAAATAGCCCCCCCCCCCCATAAAAAAATATCATTCCGATGCCCCTATATATATATGTTGTTTATTAGTATCAGTAATGGTAATTTATTGGATATATTAATAGGTAAATTGTATTGTCTATTTCTCTCTAAATATAATAATAATATAATAATATCAAAATATTACAAAAATTAGATATAAATCTTAAGATTACCTTTTACTTGTATTATATAAGTTATATATATTTATATGTATATTTATATATATATTTATATATATCTTTATTTATATATGAATGAATGAATGAATTCAGTTTATAGACAATGTCTAAGGAGAATCAGTGAAAGCGATGAGCTTTTTTAATTCGATATCTCCTAACAGTAGTGTAATGTCATATTTCATCATCTTCATTCGGATAAAATACAATAAAATTACATAAAAATAGATATTAAAATAAACAATAAAACAAAACTAAAACAAAATATAAAAGAAAGAATAAAACAAAAATAAAACAAATATTTGATTCCCATGTTAGCATCCAAAATAAAGTATAACATATAATTAATACATTTTTCATAATTGTAATATAATATTTATAAAGAATCTAAATATTTGTATCACATATTTTATGTCAATTTTAATAATATTGATATATATATATATATATATATATATATATATATATTTGTAGGTTACTATAGGTTATTAATACTGCTTATAATTGTTTTAATTTTAATACTGTTTTTTATTGTTTTAATACTTTTAATTTTTAATATTGTTTAGTTTTTTTTTTTTTTTATTAGTTATGTAAAGTTAAATATATAAAACGTAAAATTTGAAAAATAAATATAAAATAGTTTTGATAAATAGTAATTTTAAAAATTTTTAAACATTTAATACTGTTTTTTTTTATGTTTTTAATACTTCTAATTTGTAATACTGTTTTTTTTTATTTTGTGTGTTTAGTTATATGATGTAAAATATATAAAAATGTAAAATATGTAAAAATGTAAAATTTATATGGAGAAATTTATACTGTGAATCACGACATATTAATTAAAAAACTTCACCACTACGGTATACGTGGCTTACCGTTACTTTGGTTAAAGAATTATTTAATAAAAATACCTCAATTTCTCCAATTTAAAGATGAAATATCAAATGAATATTTCTCAAACTGTGGTGTACCTCAAGGAACTGTATTAGGACCAATACTTTTTTTAATATATATAAATGATATTATAAATAGTTCTAAACTTCTAAAATTAACAATGTTCGCTGACGACACTACTTTATTTTTAGAAGACAACAACATAGTTAGACTTCAGGAAAATGTAAATAATGAACTTTTAAAAATAAATAACTGGTTGATATCAAATAGACTATCTATAAATTTGAAGAAAACATATTATATGATTTTCAACTCATCCAATATTTTAGATCTAAATATAGCTGGTATTAATATTAATTGTTTGAAAAATACAAAATTTCTAGGTGTAATAATAGATCAGAAGCTAAACTGGAAATTAGAAATAGCAGCAATTAAAACAAAACTATATAAAATAATATGGATTTTTAAAAATGTAAAAGAACTCTTTGATTTTAAAACGTTAATATTATTATATAATTCATTAATTTTACCACATCTAAACTATTGTAACATTATATGGGGAAATAACTATAATTCTAATATTAATGATGTATATATAATTCAAAAAAAAATTATTAGAATAATATTTAACAAACCAAAACTTACAAACACGGATACTCTTTTTATACAAGTAAATATACTAAAATTACCTGACTTAATTAAATATCAAACATGTAATTTTATGCATAATATATACCATAATAATGTTAGTCCAAACTCTAGTTTATTCAATAAGAAAATCATACCATACAATACACGAAAGAAACATGAACTATACACTCATTTTACCTCAAAAAATAAATGCTTATATATACTATACATTAAAGGCCCTACTATATGGAATGAACTTAATGATGAGCTAAAGGAAATTAAATCACTCAATAAGTTTAAAAATAAATTAAAAAACTATCTCATCTTAAACTAGTATATTTTAATATTTGTATCTATATTTTTTTCAGTATTAATGGTCTAGTATATATCACTTATAGAGTTTATATGACTTTTTTATCTACATTTCTTCAGTATTATTGGTCTTTTTTTTTTCATAATGTTCATAATTCTTTTAGTTTTTATATATTAGAAAAAGATATTTATTTAATGTACATGACTTTTTATCCACATTTCTTCAGTATTATTAATCATTTATTTTCATAATTCTTTTAGTTTTTATATATTAGAAAAACATATTTATTATAAATTTTACACAATAACATATTTTAATGTACATTGTTTTTAAATTTCCAAGTCTTTTAGATCTTAATATGCTTAGTTTCTTATTCTATTAGTTTTTATTCTTTTAGTTTTATTTTTATTTTATAACCTACTTATTTTTCAATTTCATTACAATTTCTTCTCTTATATTACTATTATATATGACTTTTTATCTATATTTTGTCGGTATTATTGGTCTAGTATATATCAATTATAGAGTTTATACGTATTTTTTCCATATTTCTTCAGTATTATTGTTTATATATTTTGTTCATACTTATTTTAGTTTTTATATATTTGTATAACATATTTTTTTTTTTTTTTTAATTTTACACAATAACATATTTTAATGTACATTGCTTTTAATTTCCAAGTCTTTTAGTTCTTAATCTGCTTAGTTTCTTATTCTATTAGTTTTTATTCTTTTAGTTTTATTTTTATTTTATAACATACTTATTTTCAATTTCGTTACAATTTCTTCTCTTTTATTACTATTATATATGACTTTTTATCTATATTTTTTCGGTATTATTGGTCTAGTATATATCAATTATAGAGTTTATACGTATTTTTTCCATATTTCTTCAGTATTATTGTTTATTTATTTTGTTCAAAATTATTTTATTTTAGTATTTTAGTTTTTATATATTTGTAAAACTTATTTATTTAAAATTGTACACAGTAACATATTTTAATGTACATTGCTTTTAATTTCCAAATCTTTTATTTCTTAATCTTCTTAGTTTCTTATTTTATTAGTTGTTATTCATTTAGTTTTATTTTTATCTTACATTCAATTATCAATATACTTTATTTATTTATTTATCCTTTTTTGTTTAATTGTTTTAAATAATTGAAATGGTGTAATCGTTAACGGTAATATGATGATTTTTTAAACAGTTCAAATTTTATTATTTTATTATTGTAAACAGGAAGTCAAAACTTATTATTGTATTTATGAACTGTTTAAAATTAAAATGGGTTGATAACTAGAAAAGCCGCAAAGGCTTCTTTATCTTCCCTGGGGTTTACCCGAATCTGATACCATACCATACCATACCATAAAAATACCTATTTAATACTGATTTTTTAATAAAGTTTTTAATATAAAATATTTGTTTAATTTACAATATAATATTAGAAGAAATAATATATTTTTAATATTATTAAACATCACACATAAGTGTTATATTTTATATTGGTTAACGAAAAACAATTTCATAACTTTTTTTAATTTATTTATATCTGTTATTTTATTTTTTTTTAGAATATTACCAAATATTATATCATTATAATACTTTATACCTTTGAAGAATATTGTATTTTGGTATTTTGTAGTTTTCATTAATGGTAAAATGAATCTACCATTACGTTTATTTAATGTAAAATATTCATTAAAATCAATTTTGTAATTTTTATTTAGCAATTTATAAATTAATATAATATTTCTAAACATCACCAGATCATTTAATTTTAGAATATTATTACTAATAAATAATTCAGATGTATTTGATAATCTGATTAAAGGTAATAGATTTAAATTTAAGATTTTTTTATTAATAATTCTGATAATTTTTTTTTGCATAATAATATTTATATTTGATTTATAGGTATTTCCCCATATTTCTATGCCATAAGAAATATTAGATAAAAAAAAGAGTTATATAATAAAATCATATTTTCAGTACTTAAAAACGAAACTTTTTTCATAAAATATATTATTGATGATAATTTATTAGCTAGATATTCTATATGTTTTTTAAAAGTTAAATGTTGATCTAAAATTAATCCTAGAAATTTGTAGCTACCTACAATTTCAATTTTAGAATTTCCAATATATATATCTTTTAATATTCTAGCATTCATAAAAGGTAAATTTTTTGTTTTTTCAATATTCAGTTTTAGTTTATTGATATTGAACCAATATACTAATTTATCGATATACAATTGTAGGTATTTAGTTAATAATTCATTGTTGTCTGCATATATTGTAAGTGATGTATCATCTGCATATAAGTTTAGATTAATATTGACTGCATCTTTAAAATAGTTGGCATATCATTAATAAATAATATAAAAAAAGAGGCCCAAGAACTGATCCTTGGGGTACTCCATATTCTATACAATCCTTCGCTGATAATGAATCATTTATTCTTGTAACAATATATCTTTTATATAAATAACTTTTTAAAAATGTTTTCATTTTACCTCTGAATCCATACGATTCTAATTTATCAATTAATATATTATGATCTACGACATCAAAAGCTTTTTTAAGATCTAAAAATATTGTTGCTACTTTTTTATTATTATTAGTATTTTTTAAAATAAAATGTTGTATATTTATTAATGATAAAGTTGTATTGGAGTTTGGTATGAAGCCATATTGATTATTATTAATTATATTATTTTTATGTATAAAATTTGATAGTCTATTATATATGATTTTTTAGAATATATATATATTATATAAACCATTTTGTTATAAATATTACTTATAAGTATATATAACTATAGTTATATATCAATGTATAATATATTACAAATGCAATATTTCTATAATGTATACCCATTAGGTTTGAGATATATGAAATATACACGTACGAATGGTTCCTCTATACCCTATAGGGTAATGTAGGTAATACAGCTATATCATTTGTTAATGGAAACTTAATTATAAGTGGATAATTTATTAATATCGCATATACAAAGTATAACGTACAATTGTGGAACATCTATTTTAGAGTTTATCATATTAATGGGTAGTTTTAGTGGATATTAATAACTTAATATCATCAGAAAATATGCATATATATAGGTGATAATAGTAGGGAATTTATGAATAGGCTAATAACTAACGAAGACTTAAATAATTGGAAATAACAAACGACCCATCATATATCAATGATGTAACCCAATATAGTGTTATCTCTGGGTATTTGAAGAAAAGGGGGAAGTATAAAAATTACGTGTTTCAGAGAAGATACTTCCGGTAATACAAGGAAGGCAATCGCCTTAAGGTATTAGATTACATACTTAAGGTATTAGTGTTCTTCATTTTTATGGTGAACTCTATAGAGTTATAAAGGTATTATACTACCTTAAGTTAGCATTAAGTTAGCCATAAGTTACATTTAATGAAATAGATCACGTGGTAGAGGTTATCGAATATTTGTGGTGGTTGAAATAGAAGTAGGACCGCAGATAATATGTGTTACAATCAACATAGTTGTGAAACTGATCAGTGATATAGTCGAGTTCAGTTACATTATAATACTATACTATATTTGATCATGTGATTATCACGTGTTATCACGTGCACATCACGTGCGCATGACTATCCGGTAGGTGAGGTTCCGATATCGTATGATTATTGAGGTAAAATAATATCACGTGATGACTGGACTCGTGTTCCTTCACTCTTACTGGTGCTAGGAAGTCTAGGGGTATACAAGGTATATGAGGTATGTAAGGTATATACTATAGTATAGTATATATAGTAATATACTATATATATATACTATATATACTATATATATATATATACTAATATACTATATATATAGTATATACTATATATATATATACTATAAGATGTACTATATGGGTATATAGGTATATAGATAGATGTATATGATGTATAGATGTATATAGATGTATATGACATATATGATATATCATATATCATATATAGATATGTATATAGAGATATATATATATATGTGAATGAATGAATGAATGAAGAATATTTATTTTACTTCTACTTTACACTATACATAAATAATTAATACACACAATAAAATATAGTTCTATAATAAGTAAAAAGGAACCCTTAATAGCATGATGCTTTCGAGAAAGGATTCCATAAAAACATATAAGAATAAAAGAACAAACACAAAAGAAATATTATAATAACATAACTATAATTATAATATATTATTATAATAATATACAATAACTTTAACAACATTACATTATATATAATGTATGTATAGTGCGGTAATATTTACTAACATACACATATGGAATGCCCGAATGGCCTTTATAGGTTACATGTATAATATTAGTCCAACATTATTTTATTTGTATCTAATGTATTTCTATCAAAACGCACCCGAATTAGAAAAATTAGAAAACTGATAGAATTAACGATCAAGTGTACATTGTACAGTGAGTGGAGATACATACACATAAGACAACACTACCATCAAAAACAAGACGTACAATATGTAAAATATATATAGTATATTTGTATATTTGTATATGTGGTATATATGTCTATGAGGTATATATATATATATATATATATATATATATATATATATATATATATATATATATATGTATATGATATATATATACAAGTATATAGGTTTATGATGTATATATGTCAATGAGGTATATGATATATATGTATATAGGCATATAGGTATATATATATATATATATATATATATATATATATATACATATATATATATATATATATATATATATATATATATATATGTAGTACATACGTATATAGGTTATTAGATCTTTGTAATAAAGAGAGACTATATTCAAGTGTGGCTTAATTATCTCATATTTCAAATATACAACTATGATACCATTATTGAGTAAGTCAGAAATCAAATTAAAAATTATGTAATAAAGTATAACGCTAGATTCTTATAAGAATTACATTGTATACATTATATATAGTATATATTATTGTATACACACGACCGAATAGAGAGGACAACTTAAGAACGTGTGTATTACATATTTCAGTCGCGGTGTATATTTTAGTAATGAAAGGTATGAACAACTTTATTTGTTATGGTATATTCATTAGCAAACAAAGTCATAGCCATACACCAACAGCATCTTATATGTATACTATTAACAATTATAACCTATTTAGATGTAGGAATGCACTGTACTTAGTGATGCCTATAGATATACAGACATGATATAAAACTACAGGTTATAACCTGACTAATAATACCTAAAGTTATATCCAACAATGTACTATGATAAAGCTTGACGTGTGGTCAAACAAGGAAATTAGGTTTGGATTCAATATTCATTTCAGACGCTTGATTGCTATGGCAGAAAGAGTCTTTAAAATAAATTAAATTAAATTATAATTCTAATAGCTGTGGTAAGTAAATATAAACTAAACAGTTAACACACAATGTCGTACTCATAGAGAACGAAGAACACTTCGTTATCTATGGTCGTATTTATTAGGATTATTAAGAACTAATCAGCTTATAGAGATGCGGATACATTGATAATGATAATAAAACTGATAACAATGGGTGTGTTATAGTCGTGTATATAGCATTAACAACTAGTATTGAAGTTTATCAGTTTATATTGAGATTACGTAAACACATAATATCTAAAGAAATACCTGGACACGCCCCCTCATCGATAGTATACAATATATTTTATTTTCATTAAGGTTATATAATACTAAAATGGATATTACACCCCCAATGATGTAACAAAAACGAATACGGTATTGGGAGATTCCATTATATTATATATTGTTTTTACGAAAAATAATAATAACATATTTATATCCTCTTTCTACTTTATACTGAGATTAAAATGTATTAACTAATAATTAATATATAAGCATTACATTTTGTAGACAGTAAATATACAAATATACATTTTTTTTTAAATTAAAAATATAACGTAACTAATATAACACCCCCCCCCCTGACAAGAGATGTTATGGTATTATCATATCGAACTGTAAATAAAATCTGAGTAAATTGACTCACAAACACGAGTCAATTTAGTGGTGACTAAAATGATCCATCAAAACAAGACAATTGATTAGTTATTTTAAAAAGATTCATTTGACATGTTAATTTTAAAAACGATTCATTTGAGTATTTAATAATTCAAATGATTAGACTCATAAAACTAGACATTTGACTCATAAACAAATTATAAAACGAGTCAATTTGGAAAATAAAAAACAAGTCATTTGACTCATAAAAATATGTCTTTTTATACGTAAATATGGTCATTTTATGCGTTGTAAATATTTGTTTTTATTCATGAATTATATATTTATTTATGTATCTAATAAAGATAATAAGAAAGAAGAAAGTAATACCAAGATATTATCATCACAAGTGTTACCTAAAGAATTTATTTATCAAGATGGGATTTATTTTATGAAATGTAAATACAGTCAAAGCTCGATAACTCAACATTGACGGGACGGAGTTTTCATGTTGAGTTAGCGAGTATGTTGAGTTATCGGATGTATAAATTAATGACTTGATTAATGTTTTGTTCACATAAATGAATTCAAAATAGTACTCGTATGATAATATAATAATTGTAATTGTATTTTTACGTTTATATATTTATATCCATATATTATTAAATAAAACCATGTTGAATAATGTATGTTGAATTATATTTGTTTAGCAATGTAGATGTAAAAGATACAAATCCAACAACATATGTTTGTGATATTTTGATTTTTCATAAATGTTGAGTTATCGGATGTATATTTACATGTAATGTATAGGCTATGATTATAAAAACGATGTTGAGTTATATGTATGTTGAGTTATATTTGTTGAGTAATAGGGTTTTTGTTAACATGTAAAATATACGAATCCAACCAAATATTTTTTGGATGTTGAGTTATCGGCAATGTTGAGTTATCGGCATGTTGAGTTACGAGCTTCTACTGTATATATATATATATGTTACAAAAAAATACATTCTGATAATCACAGAACATTACTAATATTATTAAATAATATACCTACTTTAATTAATTACAACTTAAACATATGAATATACAAATATTAAACATAAATTTATATTATAATTTGGTAATAATTGTGTATATTTATTTTATTTTTTATTTTAAAATATTTTATTGACTATAAAATCACGTGGTGGTTATGGGAGTCATGAGAAGGAAACAAAAATAAAATAAATAAAGTACAATAAAAATAAAGGAAAAGGGAGGGTAGGTTACAATATTAATAGGTGCGTGGAGAGTTTACATTTAAATAGTGATAGGGATTTCAAACACATAATGTCATATGGTAGAGCATTCCAGTATTTTGGAGCTACCACAAAGAAAGCAGATTTATAGTGAGCAGAGATAGTCGAGCGTTGCACAATTTTCATCGTGTGACATTTCCTGCTAGCTCGACTAAGGGACTGAATACTGATCAAGTCTGCTAGGTACTCGGGAGATCTAATATGTATCACGGGTGATGCATAGTAGTCTGTACCTGCAGAGATACCTAAAATTAAGCCAGCCGAGTGATCGCATTAGGGTCGATATTGATACTATAGAAGAGAACTTCAGATTATATAGGGTGCGTAGCATGTATTTGAAGTGCCCGTATAGCACATCGTTGTATCTTCTCAAGTTTAAGCATAAGCTTTAGAATAGATTACATAGAAGTTAGCAGCAGTATATAAGTCTACTAAAGACTAGCGAGTGTATTAGACTTTTAGTCATTACAAAGTCAATTTAGTGCGTGATTTTCTAATGTTATAAAGAAAATAGTTGGCATTGCGAATCATTATAGATATGTGGTCAGAATAATATAGGTGGGAGTTGATGGTAAAACCAAGAGTTATTATGGATAGTGAGGTAGGGAGGGATAGTAGAAAGGGGTGGGTGATGATTGGGTGGTAGGTATGTCTTTAGAGAATGATGGTGTAAGTTTTGGTCATATTAAGTGATAGGGAATTATGGGAGAACCAGTCAGTAAGTTCTGTGAGGCAGTTAAAAATAGACAATTGGTGTGATATAGGAGTGTTTCATAGACATTGGTACGATGGATGTAATAAGGGATGCATCAATGGTCATTATTAGGTTAATGGTTCATTAACCTAATGGTTCAAATAACGATGGCGAAAGGGTACGAAGTAATGTAAGAGGAATAGGGTCGAGTGGGGAATTGGATTTTAGGGATGCCATTAGAGAGAGCACATAGGGACGAGTAGGGAGAGTGAAACAGGACCAATGATTATGGGAAGATAATAAAGATGAGTTGAGAGTGAGGAGATCAACATTCACATTAGGGAGAGCAGCGATGATGTTCGATACTTTATTCTGGAAGAAATTAGCAAAGGAGGAGCAAAGTACTGTATCCGGTTGGACAGGAAGGTGCCTGTGTTTTGATTTACCTACTAAGGTGAAGGATAATTTGTTGGCTTAGTGGATGTGCCATATTTACAAAGCAAGTCAGCTAAGTATGATGATTTAGTGGATAAGAGTTTTTTCCTGTATAATGAGCGACATACTTTAAAGGAACACAGGTCTGAGTTCATTTTAGAAGGACATTTTGCATGGACTGTAGACGACGAAGTGACTTTCTCATATTGGTGAGTTCAGTATTGAACCAGGAGTATTTGGGATTATTACGGCGGGTAAGAGTAGTTGAGGGAGAATAAAAGTCAAGGGAATTAGATAACGCCGTGTTGAAGACGTCAAAGAGAAGAGTCATGGTCAGAGAGCGGAGATGTAATATTATTTATATGATCAAACACGGAGTTAACAAACAAGGGTTGATTTATAGAGGAGATGTTTCGAAAATATCTTAGAGGTCGAGTATTGTGCACTACTGATAACTGTAAAACAAATAGGATAGCGAAGTGATCAGAGATTAGAGTGATTTAGGTGGGAGAGGAAATTAAAGTAGAGTCAGATGAAGATAAACAAGATCAATGATGTTACCATTAGGTATAGTTGGGAAGTGAATGTGTTGTGTTAAGGAGTGCTCAAAAATAAATTTCTTAAGAGAAAGGGAAGCATGATTATCAGTAATCACTTGAATATTAAAGTCACCAAGAATAATTGTGTTGTAAGAAGACATGGATTCTAAAATGGTATAGAGATCATTAAGGAAAGACCGAATGCTGGATGGTGGTGGGAGATAGATGATTACAAAGACAATGGTAAATAGGGAGGGGAACTGAATGTCACAGATCAGAATTTCATAAGAGGAGAAATTAGGGGTGGAAGAGGAAATAAGCTTAAGCTCAGTGGAGAACAACAGGGCAAGACCACTATCAAGATTAGGTGTGGGTCTGTTAGCGAGTAGTAATATGAAGCCATTGGTGGTTAATTGAGATGCTAAAGCAGAGTCATCATTTGTAAGCCAAGTCTCGGTGATAGCATATATGGGCAATTAGAGTCAATGATTAATTGAGTGATTAAATCAACTTTATCCCTGACTGATCTCGCATTGAGGAGTAGTTCTTGGAAGAGTATGTATTTAGTCAATTCGAAGGTTTAATATTAATGCGGGAGGATTTACAGAAAGAGTCATAGGATTTAGACCAAGACTCAAGCTCAACATCGGTGGGCAGATAGGAAATCGATTTCCAATCAATTCTACCAGAGGTGAAGGGGATCGAAGTTGATAAGTAAGGGTTCGTCTATTAAATACACACTTTAGGTCATGCAAGTGGGCTTTCAATGCATGTAAGAGAATTCGACCAGCCTTGATGGTTGGAGGGTCAATGTATTGACGTATGAATAGAGATTTATAGGTAGATGACTGAAGTAGTGATCTATTGTTCATAAGGGTATCGGTCGCACATGACGAATATAATACTAGGTTGGCATAGTGAGAGATGAAGGAGTAGTCAGTGATGGTGATGGGGTCTAGTTAAAGGTGGGCAAATAGTTATTTTATGTAGGTAAGGTTTCTGCCAGCATGTAGGATATGCTCAATGATTATAGATGGTTTGGAAGCGCAGTAGTGAATGGTGGGTGGATTAAGTATGATAGAGGTAAAGGAGGATGGGAGTAAATTCGATTTGACAATGGCAGATAAAGATTTAGTTGTTGATTTATTTAAGGCATCAGGAAGAGATGAGATAACGGAAGAGAGTGACTCTAGGATAGTGGAGTCATTAGAACAGGGAGAGAAGGAGGATAATTGGGTAGTAAGAGACTCAATGCCAAATTGTAATTTGTTAAGTTTATCATTAATAAAGATATTACCAGTGGATAGGTTATTATTAGTACATAAATCACATTTGAACTCAATGTTATAACATTCTATAGGAAGGGAGAAACTAGCCCTGAAGTATTTTGGCATATTCTGAGATCTGATAACTCAGCTGGCAAGGATAGGTATAGGCATTTGTAGTGAATGGTGTTGTCACAGCCATCACATGAAATGTCATCATCAGGAGTGGAGACATCATTGCACTTCAGGTAGGACATGGTAGCTATAAGATGGAGCAGTAAACACGTTGGCGATATCCAACAATCGATGCCGAAACAGAAGCAGTCGTGATGTAGAAACCGTTATGAGGAAGGCCAGTCAGACGACGCAGCACGTGATGGTAGAAGAAGCCATGCAGGTAGCTGTATATTAATATTATATGATTATAGATATTATTGTGATTTTATAATTTTATTTAATCTTTTGATAGCGGGGGTGTCCGTATTCGGTACCCATATCCGAATACGGACAGTGTCCGTCGGACACCCTGTGTTATAATACGCACACTCTATATAACACTAGATGAACTATATATTATTGATGAATCAATCAGACAAATTACAATTACATTATTTATAATTAATTTTATGAACAATTTATTCTAATTTAATTAGTTAATAATTTATTTATTTTTATTATTTTTTAATTAATAATACAATTTAAGTATCTAAATAATAAAAAATTTAGATTTAGTATTATTGGTGGTATTAATATTATAACGCACGCGATTTTTATGAATATCAGAATAGTTCATACGCTGCGCGCTGATTGGTTATATGGTGTCCTTATTAAGAAAACTAGAGTGTCCGTATTAGGGACTTATATGACCTCTAGATATATGCTTATAACTTCATGAACATTTGATAAAAAATATTGAAATTATATATATCATTTAAGAATGCTTTACTTTTTTAATAATATAGTGTTATATTTTATATCGATACATTTGTATATTCTTGAGAAGGTTTTAAGTTAACATTTTTTTTAAATTAAATTTAAAAACGTAATAAAAAAATAAGTTTATTGGATATATCATAAATATTTTGAATAATTAAAAAATAAAAAATCTTTTATAGACTATTTATATAATTATAAATATTTTATTAATTAACATATTTTTTTGTAGGATTTATGGTTTCTAAGATACCGAGAGTGTCCGTATTCGGGCACTGTCCGTATTCGATTACTTTCCCCTATAGGTAAGTATATATTTGAATATTTGTATCAAGGAGAGGTTATCATTATCAGTTAAATACGAAATAAAATATAATAAATATAATAGGTATAAAGTATAAATAAGAAATATATAAATTTATATTAAAAGGAGAAAAATATATAACACAAATGAAATAAATGCATAAAATATATTAAAAATATAATATAAAAAAACATTAGAAGATATAAAGAAACTAAATACAATAACAAATATAAAAAGTTAACTAATACGAAGAGGTAATAAAAAATGTAATATATATATTCATTATGTTGTGAAAAGAAGCTGGTAATGAATTTCATATCCCAGGAGCTTGTTAGAGAGACAACAATATTTTCTATATATTATTATTTTTGGTAAAAACCAATTTTTTAGGCTTATACATAATTGAAATTTGTCTAAAAATATATTGTAAAATTATAGGTAAAGATTTTGTCATGTTTATATATTTTAAGATATTAATTTTTATAATATCTTTTCATTTAAAGATAATGAATTATTTATAAATTTTATCTATAGGTTACCTATCTAGATTTCAAGAAAACAAAATGTTGTATTACCATATTTTGTAATGTTATAATTTGTTTGATATGAGACAAAAAAGTACTAACCCAAATAGATGAACAATAATTTAGATGACTTTCAAAAATACTATGATATATTTGTATAAGATTTTGTAAAGGTATTTATTTTTAATTTTATTTATAATATCAATTGATCTGCCAAGTTTTCTCTGGTATAATTTATATGATAATTCCAGTTACATTTATCATTACTTAATATACCACGATACATGATTGACCTGATTTATCATTTCATTAACAAAATGTAATTATAGTTTCTTTTTCGATATTGAATTTTGAATATTATAGAGCATAAATGTGGTTTTTTATACTTAATCGGTGAATGTATATACATATTACTAAACAGTCAGTGAGTTAAACTAAAAAGGTCGTCTTGTATATTAATTTTCAGAATATAAAAAATTTACTACTGACAATTAAATGTGTATCATATGCAAAAATGATGGGTTTAGAATATTTCAGTATATAAGCACATCATTAATATATAGTGGAAAAAATAAAGCCTAGTACTAAACCTCGAGGAACACAAAATGATATGTAGGTTTATCCTATTCCATATCTGAAATATCTGCATTTAGTTTGACATAACATGACCTGTTTGATAAATAACTAGAGAATAGTACTTTAGATAACCCTCTGATACCAATAGTATATAATTTTTGTTATAGATCAATTGATAAAATCGCACAATTATTAGTATTTTCTAATTCATAATATACTGTTTCTGAGAAGCATCTTCTGTTGAATAATGTTATTTGACTTAAATTGATTTTCATTCAAAATTGTATATTTATTAATGAAATTAAGAAGTTTTATTTTTAATAAATATTCATACATTTTGAGTACACTCCTTCACTGAATAACTTATTAAATAAATAACATAATATAAGACTTAATTATGTATTAAGTTGTTATACCATGCTCATATTTATATTATAAATATCAGTACTATTTTCATTGTTTGTATGAATTATTAAATATTTTGGAATTTTTAACTGGTGTAAGATATAGAATATTTGTGTTATGAGATGTTAAAAAAAAGTGTATGTACATTTGAATTAAAGGCACGGGGAACGGGTTTTTCATTTACATGTAAAAGATACAAAAAATAACTACTTTTTAGAACTTAATTCACTAATCAATATTTATTAAAATAACTAAATTTCTTTTTATTTGTATACAAATTATATATAATAATTATTATAATTAATATACTTAATTATAATTATAATTATTATAATTAATCTGAAAATTATAGATAAAGTTTTTGTTGTTTTTTTTAATACTCTATGTGGTATGCATATTTATTTAGATGATCTAAATAAATATTTACAAAAAATGACCAAAATACTATTTTAAGATAATTATAAATTCTTATCAATAAAAATAAACTTGATATATAATGCTACATGTATGTTATGGGTATAACATAACATATACGTTATGGACATATTGTAAAAATGTATAAAGCAGTATTACTAAATTTATTAGAATTATATTGAAAATAATTGGTCGAAATCATTATTTTGTGTAAATAAAGTTTACAGATTTAAATTAATTCATACGAATATATTTATATTAGTTTTAATACTTCTTTTTATTAGTTTTATTTTACGTAAACAAACCATTTATATACCATTTTAAAGAATATATTTCAAATTTTATAAATAAATCACAATAAAATAATACACTAATTATTTTTTTTCATTGTTTTTAACCGTGTCTCGTGCCCTAAAACCAGAGTTAGAATTAAAACCCTAGCAACATTTTTCCAGCATTACTAAAATAAATATTAAAATCATCAGCTGATAAATTTAAATTTAAATTTAAATAATTTGAAAAAGTAGGCCTACCTTTAATTATTTAAAATATACCATATTTTTTTGGGATTATTAAATTAATTTATCAGTGATTTTTTTATAAAATAATTTGTCTGTATTTCTAAGTACTGAAGTTAAAATATTAATATATTTTTATATTTCGTATGATTGAAATAATTTTTATTGGATACAAAATGCTAATAAATTGTTATGGTAAATACATATTAATAAATAATTATTTATTATTGGATTTTTAATTGTACTACTGATAACAACTGATAACAACTGATAACTACTGATAACTACTGATAACTACTAATAACTATTGATAACTGATACACATTATGATAACAATATCTTATATATCAACCTACCACTTTTGTTGTTGTAAAAATAGAATAATGTTAAGATATTTAAATTCTTTGGAATTTTTATTTGTTATTTAATTTATAATTTTTTGTTATCACAACAAAAGTAAACAAATAAATTGTAATATTTAAAAACTATCACAAATAAACAACACTCGGTGATACGAGATGCGTATAATGATAATAACTCGACTACTGCGTTGTTAGTATCCTATGTTTATATTAATGTTTATTGTGTTTGCATATTATACTTAAACGTGTTATGTTACCTATGTATCTAATGTATATATATATATATATATATATATATATATATATATATACTTATATATATATATTACATTTTATTTAGAAAAGAAGGAAATGTGAACATTATTTCGCCGGAATGATGTACCCATCCTACTGTGTCCTTCCTGTTCCTTCTTGTATATGATAAAGAAAGAAAATACATACAAATATTTGGTTATCATATAGGTTGGCCTATATACATATATATTATTTAGGTATAATTGTTTATATATATTTCAGTTATGTAATAATATAATATTTTAAAAATATTTGGTAAATTAGTCCACATATATATATATATGTAAGCGTTCTTATACGGGTTGGTTACTTGATTTGTATTGCATAGCGTAATACAAGAGAACAAAGGCCTACATAAACACTGTTATTTTTTATATGTCACCTGAAACTTAATTTTAAAATTCTAGCTGTTACAATAGCAACTGTCAACTATAATTACCCATATCAACTACTACTATTATTCTATATACTATAATAATAAAATATTAAAACTATACTCAATATTGTTACATGTACCACATATTTATTTATAAGAGAATGGATTGTGAAAAGTACATATTGTAATACCGGTTGTATGGATATGAGAACAACATACACATATGTGTTAGTATCACACACATACATATATACATATATATATATTTATAACAATTCCCGTTTTGGTAGAAATTACTAGCATAATATTAATCATTTTCTAGATATGCTTATTATCTATAGATATATACACAATGTATACACAATGGTGTGTCCACCTAATATGTTTTGCATTATTTTATCACTTTTGGTATACATTCTACTTATAATAAAGTTATATCATGAATATATATGAACTATATTTTCATATTATTTAATAATAATAGAATACATTATATTAAAAAATGATTGAATTAACATCCTATATATATTGGATACATAAATATAATTATTTAGTAAACACACCATTGAAATGCGTAGTTTTATTGGTTATATGTGTGTTGATACATTTCTATGTTAAATACTTATGGATATATATTAAATAAAAGAATAATATATTTCATTTATGAACAATATATATTTTAATTAATTACTAAATTAATGTATTCAATTTTTTTTTTGTCATTAATTATAGAACATATCTCATAAAATAGTAAATTGGACGAATATTTAATGCAAAATATCTAAACAAAATTAATCTAAATATTTTTCAATATTATCAATACATTAATTAACTTATAAATAATATATTTTTGGTAGACATTATTTATATATATATATATTGTATTATTAATTATTGTGAAAAAATGATCAGATATTATCACATAATTAATTAATAAATACATTTTCAAATGTATCACTATATTTAAAAAAATGACTAACAAGTTATTATATTTTGCATTGTCTACCAACTAGTATAATATGACTACACACACACATATATATATATATATATATATATATATATATATATATATATATATATATATTATATATTATTTAACTATATTATTGTATAATTATTGTAGATACTAAATATATACATACGACATATGTCATACGTTACATGTGTTATAGTTATACTTTAGACA
This sequence comes from Osedax fenrisi, assembly GCA_964019155.1. NCBI lineage: Eukaryota > Metazoa > Annelida > Polychaeta > Sabellida > Siboglinidae > Osedax > Osedax fenrisi. The sequence continues at coordinate 37,738,327 of OZ025239.1, forward strand.
TATGTATCATAACCTCCTCAATACTATGTAGGTTCTACGTTGTAGGGAATCACTAGCAGACACACCCACACCCATTGTTCCATTGTTAATCATACCAAGTTATACTAACATCTCAGATAACTTATATTTTATAAAACCATAGATACAATTCAATTAAATAATTATGAAGTTTTCAGAACTTTCTGAAATCGATTTTGTTAATGAGTTGAGCAATAATAATAGATTATTCGTGTATATTAAATATATGATATTATAGGAAACAAAAGAGATTACTCTATTATTGTAAAATATATATTTAGGTATGATCACATATTTATACCTATGCATATTGCCTATAAGATAACATAATTTTTATTATATTAAATATATTATTAATATGTAACATGTAAAAGAATCTCTCATCTATAATTTATTATATTAATAATATTATAAATACATTTAATCGTCTGCCATTAATTTCTAATATATAAATAATAATTCTCCTCGTACACATATATATATATTACATCCTGTATATTTCCTATATTTTAAATATGTCATATAGGACATATATATATATATATATATATATATATATATCATATAGTAGAATAGAATACCACGTGATAATATATCAACCCATAGACACATTTAAGTAATGAGTTAAAATTGCTATAATAGTATATATATATATATATATATATACTAGTATACTAGTAAGTGGTATATAACGATATGATATATATTATGCAGCATATTAATTACACTCATTAATACATATATAATATATAATTTGTTATGTATATTATACATTTATATATATATTAAATTCAAATTTGAATTTTTAATTTAGTTTAGAATTTTTAATAATTACGTTAATATATTAAATATAAATCATCATTATATGTGAGGTTATAGTTTAACGAGATCCATATTGTTATAGGTATTATCTTTTATTATATTTTTGGATACCATCAGATTTATTGCGCTGTATATGTTATTATTATTATATATCAATATATTTATTATGTAAAAATTACTTAAAAATTTATTTTAATTTAGTTTGTAAAGTCAAACTAATGTAATAAATAATAGATTAATTGTAATATACATTTTATTTGAAAAATAATGATTCTTCAACTATATTACTCTTCAACTGTATCTGATTACATTTCAAATATTGTCGTTTCAGAAAACAACCCTTATTATATGTTTAAACAATGCGATTTTGTTAATATAATTATTACGTAATGATTAGTCATAATAATTGTATTTTTAATTTATTTTATAAAGTAAAACTTTTAAATACATTTAGTGTGTATGTATATATATATATATATATATATATATATATATATATATATATATATATATATATATATATTTATATATATATATATAAATGTTTATAACACATATGACAAATAATCATTATTTTCAAGTAAAATGTATATGTTACTCTGTCTACACTAGTGTCAATCATATTCATAACCATTTCAAACATGCTGCCTATAGGATATATCCTCGTTTTAGACACATTGGAAGCGGCGAATATATCTACATATATTGTTTATTTATGGTTTATGTGCTTAATTTATTCAGAAAAATAATTATATATAAATCTAAATTACATTATAAAACAATGATAATATTTAGTTATAGTTATAGTTATAATTAATGTATATTAAACTATATATATAACTATATATTTATCTAGTGGTTAACACTATTTGATTTATGAAATACGTAATAGAAAATATTTAGTATTATTGTATCTATATATATATATATATATACAAACATATAACATTAAAAATTGAGTGATCAAATAATTGTTAAAATTGTAATTATATATATATATAAATGTAATGATTACTTATATATATATATATATATATATATAAACCGTAAATCCTCCCGACAAACTAAATAGCAACATGCAGACACCATCGATTCTTTATTTTTAGAATATGTATTTTTTATAATATATAATATATTTTATATATTAAATATATAATATTAATTCTATATATATAGTAGATATAAGTTTAGTATATTTGATCAAATAACATCTGTATCGCGTGATATTCCTAACTCCATAGCGTGTTAATATTATCTTTAGTGTTACTGCACTTTAATTAATAATATATATATATATATATATATATATTATATACATAATATATTCTATTATAGACAAGTTCTATTTGCATATATATATATATGCATATATATATGCATATAAATATATAACTATATAGTTATCCTTATTATTTACAATTTATTAATGTATTCTTCTCGTATAATTAATCGGTGAATTCTGATATAATTATCTTTAATAGAGTTAACTGTATATATATATATATATATATATAGTATACTCTCGATAACTTAGAAACTCCGCTAATTCAGACTTTTTAAGAGTATATATATAATTATATAACTATATATAGTTCACCTTATTATTTAAAAATATTTAATATATTTCTCTTGTAAAATTAATCGATGAATTCTGATATAATTATCTTTAAGAGAATTAACTGTATATATATATATATATATATAGTATACTCTCGATAACTTAGAAACTCCGCTAATTCAGACTTTTTAAGAGTATATATATAATTATATAACTATATATAGTTCACCTTATTATTTAAAAATATTTAATGGGTTTCTCTCGTAAAATTAATCGGTGAATTCTAATATAATTATCTTTAAGAGAGTTAACTATATATATATATATATATATATATATATATATAGTATACTCTCGCTAACTTAGAAACTCCGTTAATTCAGACTTTTTAAGAGTATATATATATAATCATATAACTATATATAGTTATCCTTATTATTACAAATATTTAAAGTGTTTCTCTCGTAAAATTAATCGGTGAATTCTGATATAATTATCTTTAAGAGAGTTAACTGTATATATATAGTCTACTCTCGCTAACTTAGAAACTCCGCTAATTCAGACTTTTAGGAGTATATATATAACTATATAACTATATATATAGTTATCCATATTATAAAAATATTCAATGTATTTCTCTCGTAAAATTAATCGGTGAATTCTGATATAATTATCTTTAAGAGAGTTAACTGTATATATATATATATATATATAGTCTACTCTCGCTAACTTAGAAACTCCGCTAATTCAGACTTTTAGGAGTATATATATAACTATATAACTATATATATAGTTATCCATATTATAAAAATATTCAATGTATTTCTCTCGTAAAATTAATCGGTGAATTCTGATATAATTATCTTTAAGAGAGTTAACTGTATATATATATACATATATATATATATATATATATATATATATATATATATATATATATATATAGTATACTCTCGATAACTTAGAAACTCCGCTAATTCAGACTTTTTAAGAGTATATATATAATTATATAACTATATATAGTTCTCCTTATTATTTAAAAATATTTAATGTATTTCTCTCGTAAAATTAATCGGTGAATTCTGATATAATTATCTTTAAGAGAGTTAACTATATATATATATATATATATATATATATATAGTATACTCCCGATAACTTAGAAACTCCGCTAATTCAGACTTTTTAGGAGTATATATATAACTATATAACTATATATATAGTTATCCTTATTATTAAAAATATTTAAAGTGTTTCTCTCGTAAAATTAATCGGTGAATTCTGATATAATTATCTTTAAGAGAGTTAACTGTATATATATATATATATATGTATATATATATATATATATATATATATAGTCTACTCTCGCTAACTTAGAAACTCCGCTAATTCAGACTTTTTAAGAGTATATATATAATTATATAACTATATATAGTTCTCCTTATTATTTAAAAATATTTAATGTAGGTCTCTCGTAAAATTAATCGGTGAATTATGATATAATTATCTTTAAGAGAGTTAACTGTATATATATATATATATATATATATATAGTATACTCTCGATAACTTAGAAACTCCGCTAATTCAGACTTTTTAGGAGTATATATATATATATATATATATATATATATATATATAACTATATAACTATATATATAGTTCTCCTTATTATTTAAAAATATTTAATGTATTTCTCTCGTAAAATTAATCGGTGAATTCTGATATAATTATCTTTAAGAGAGTTAACTGTATATATATATATATATATAGTATACTCTCGCTAACTTAGAAACTCCGCTAATTCAGACTTTTTAAGAGTATATATATAAGTATATAACTATATAGATAGTTATCCATATTATAAAAATATTCAATGGGTTTCTCTCATAAAATTAATCGGTGAATTCTGATATAATTATCTTTAAGAGAGTTAACTGTATATATATATATAGTATACTTCGCTAACTTAGAAACTCCGCTAATTCAGACTTTTTAAGAGTATATATATAAGTATATAACTATATAGATAGTTATCCATATTATAAAAATATTCAATGGGTTTCTCTCATAAAATTAATCGGTGAATTCTGATATAATTATCTTTAAGAGAGTTAACTGTATATATATATATATATATATATATATATATATAGTATACTCTCGCTAACTTAGAAACTCCGCTAATTCAGACTTTTTAAGATTATATATATAATTATATAACTATATATAGTTCTCCTTATTATTTAAAAATATTTAATGTATTTCTCTCGTTAAATTAATCGGTGAATTCTGATATAATTATCTTTAAGAGAGTTAACTGTATATATATATATATATATATATACATATATATATATATGTATATATATATATATATATATATATATATATATAGTATACTCTCGATAACTTAGAAACTCATCTAATTCAGACTTTTTAAGAGTATATATATAATTATATAACTATATATAGTTCTCCTTATTATTTAAAAATATTTAATGTATTTCTCTCGTAAAATTAATCGGTGAATTCTGATATAATTATCTTTAAGAGAGTTAACTATATATATATATAGTATACTCTCTATAACTTAGAAACTCCGCTAATTCAGACTTTTTAAGAGTATATATATAATTATATAACTATGTATATAGTTATCCATATTATAAAAATATTCAATGTATTTCTCTCGTAAAATTAATCGGTGAATTCTGATATAATTATCTTTAAGAGAGTTAACTGTATATATATATATATATACATATATATATATATATATATATATATATATATATATATATATAGTATACTCTCGATAACTTAGAAACTCCGCTAATTCAGACTTTTTAAGAGTATATATATAATTATATAACTATATATAATTCTCCTTATTATTTAAAAATATTTAATGTATTTCTCTCGTAAAATTAATCGGTGAATTCTGATATAATTATCTTTAAGAGAGTTAACTGTATATATACATATATATATATATATATATATATATTATACTCTCGCTAACTTAGAAACTTCGCTAATTCAGACTTTTAGGAGTATATATATAAGTATATAACTATATATATAGTTATCCATATTATAAAAATATTTAATGTATTTCTCTCGTAAAATTAATCGGTGAATTCTGATATAATTATCTTTAAGAGAGTTAATTGTATATATATATATATATATATATATATATATATAGTATACTCTCGCTAACTTAGAAACTACGCTGATTCAGACTTTTTAGGAGTATATATATAACTATATAACTATATATATAGTTATCCTTATTATTAAAAATATTTAAAGTGTTTCTCTCGTAAAATTAATCGGTAAATTCTGATATAATTATCTTTAAGAGAGTTAACTGTATATATATATATATGTATATATATATATAGTCTACTCTCGCTAACTTAGAAACTCCGCTAATTCAGACTTTTTAAGAGTATATATAAGTATATAACTATATAGATAATTATCCATATTATAAAAATATTCAATGGGTTTCTCTCATAAAATTAATCGGTGAATTCTGATATAATTATCTTTAAGAGAGTTAACTGTATATATATATATATATATATATATAGTATACTCTCGCTAACTTAAAACTCCGCTAATTCAGACTTTTTAAGAGTATATATATAATTATATAACTATATATAGTTCTCCTTATTATTTAAAAATATTTAATGTATTTCTCTCGTAAAATTAATCGGTGAATTCTGATATAATTATCTTTAAGAGAGTTAACTGTATATATATATATATACATATATATATATATATATATATATATATATATATATATATATATAGTATACTCTCGATAACTTAGAAACTCATCTAATTCAGACTTTTTAAGAGTATATATATAATTATATAACTATATATAGTTCTCCTTATTATTTAAAAATATTTAATGTATTTCTCTCGTAAAATTAATCGGTGAATTCTGATATAATTATCTTTAAGAGAGTTAACTGTATATAAATATATACATATATATATATATATATATATATATATATAGTATACTCTCGATAACTTAGAAACTCATCTAATTCAGACTTTTTAAGAGTATATATATAATTATATAACTATATATAGTTCTCCTTATTATTTAAAAATATTTAATGTATTTCTCTCGTAAAATTAATCGGTGAATTCTGATATAATTATCTTTAAGAGAGTTAATTGTATATATATATATATATATATATATAGTATACTCTCGCTAACTTAGAAACTCCGCTAATTCAGACTTTTTAGGAGTATATATATAACTATATAACTATATATATAGTTATCCTTATTATTAAAAATATTTAAAGTGTTTCTCTCGTAAAATTAATCGGTGAATTCTGATATAATTATCTTTAAGAGAGTTAACTGTATATATATATATATATATATATATGTATATATATATATATATATATATAGTCTACTCTCGCTAACTAGGAAACTCCGCTAATTCAGACTTTTTAAGAGTATATATATAATTATATAACTATATATAGTTCTCCTTATTATTTAAAAATATTTAATGTAGGTCTCTCGTAAAATTAATCGGTGAATTATGATATAATTATCTTTAAGAGAGTTAACTGTATATATATATATATAGTATACTCTCGATAACTTAGAAACTCCGCTAATTCAGACTTTTTAGGAGTATATATATATATATATATATAACTATATAACTATATATATAGTTCTCCTTATTATTTAAAAATATTTAATGTATTTCTCTCGTAAAATTAATCGGTGAATTCTGATATAATTATCTTTAAGAGAGTTAACTGTATATATATATATATATATATAGTATACTCTCGCTAACTTAGAAACTCCGCTAATTCAGACTTTTTAAGAGTATATATATAAGTATATAACTATATAGATAGTTATCCATATTATAAAAATATTCAATGGGTTTCTCTCATAAAATTAATCGGTGAATTCTGATATAATTATCTTTAAGAGAGTTAACTGTATATATATATATATATATATATATATATAGTATACTCTCGCTAACTTAGAAACTCCCCTAATTCAGACTTTTTAAGATTATATATATAATTATATAACTATATATAGTTCTCCTTATTATTTAAAAATATTTAATGTATTTCTCTCGTAAAATTAATCGGTGAATTCTGATATAATTATCTTTAAGAGAGTTAACTGTATATATATATATATACATATATATATATATGTATATATATATATATATAGTATACTCTCGATAACTTAGAAACTCATCTAATTCAGACTTTTTAAGAGTATATATATAATTATATAACTATATATAGTTCTCCTTATTATTTAAAAATATTTAATGTATTTCTCTCGTAAAATTAATCGGTGAATTCTGATATAATTATCTTTAAGAGAGTTAACTATATATATATATATAGTATACTCTCGATAACTTAGAAACTCCGCTAATTCAGACTTTTTAAGAGTATATATATAATTATATAACTATGTATATAGTTATCCATATTATAAAAATATTCAATGTATTTCTCTCGTAAAATTAATCGGTGAATTCTGATATAATTATCTTTAAGAGAGTTAACTGTATATATATATATATATATATATACATATATATATATATATATATATATATATATATATATATATATATATATATATATAGTATACTCTCGATAACTTAGAAACTCCGCTAATTCAGACTTTTTAAGAGTATATATATAACTATATAACTATATATATAGTTATCCTTATTATTAAAAATATTTAAAGTGTTTCTCTCGTAAAATTAATCGGTGAATTCTGATATAATTATCTTTAAGAGAGTTAACTGTATATATATATATATGTATATATATATATATATAGTCTACTCTCGCTAACTTAGAAACTCCGCTAATTCAGACTTTTTAAGAGTATATATAAGTATATAACTATATAGATAGTTATCCATATTATAAAAATATTCAATGGGTTTCTCTCATAAAATTAATCGGTGAATTCTGATATAATTATCTTTAAGAGAGTTAACTGTATATATATATATATATATATATATATATATATATATAGTATACTCTCGCTAACTTAGAAACTCCGCTAATTCAGACTTTTTAAGAGTATATATATAATTATATAACTATATATAGTTCTCCTTATTATTTAAAAATATTTAATGTATTTCTCTCGTAAAATTAATCGGTGAATTCTGATATAATTATCTTTAAGAGAGTTAACTGTATATATATATATACATATATATATATATGTATATATATATATATATATATATATAGTATACTCTCGATAACTTAGAAACTCATCTAATTCAGACTTTTTAAGAGTATATATATAATTATATAACTATATATAGTTCTCCTTATTATTTAAAAATATTTAATGTATTTCTCTCGTAAAATTAATCGGTGAATTCTGATATAATTATCTTTAAGAGAGTTAACTGTATATAAATATATACATATATATATATATATATATATATATATATATATATATGTATATATATATATATATATATATATAGTCTACTCTCGCTAACTAGGAAACTCCGCTAATTCAGACTTTTTAAGAGTATATATATATAATTATATAACTATATATAGTTCTCCTTATTATTTAAAAATATTTAATGTAGGTCTCTCGTAAAATTAATCGGTGAATTATGATATAATTATCTTTAAGAGAGTTAACTGTATATATATATATAGTATACTCTCGATAACTTAGAAACTCCGTTAATTCAGACTTTTTAGGAGTATATATATATATATATATATATATATATATATATAACTATATAACTATATATATAGTTCTCCTTATTATTTAAAAATATTTAATGTATTTCTCTCGTAAAATTAATCGGTGAATTCTGATATAATTATCTTTAAGAGAGTTAACTGTGTATATATATATATATATATATATATATATATAGTATATTCTCGCTAACTTAGAAACTCCGCTAATTCAGACTTTTTAAGATTATATATATAATTATATAACTATATATAGTTCTCCTTATTATTTAAAAATATGTAATGTATTTCTCTCGTAAAATTAATCGGTGAATTCTGATATAATTATCTTTAAGAGAGTTAACTGTATATATATATATATATATACATATATATATATGTATATATATATATATATATATATATTTATATTCGGATTATCCGTTCCTCAATACGTACTACTTACTGTTTAACTCGACTGGATCACTCTACTACAACATCTCATCAATCATCTCGTATGTGGCTACCATTCTCCCTCAGGTGTAAATTACGTATACTATCTATAATCCATAAATCAATATATTCTTTTACCCCTAGCTATATCTCTGATCTAATTAAAAAACGTACTATATTATCTTCTCTTCGTTACCAAAATGCTCCTCTACTTATCTCCCAGAACTCTAGTAAAACTTCCCTAAATTCTAGAGCTTTTAAAAATTCCGGTCCAACTCTATGGAATTCCCTCCCTCCTACCATTCGTTCTATTAGATCCCACAAAAGATTTATAAATCTTACTTCTTCTTTTCTCTCTACCCATAATCATTAAATCATCCAACTTATTATTTGTATCCGTGTTATATTAAATTTATATCATTATTAAATCGTTATTGTATTATTATTATCTTATTATTATATAACACTATACTATATCAATGCAGTCTGTAGTATATACAACTACACCATATCAATGCAGACTGTAGTATATAATAGTCCTTTATATTGTTTATTATTGTTTTTCCGTTGTATATTATTATCAAATTATTATCGTATTACTATTATTTTATTATTATTTTCTTCCCGCACGAGCGAAGGGGTCTACATGACCCTATTTTAGTGCTAATAAACTCATTATCATCATCATCATCATATATAGTATACTCTCGATAACTTAGAAACTCATCTAATTCAGACTTTTTAAGAGTATATATATAATTATATAACTATATATAGTTCTCCTTATTATTTAAAAATATTTAATGTATTTCTCTCGTAAAATTAATCGGTGAATTCTGATATAATTATCTTTAAGAGAGTTAACTATATATATATATATATATAGTATACTCTCGATAACTTAGAAACTCCGCTAATTCAGACTTTTTAAGAGTATATATATAATTATATAACTATGTATATAGTTATCCATATTATAAAAATATTCAATGTATTTCTCTCGTAAAATTAATCGGTGAATTCTGATATAATTATCTTTAAGAGAGTTAACTGTATATATATATAGTATACTCTCGATAACTTAGAAACTCATCTAATTCAGACTTTTTAAGAGTATATATATAATTATATAACTATATATAGTTCTCCTTATTATTTAAAAATATTTAATGTATTTCTCTCGTAAAATTAATCGGTGAATTCTGATATAATTATCTTTAAGAGAGTTAACTATATATATATATATATATGTATATATATATAGTATACTCTCGCTAACTTAGAAACTCCGCTAATTCAGACTTTTTAAGATTATATATATAATTATATAACTATATATAGTTCTCCTTATTATTTAAAAATATTTAATGTATTTCTCTCGTTAAATTAATCGGTGAATTCTGATATAATTATCTTTAAGAGAGTTAACTGTATATATATATATATATACATATATATATATATGTATATATATATATATATATATATAGTATACTCTCGATAACTTAGAAACTCATCTAATTCAGACTTTTTAAGAGTATATATATAATTATATAACTATATATAGTTCTCCTTATTATTTAAAAATATTTAATGTATTTCTCTCGTAAAATTAATCGGTGAATTCTGATATAATTATCTTTAAGAGAGTTAACTATATATATATATATAGTATACTCTCTATAACTTAGAAACTCCGCTAATTCAGACTTTTTAAGAGTATATATATAATTATATAACTATGTATATAGTTATCCATATTATAAAAATATTCAATGTATTTCTCTCGTAAAATTAATCGGTGAATTCTGATATAATTATCTTTAAGAGAGTTAACTGTATATATATATATATATACATATATATATATATATATATATATATATATATATATATATATAGTATACTCTCGATAACTTAGAAACTCCGCTAATTCAGACTTTTTAAGAGTATATAT
>OZ025239.1:37757421-37799921 GCA_964019155.1 Osedax fenrisi
CTCCTTATTATTTAAAAATATTTAATGTAGGTCTCTCGTAAAATTAATCGGTGAATTATGATATAATTATCTTTAAGAGAGTTAACTGTATATATATATATATATATATATAGTATACTCTCGATAACTTAGAAACTCCGCTAATTCAGACTTTTTAGGAGTATATATATATATATATATATATAACTATATAACTATATATATAGTTCTCCTTATTATTTAAAAATATTTAATGTATTTCTCTCGTAAAATTAATCGGTGAATTCTGATATAATTATCTTTAAGAGAGTTAACTGTATATATATATATATATATATATATATATATATAGTATACTCTCGCTAACTTAGAAACTCCGCTAATTCAGACTTTTTAAGAGTATATATATAAGTATATAACTATATAGATAGTTATCCATATTATAAAAATATTCAATGGGTTTCTCTCATAAAATTAATCGGTGAATTCTGATATAATTATCTTTAAGAGAGTTAACTGTATATATATATATATAGTATACTCTCGCTAACTTAGAAACTCCGCTAATTCAGACTTTTTAAGAGTATATATATAAGTATATAACTATATAGATAGTTATCCATATTATAAAAATATTCAATGGGTTTCTCTCATAAAATTAATCGGTGAATTCTGATATAATTATCTTTAAGAGAGTTAACTGTATATATATATATATATATATAGTATACTCTCGCTAACTTAGAAACTCCGCTAATTCAGACTTTTTAAGATTATATATATAATTATATAACTATATATAGTTCTCCTTATTATTTAAAAATATTTAATGTATTTCTCTCGTAAAATTAATCGGTGAATTCTGATATAATTATCTTTAAGAGAGTTAACTGTATATATATATATATATATACATATATATATATATGTATATATATATATATATATATATATATATATATATATATATATATATATATATAGTATACTCTCGATAACTTAGAAACTCATCTAATTCAGACTTTTTAAGAGTATATATATAATTATATAACTATATATAGTTCTCCTTATTATTTAAAAATATTTAATGTATTTCTCTCGTAAAATTAATCGGTGAATTCTGATATAATTATCTTTAAGAGAGTTAACTATATATATATATATATAGTATACTCTCGATAACTTAGAAACTCCGCTAATTCAGACTTTTTAAGAGTATATATATAATTATATAACTATGTATATAGTTATCCATATTATAAAAATATTCAATGTATTTCTCTCGTAAAATTAATCGGTGAATTCTGATATAATTATCTTTAAGAGAGTTAACTGTATATATATATACATATATATATATATATATATATATATATATATATATATATATAGTATACTCTCGATAACTTAGAAACTTATCTAATTCAGACTTTTTAAGAGTATATATATAATTATATAACTATATATAGTTCTCCTTATTATTTAAAAATATTTAATGTATTTCTCTCGTAAAATTAATCGGTGAATTCTGATATAATTATCTTTAAGAGAGTTAACTATATATATATATATATATATATATATGTATATATATATATATATATATAGTCTACTCTCGCTAACTTAGAAACTTAGCTAATTCAGACTTTTAGGAGTATATATATAAGTATATAACTATATAGATAGTTATCCATATTATAAAAATATTCAATGGGTTTCTCTCATAAAATTAATCGGTGAATTCTGATATAATTATCTTTAAGAGAGTTAACTGTATATATATATATATATATATAGTATACTCTCGCTAACTTAGAAACTCCGCTAATTCAGACTTTTTAAGAGTATATATATAATTATATAACTATATATAGTTCTCCTTATTATTTAAAAATATTTAATGTATTTCTCTCGTAAAATTAATCGGTGAATTCTGATATAATTATCTTTAAGAGAGTTAACTGTATATATATATATACATATATATATATATATATATATATATATAGTATACTCTCGATAACTTAGAAACTCATCTAATTCAGACTTTTTAAGAGTATATATATAATTATATAACTATATATAGTTCTCCTTATTATTTAAAAATATTTAATGTATTTCTCTCGTAAAATTAATCGGTGAATTCTGATATAATTATCTTTAAGAGAGTTAACTGTATATATATATATATACATATATATATATATATATATATATATATATATATATAGTATACTCTCGATAACTTAGAAACTCATCTAATTCAGACTTTTTAAGAGTATATATATAATTATATAACTATATATAGTTCTCCTTATTATTTAAAAATATTTAATGTATTTCTCTCGTAAAATTAATCGGTGAATTCTGATATAATTATCTTTAAGAGAGTTAATTGTATATATATATATATATATATATATATATATATATATATAGTATACTCTCGCTAACTTAGAAACTCCGCTAATATGACTTTTTAGGAGTATATATATAACTATATAACTATATATATAGTTATCCTTATTATTAAAAATATTTAAAGTGTTTCTCTCGTAAAATTAATCGGTGAATTCTGATATAATTATCTTTAAGAGAGTTAACTGTATATATATATATATATATATATGTATATATATATATATATATATATATATATATATATATATATATAGTCTACTCTCGCTAACTTAGAAACTCCGCTAATTCAGACTTTTTAAGAGTATATATATAATTATATAACTATATATAGTTCTCCTTATTATTTAAAAATATTTAATGTAGGTCTCTCGTAAAATTAATCGGTGAATTATGATATAATTATCTTTAAGAGAGTTAACTGTATATATATATATATTGTATACTCTCGATAACTTAGAAACTCCGCTAATTCAGACTTTTTAGGAGTATATATATATATATATATATATATATATATATATAACTATATAACTATATATATAGTTCTCCTTATTATTTAAAAATATTTAATGTATTTCTCTCGTAAAATTAATCGGTGAATTCTGATATAATTATCTTTAAGAGGGTTAACTGTATATATATATATATATATATATATATATATATATAGTATACTCTCGCTAACTTAGAAACTCCGCTAATTCAGACTTTTTAAGAGTATATATATAAGTATATAACTATATAGATAGTTATCCATATTATAAAAATATTCAATGGGTTTCTCTCATAAAATTAATCGGTGAATTCTGATATAATTATCTTTAAGAGAGTTAACTGTATATATATATATATAGTATACTCTCGCTAACTTAGAAACTCCGCTAATTCAGACTTTTTAAGAGTATATATATAAGTATATAACTATATAGATAGTTATCCATATTATAAAAATATTCAATGGGTTTCTCTCATAAAATTAATCGGTGAATTCTGATATAATTATCTTTAAGAGAGTTAACTGTATATATATATATATATATATATATATATATATATATATAGTATACTCTCGCTAACTTAGAAACTCCGCTAATTCAGACTTTTTAAGATTATATATATAATTATATAACTATATATAGTTCTCCTTATTATTTAAAAATATTTAATGTATTTCTCTCGTAAAATTAATCGGTGAATTCTGATATAATTATCTTTAAGAGAGTTAACTGTATATATATATATATTCATATATATATATGTATATATATATATATATATATATATATATATATATATATATAGTATACTCTCGATAACTTAGAAACTCATCTAATTCAGACTTTTTAAGAGTATATATATAATTATATAACTATATATAGTTCTCCTTATTATTTAAAAATATTTAATGTATTTCTCTCGTAAAATTAATCGGTGAATTCTGATATAATTATCTTTAAGAGAGTTAACTATATATATATATATATATATATAGTATACTCTCGCTAACTTAGAAACTACGCTAATTCAGACTTTTTAAGAGTATATATAAGTATATAACTATATAGATAGTTATCCATATTATAAAAATATTCAATGGGTTTCTCTCATAAAATTAATCGGTGAATTCTGATATAATTATCTTTAAGAGAGTTAACTGTATATATATATATATATATATATATATAGTATACTCTCGCTAACTTAGAAACTCCGCTAATTCAGACTTTTTAAGAGTATATATATAATTATATAACTATATATAGTTCTCCTTATTATTTAAAAATATTTAATGTATTTCTCTCGTAAAATTAATCG
Source organism: Osedax fenrisi (assembly GCA_964019155.1). NCBI lineage: Eukaryota > Metazoa > Annelida > Polychaeta > Sabellida > Siboglinidae > Osedax > Osedax fenrisi. The sequence continues at coordinate 37,761,637 of OZ025239.1, forward strand.
GTGAATTCTGATATAATTATCTTTAAGAGAGTTAACTGTATATATATATACATATATATATATATATATATATATATATATATAGTATACTCTCGATAACTTAGAAACTCATCTAATTCAGACTTTTTAAGAGTATATATATAATTATATAACTATATATAGTTCTCCTTATTATTTAAAAATATTTAATGTATTTCTCTCGTAAAATTAATCGGTGAATTCTGATATAATTATCTTTAAGAGAGTTAACTGTATATATATATACATATATATATATATATATATATATATATATATATATATATATATATATATAGTATACTCTCGATAACTTAGAAACTCATCTAATTCAGACTTTTTAAGAGTATATATATAATTATATAACTATATATAGTTCTCCTTATTATTTAAAAATATTTAATGTATTTCTCTCGTAAAATTAATCGGTGAATTCTGATATAATTATCTTTAAGAGAGTTAATTGTATATATATATATATATATATATATAGTATACTCTCGCTAACTTAGAAACTCCGCTAATTCAGACTTTTTAGGAGTATATATATAACTATATAACTATATATATAGTTATCCTTATTATTAAAAATATTTAAAGTGTTTCTCTCGTAAAATTAATCGGTGAATTCTGATATAATTATCTTTAAGAGAGTTAACTGTATATATATATATATATATATATATGTATATATATATATATATATATATATATATATATAGTCTACTCTCGCTAACTTAGAAACTCCGCTAATTCAGACTTTTTAAGCGTATATATATAATTATATAACTATATATAGTTCTCCTTATTATTTAAAAATATTTAATGTAGGTCTCTCGTAAAATTAATCGGTGAATTATGATATAATTATCTTTAAGAGAGTTAACTGTATATATATATATATAGTATACTCTCGATAAATTAGAAACTCCGCTAATTCAGACTTTTTAGGAGTATATATATATATATATATATAACTATATAACTATATATATAGTTCTCCTTATTATTTAAAAATATTTAATGTATTTCGCTCGTAAAATTAATCGGTGAATTCTGATATAATTATCTTTAAGAGAGTTAACTGTATATATATATATATATATATATAGTATACTCTCGCTAACTTAGAAACTCCGCTAATTCAGACTTTTTAAGAGTATATATATAAGTATATAACTATATAGATAGTTATCCATATTATAAAAATATTCAATGGGTTTCTCTCATAAAATTAATCGGTGAATTCTGATATAATTATCTTTAAGAGAGTTAACTGTATATATATATATATAGTATACTCTCGCTAACTTAGAAACTCCGCTAATTCAGACTTTTTAAGATTATATATATAATTATATAACTATATATAGTTCTCCTTATTATTTAAAAATATTTAATGTATTTCTCTCGTAAAATTAATCGGTGAATTCTGATATAATTATCTTTAAGAGAGTTAACTGTATATATATATATATATATATACATATATATATATATGTATATATATATATATATATATATATATATATATATATATAGTATACTCTCGATAACTTAGAAACTCATCTAATTCAGACTTTTTAAGAGTATATATATAATTATATAACTATATATAGTTCTCCTTATTATTTAAAAATATTTAATGTATTTCTCTCGTAAAATTAATCGGTGAATTCTGATATAATTATCTTTAAGAGAGTTAACTATATATATATATATAGTATACTCTCGATAACTTAGAAACTCCGCTAATTCAGACTTTTTAAGAGTATATATATAATTATATAACTATGTATATAGTTATCCATATTATAAAAATATTCAATGTATTTCTCTCGTAAAATTAATCGGTGAATTCTGATATAATTATCTTTAAGAGAGTTAACTGTATATATATATATATATATACATATATATATATATATATATATATATATAGTATACTCTCGATAACTTAGAAACTCCGCTAATTCAGACTTTTTAAGAGTATATATATAATTATATAACTATATATAATTCTCCTTATTATTTAAAAATATTTAATGTATTTCTCTCGTAAAATTAATCGGTGAATTCTGATATAATTATCTTTAAGAGAGTTAACTGTATATATATATATATATATATATATATATAGTATACTCTCGCTAACTTAGAAACTTCGCTAATTCAGACTTTTAGGAGTATATATATAAGTATATAACTATATATATAGTTATCCATATTATAAAAATATTTAATGTATTTCTCTCGTAAAATTAATCGGTGAATTCTGATATAATTATCTTTAAGAGAGTTAATTGTATATATATATATATATATATAGTATACTCTCGCTAACTTAGAAACTACGCTAATTCAGACTTTTTAGGAGTATATATATAACTATATAACTATATATATAGTTATCCTTATTATTAAAAATATTTAAAGTGTTTCTCTCGTAAAATTAATCGGTGAATTCTGATATAATTATCTTTAAGAGAGTTAACTGTATATATATATATGTATATATATATATAGTCTACTCTCGCTAACTTAGAAACTCCGCTAATTCAGACTTTTTAAGAGTATATATAATTATATAACTATATATATAGTTATCCTTATTATTAAAAATATTTAATGTATTTCTCTCGTAAAATTAATCGGTGAATTCTGATATAATTATCTTTAAGAGAGTTAACTATATATATATATATATATATATATATATATAGTATACTCTCGCTAACTTAGAAACTCCGCTAATTCAGACTTTTTAAGAGTATATATAATTATATAACTATATATAATTCTCCTTATTATTTAAAAATATTTAATGTATTTCTCTCGTAAAATTAATCGGTGAATTCTGATATAATTATCTTTAAGAGAGTTAACTGTATATATATATATATATAGTATACTCTCGCTAACTTAGAAACTCCGCTAATTCAGACTTTTTAAGAGTATATATATAAGTATATAACTATATAGATAGTTATCCATATTATAAAAATATTCAATGGGTTTCTCTCATAAAATTAATCGGTGAATTCTGATATAATTATCTTTAAGAGAGTTAACTGTATATATATATATATATATATATATATATATATATAGTATACTCTCGCTAACTTAGAAACTCCGCTAATTCAGACTTTTTAAGATTATATATATAATTATATAACTATATATAGTTCTCCTTATTATTTAAAAATATTTAATGTGTTTCTCTCGTAAAATTAATCGGTGAATTCTGATATAATTATCTTTAAGAGAGTTAACTGTATATATATATATATATACATATATATATATGTATATATATATATATATATATATATATATATATATATATATATATAGTATACTCTCGATAACTTAGAAACTCATCTAATTCAGACTTTTTAAGAGTATATATATAATTATATAACTATATATAGTTCTCCTTATTATTTAAAAATATTTAATGTATTTCTCTCGTAAAATTAATCGGTGAATTCTGATATAATTATCTTTAAGAGAGTTAACTATATATATATATATAGTATACTCTCGATAACTTAGAAACTCCGCTAATTCAGACTTTTTAAGAGTATATATATAATTATATAACTATGTATATAGTTATCCATATTATAAAAATATTCAATGTATTTCTCTCGTAAAATTAATCGGTGAATTCTGATATAATTATCTTTAAGAGAGTTAACTGTATATATATATATATACATATATATATATATATATATATATATATAGTATACTCTCGATAACTTAGAAACTCCGCTAATTCAGACTTTTTAAGAGTATATATATAATTATATAACTATATATAATTCTCCTTATTATTTAAAAATATTTAATGTATTTCTCTCGTAAAATTAATCGGTGAATTCTGATATAATTATCTTTAAGAGAGTTAACTGTATATATATATATATATATATATAGTATACTCTCGCTAACTTAGAAACTTCGCTAATTCAGACTTTTAGGAGTATATATATAAGTATATAACTATATATATAGTTATCCATATTATAAAAATATTTAATGTATTTCTCTCGTAAAATTAATCGGTGAATTCTGATATAATTATCTTTAAGAGAGTTAATTGTATATATATATATATATATATATATATATAGTATACTCTCGCTAACTTAGAAACTACGCTAATTCAGACTTTTTAGGAGTATATATATAACTATATAACTATATATATAGTTATCCTTATTATTAAAAATATTTAAAGTGTTTCTCTCGTAAAATTAATCGGTGAATTCTGATATAATTATCTTTAAGAGAGTTAACTGTATATATATATATATGTATATATATATATAGTCTACTCTCGCTAACTTAGAAACTTCGCTAATTCAGACTTTTAGGAGTATATATATAAGTATATAACTATATATATAGTTATCCATATTATAAAAATATTTAATGTATTTCTCTCGTAAAATTAATCGGTGAATTCTGATATAATTATCTTTAAGAGAGTTAATTGTATATATATATATATATATATATATATAGTATACTCTCGCTAACTTATAAACTCCGCTAATTCAGACTTTTTAAGAGTATATATAATTATATAACTATATATATAGTTATCCTTATTATTAAAAATATTTAATGTATTTCTCTCGTAAAATTAATCGGTGAATTCTGATATAATTATCTTTAAGAGAGTTAACTATATATATATATATATATATATATATATATATAGTATACTCTCGCTAACTTAGAAACTCCGCTAATTCAGACTTTTTAAGAGTATATATAATTATATAACTATATATAATTCTCCTTATTATTTAAAAATATTTAATGTATTTCTCTCGTAAAATTAATCGGTGAATTCTGATATAATTATCTTTAAGAGAGTTAACTGTATATATATATATATATATATAGTATACTCTCGCTAACTTAGAAACTCCGCTAATTCAGACTTTTTAAGAGTATATATATAAGTATATAACTATATAGATAGTTATCCATATTATAAAAATATTCAATGGGTTTCTCTCATAAAATTAATCGGTGAATTCTGATATAATTATCTTTAAGAGAGTTAACTGTATATATATATATATATATATATATATAGTATACTCTCGCTAACTTAGAAACTCCGCTAATTCAGACTTTTTAAGATTATATATATAATTATATAACTATATATAGTTCTCCTTATTATTTAAAAATATTTAATGTATTTCTCTCGTAAAATTAATCGGTGAATTCTGATATAATTATCTTTAAGAGAGTTAACTGTATATATATATATACATATATATATATATGTATATATATATATATATATATAGTATACTCTCGATAACTTAGAAACTCATCTAATTCAGACTTTTTAAGAGTATATATATAATTATATAACTATATATAGTTCTCCTTATTATTTAAAAATATTTAATGTATTTCTCTCGTAAAATTAATCGGTGAATTCTGATATAATTATCTTTAAGAGAGTTAACTATATATATATATATATATATATATAGTATACTCTCGATAACTTAGAAACTCCGCTAATTCAGACTTTTTAAGAGTATATATATAATTATATAACTATGTATATAGTTATCCATATTATAAAAATATTCAATGTATTTCTCTCGTAAAATTAATCGGTGAATTCTGATATAATTATCTTTAAGAGAGTTAACTGTATATATATATATATATATATACATATATATATATATATATATATATAGTATACTCTCGATAACTTAGAAACTCCGCTAATTCAGACTTTTTAAGAGTATATATATAATTATATAACTATATATAATTCTCCTTATTATTTAAAAATATTTAATGTATTTCTCTCGTAAAATTAATCGGTGAATTCTGATATAATTATCTTTAAGAGAGTTAACTGTATATATATATATATATATATATATATATATATAGTATACTCTCGCTAACTTAGAAACTTCGCTAATTCAGACTTTTAGGAGTATATATATATAAGTATATAACTATATATATAGTTATCCATATTATAAAAATATTTAATGTATTTCTCTCGTAAAATTAATCGGTGAATTCTGATATAATTATCTTTAAGAGAGTTAATTGTATATATATATATATATATATATATATATATATATATATAGTATACTCTCGCTAACTTAGAAACTACGCTAATTCAGACTTTTTAGGAGTATATATATAACTATATAACTATATATATAGTTATCCTTATTATTAAAAATATTTAAAGTGTTTCTTTCGTAAAATTAATCGGTGAATTCTGATATAATTATCTTTAAGAGAGTTAACTGTATATATATATATATATATGTATATATATATATATATATAGTCTACTCTCGCTAACTTAGAAACTCCGCTAATTCAGACTTTTTAAGAGTATATATAATTATATAACTATATATATAGTTATCCTTATTATTAAAAATATTTAATGTATTTCTCTCGTAAAATTAATCGGTGAATTCTGATATAATTATCTTTAAGAGAGTTAACTATATATATATATATATATATAGTATACTCTCGCTAACTTAGAAACTCCGCTAATTCAGACTTTTTAAGAGTATATATAATTATATAACTATATATAATTCTCCTTATTATTTAAAAATATTTAATGTATTTCTCTCGTAAAATTAATCGGTGAATTCTGATATAATTATCTTTAAGAGAGTTAACTGTATATATATATATATATATATATACATATATATATATATATATATATAGTATACTCTCGATAACTTAGAAACTCATCTAATTCAGACTTTTTAAGAGTATATATATAATTATATAACTATATATAGTTCTCCTTATTATTTAAAAATATTTAATGTATTTCTCTCGTAAAATTAATCGGTGAATTCTGATATAATTATCTTTAAGAGAGTTAACTATATATATATATATATATATATATAGTATACTCTCGATAACTTAGAAACTCCGCTAATTCAGACTTTTTAAGAGTATATATATAATTATATAACTATGTATATAGTTATCCATATTATAAAAATATTCAATGTATTTCTCTCGTAAAATTAATCGGTGAATTCTGATATAATTATCTTTAAGAGAGTTAACTGTATATATATATATATATACATATATATATATATATATATATATATAGTATACTCTCGATAACTTAGAAACTCCGCTAATTCAGACTTTTTAAGAGTATATATATAATTATATAACTATATATAATTCTCCTTATTATTTAAAAATATTTAATGTATTTCTCTCGTAAAATTAATCGGTGAATTCTGATATAATTATCTTTAAGAGAGTTAACTGTATATATATATATATATATATATATATATATATATATATATATAGTATACTCTCGCTAACTTAGAAACTTCGCTAATTCAGACTTTTAGGAGTATATATATAAGTATATAACTATATATATAGTTATCCATATTATAAAAATATTTAATGTATTTCTCTCGTAAAATTAATCGGTGAATTCTGATATAATTATCTTTAAGAGAGTTAATTGTATATATATATATATATATATATATATATATATATATATATATATATAGTATACTCTCGCTAACTTAGAAACTACGCTAATTCAGACTTTTTAGGAGTATATATATAACTATATAACTATATATATAGTTATCCTTATTATTAAAAATATTTAAAGTGTTTCTCTCGTAAAATTAATCGGTGAATTCTGATATAATTATCTTTAAGAGAGTTAACTGTATATATATATATATATATGTATATATATATATATAGTCTACTCTCGCTAACTTAGAAACTCCGCTAATTCAGACTTTTTAAGAGTATATATAATTATATAACTATATATAATTCTCCTTATTATTTAAAAATATTTAATGTATTTCTCTCGTAAAATTAATCGGTGAATTCTGATATAATTATCTTTAAGAGAGTTAACTGTATATATATATATATATACATATATATATATATATATATATATATATATATATATAGTATACTCTCGATAACTTAGAAACTCATCTAATTCAGACTTTTTAAGAGTATATATATAATTATATAACTATATATAGTTCTCCTTATTATTTAAAAATATTTAATGTATTTCTCTCGTAAAATTAATCGGTGAATTCTGATATAATTATTTTTAAGAGAGTTAACTGTATATATATATATATATATGTATATATATATATATAGTCTACTCTCGCTAACTTAGAAACTCCGCTAATTCAGACTTTTTAAGAGTATATATAATTATATAACTATATATAGTTATCCTTATTATTAAAAATATTTAATGTATTTCTCTCGTAAAATTAATCGGTGAATTCTGATATAATTATCTTTAAGAGAGTTAACTATATATATATATATAGTATACTCTCGATAACTTAGAAACTCCGCTAATTCAGAATTTTTAAGAGTATATATATAATTATATAACTATGTATATAGTTATCCATATTATAAAAATATTCAATGTATTTCTCTCGTAAAATTAATCGGTGAATTCTGATATAATTATCTTTAAGAGAGTTAACTGTATATATATATATATATATATATATATATATATATATATATATATATATATGTATATACAGTATACTCTCGCTAACTTAGAAACTCCGCTAATTCAGACTTTTTAAGAGTATATATATAATTATATAACTATATATAGTTCTAATTATTATTTAAAAATATTTAATGTATTTCTCTCGTAAAATTAATCGGTGAATTCTGATATAATTATCTTTAAGAGAGTTAACTGTATATATATATATATATATATATATATATATATATATATAGTATACTCTCGATAACTTAGAAACTCCGCTAATTCAGATTTTTTAAGAGTATATATATAATTATATAACTATATATAGTTCTCCTTATTATTTAAAAATATTTAATGTATTTCTCTCGTAAAATTAATCAGTGAATTCTGATATAATTATCTTTAAGAGAGTTAACTGTATATATATATATATATATATATATATATATATATAGTCTACTCTCGCTAACTTAGAAACTCCGCTAATTCAGACTTTTAGGAGTATATATATAACTATATAACTATATATATATAGTTATCCATATTATAAAAATATTCAATGGGTTTCTCTCGTAAAATTAATCGGTGAATTCTGATATAATTATCTTTAAGAGAGTTAACTGTATATATATATATATATATATATACATATATATATATATATATATATATATATATATATATATATAGTATACTCTCGATAACTTAGAAACTCCGCTAATTCATATTTTTTAAGAGTATGTATATAATTATATAACTATATATAGTTCTCCTTATTATTTAAAAATATTTAATGTATTTCTCTCGTAAAATTAATCAGTGAATTCTGATATAATTATCTTTAAGAGAGTTAACTGTATATATATATATATATATATATATATATAGTCTACTCTCGCTAACTTAGAAACTCCGCTAATTCAGACTTTTAGGAGTATATATATAACTATATAACTATATATATATAGTTATCCATATTATAAAAATATTCAATGGGTTTCTCTCGTAAAATTAATCGGTGAATTCTGATATAATTATCTTTAAGAGAGTTAACTGTATATATATATATATATATATATATATATATATATATAGTCTACTCTCGCTAACTTAGAAACTCCGCTAATTCACAGTATAATATGTTTAAATGACTATAACAATACATATAAGCATCATTTATTATCAAATAATATATATATATATATATAATACTTATGCAATATTATAATTATAATTGAACACCATATTACAGGCTGTATATTGTACAGTGTACAATGTGTTCAATATAATACTATAAGTAATGTTGTCCGTAATGTTGTCCATAATTAATGTATTATTATGAATTAATATTAGTATTATTATGAATTAATATTAATAGTGTAATACACATTATAATTGTTTTAGATCATAGTTATCTAAATTAATATATATATATATATATATATATATATATACAATATTTGTATTCTGTTAATATTAATAGTATGAAATAGTAACTATATAAACTGTTTATTAATATACACAATATTATTCACTATATGTATTTAGTTTTATTAGTTTATTTATTTAATCATATATTTCTATATAACATTAAATATGATTATTTATGCTTATAGGATATATTCCTATACATTCTATAGAATACATTTAGTTATAACTTAAATAATTGTTGGCAGATGATTAAAATTAAATATTGGTAGTTATAGAATTATATAGTTTAATATAGATAGTTATCTGTCATATTAGTATACTTTTATGTGTAATAATGGAACAGCTTCTATAAAGTTTATTGTTCAGAGAAGATAAGTGTAAAGATTACAAATTGTATTTGATGTTTTCGGCAAATACAAGGTATATATAATAATTATATATACACATATATATATAAATAATATTTATCAAATTAAAATAGTGATACAATATCATTAGTATTATAATAATTTAATTTAATGAAAATTATTTAATTTTATGATGCACAAAATATTGTTTATTTTATATTATTTAAAATACAAAATTAAACAATATATGTTTACCTTTAGTTATGTGAACTACTAGAGTATGACTTCTAACTTCATCAAGGTCACTGGCAGCATACCACTAACAGTACTTTTACATGGATATGTTTACCGAACGATATATTATGAGATATTGCGAGATAATAGAAGTAGGCCATAGTGTACGCATGGGAAACAATACCAAAGTAGCATATTCTAATTAAGAAAATTATACTAATATTACAATTAATGATAATATATGAAATATAATATTAATTTATCAAGCATATTAATTTAACAAACATAAATGCGTAGGCACATATAGGGATATATATATATGTAGGTAAATGTATATATATATAGTATACTATATGTTCTAGCAACATTCCTGATAGTAAATATGGTATACACTACAACGTGTTCGTTAACTACATTACGGATGTTATTGAAGTTAATCATACACAGTAAAAACTAAACGTTCATTATACTCAATTTAATCGTTCATTGGGTTGTCGAAATAGCGAACCATATGTAATATATTGGGTATACCCCTATGATGGGCTGGTTAATTATGACACATGATACAGATGTGACACTTTTATGAAAATAATTGAATATAATTTTAATATATAATAGAAATTGGTACTTATGTTAATACTACATTAATACACTATCGCCCTCTCGCAGATGTCTGCATTACTAAAACTATATGACTGTAGGATATATACTAACGACGAACAGATGACTTTGAATATAATTAAAGATGGCGGTTAGTGAATGACTACTGTAATACCAACAAGTATAAAGTTGTTCACATCAGTAAATACATATATCAATGTATATATATATATATATATATATATATATATATATATATATATAGATATATGTGTATGTATGATTATAAGAAAAGTTATCGATATTAGGTATATAACTAATATAAAAAACACTTCCATCAGATAATGTTGGTGAATATAGAAGAGGAGTGCAGTTTCACTTTCGATAATGAGTCGGAAGGCATGTCAACGCAAAATGAATGTTAATAGTCTAGCAGTCGACGAGTGTAAATATATAAACGTATTTACCTATGTATATTTACTTACTTTATTACGTTAACTTGATTATAACTAGATATGTTACTTATTATTCATGTATCGCATAGTAATGTAATCTGTTAAATATTTCAATAAAAAATTTAAATATCAAAATATTTAAAATATATTTACTTCGAAAAATTAATTTACTAATATTGTATATATATATATATATATATATATATATATGTATAAATATTTAAATTTGTAAATGGAATTCAAATATAATTTGGAAATATAATTGTAGATTTTTTTTTTAAATAAAAGAAAATGTGCATATTTATAATATTTATATAATATTATTCTAGGTTGTATTCAATATAGTATAATATATAATATCTTAGATATCTAATTAGATATAATTATACATTGTTAAGAACATACCGCATTGGGAAACGCTATAAGCAGTCAACAATTAAAATACAATTTAATATGAAATATTGATTGAATTAATTATGTGTTATTTAGTAACTGTCAACAAATTATCTATGAACTCAGTTTAGAAATAGCATAAAAAGCATATGTTAACATATACTATAATTATAGTATACCATTATAAGATAAATTATAAATTATTAGAAATTGAAATAAACGAATTGATGTTAAGAAGTATAGTTAATACACATAAGTTATAATATATAAATAAATCATATAATAATATGTTATGCATAGTTTAAGTAGTTTTAAATTAATTTTTAAACAACACGATGATCTTGCGTAGATAATATGTTCTGATATTATATGTACGAGAAACAACGGAGGAGAAGGCACGAGCATTGAATATATTGTTGGTACCTCTGTCTTATAGAATAGCATCCGATGTTCTGATTTGCCTCAATATCGCTCGACGTTTCAGAAGATTATTGAGATATATAGGATTACCTATTAATAATGTTGTGGGTGTGCTAAGCATAGTAAACGGTGCTTGCATAGCTTTCTAAATGAAAGCTACTTAAGAGTATGTTGGTACTGTACCAACAACCAATGTTACATATATATTAGCGTATTGTCACGGAGATTAACATGATCAATAAATCAAAGAAGCGCGAATAATCCTATATTTATAATCCTATTTATCCTGTCTACTTTTTTTATATCAGTGCTATTTATGTCACTAAAAAGTGATCCATAGTAATTTATTCTAGAAAATTCCAGAGAATCATAAGTTTTCTAATAATACGCGTAGAGCAATATTTTCTAATATGGGCGATTCAATGTATATGCAAATTTTCAGAATTTAATATAAATTCAGATGATCAAAAGATAAGTAACTGCAGATATGTCCATAATTACGCTGAGATTAAGGACTAAATCATAAGGTTTATTAATTACCATCAATAATCATAGATAGGAAAACTGTGGGCATTCGAAACACGTTAAGTAGTTCAGTTTTTGATGTATTCACTAGAATATCGTTTCTAAGAAGCTTTAATTTCTGATGTACACTAGTATACTAGTGTACATCAGAAATTAAACTATAGTTCCAAATTAGAGGTATGCGAATTAATGGGAAGTTTGATGATAAGCTGTATATCATCAGCATGCATATGGTAACTAATGTTAGAGAACTTATTAATAATATTAGATAAAGGACGCTAATAAATCGAAAATAATAAAGGCCCGAGAACTAGGGGCGCTGGAACGATTTTGTATGTAGGGGGAGCAACCAATCAAAATAAATGTTGTGGTAAAAGTAGGGGGACCAGTATATAGGAGGTCCCCCTAGATTGTATAGTGGGGGGCATGTCCCCCCGTCCCCCCTGTGGTAGCGCCCCTACCGAGAACCAAACACTGAAGAACCCCACTGGATTATTATTAGGAGGAGAAATAAAATCTTTGATTTTAACAGATGAATAAGATAAGTGAACAATTAAATTAACCATCAGAGAGGTATCCTTCAATGCCAAGATCCTTAATGCGCTCAATAAGGATATCGTGATTTCGTGTATCGAATGCACTAGAGAGGTCGAGTAACAAATAGTATGCACTATGAAAATAATCGAGCGAGCTATACAGAGTATCATTAGGCAATAAGTACCTAATATGGTTGAGAATAGTTTCAGTAAAATATAATGGGGTATCCTGAGTTCGAGTTTCATTAACGATCGTTTTAAATTTGAAAGAGTAATGGATATATAGGGAGTAAATCTAATAAATGTTAACACTAACATTAGTAGGACAGTTATATGTTGATGTAAACCAAGAGATTCAGTTAACTGCTTTAATGGAATTTTGAATGTGAATACTAGGAATGTGGTTGAGAAGAAGAAATAAAGTGATAATTAAAATCACCCACAATTATAACTGTATATTCATTATGATGTCAAAAAGAATTGATTATGTCAGATAATTCATCAAAGTAAGTAGATAAAAAGGCTTTGGAGGACGATAAATTACAATGATGCGAGATAAATTAGATGAAGATTAAATGTACAAGAAATACAATCGCCCTCGTAACGAATTATGACTCATGAGTCATATTATGACTCATAATTCATGAGGGGGATATGGAAGGAGATGGTAAATCATTATGGACTAACATACTGACACCACCACCACGACCAGAAGTGCGTGTATTAAGAAAAAGACTGTAATAAGCTTTGTTACACAATGAAAGCGTATCAGTATCATCTATACTAATACATGTTTCCGTTACACAAATAAAAGAGAGTGGGTTATTTTTAAGATAAACCAAAAGAAGAACGATATTATATATAAGTGAGCGAACAACCTATAGGTTATAGGCCTATAGGCTATCTGTCATAGTGGATAGTCAAGTTTGGCTAGACTCATCCTTAGACTTAGTTTTAGTCAATATAGCAAAGTATTCGTTCTATGAGGATAATTCTACCGGTGTAGGAGAGTGTAAACAGTAGATTGTTGGCAGCCTTCCGGTCTATATGGTATCGTTAAGTATTGTCCTCAGCTCCTAACTCATGGTTCCATTATTGAAAACCGATTGATGAGACGTTATAGTACCCGACTTAACAGCATGATAGTAAAGTAATCCTAGTTTCCCAGTCATAATAGAGATAGTATGGTGAGAGAAAGTCGTAACGAAGCGCATGCGTGTACATATTACCTAATATCCGGTTACGCGTTATTAACATGTGACATCGTGTCATATAACCGACATGCGTAGCGCCTGCCTATACGCTGTTTAATATTAGTTATTAATAGGTTATTTAATATTAGTTATTAACCTACATAATCAGCATATATTCTATAGAATATATCCTCTTCCTGCTTCTCAATAGATCACGGAGCCATACATGTCATCGGTTAACTATACGCTTGAGTGAATTCGGTAACCACGCCCCCATTCTGACGAAATCACCAGCACGAGTTTCTGGAAGTCAGCAGATGCTTGTGTATTTTATTGGAGCACTTCACGCGAAGTCTTTGCATGCCCACTCGAAATGAGCGTTCCGATACGCTGTACAGGAACACGTTCACGGAGAAGTGCATGTAATAGAGCTGCGTAAACGCCCGCATTAGCAGCACGACACCAGGAGAGGGCGTGGCTTCGGGATGTATGAAGCGGCGCAGCGTCATGTAAGAGCGGAGCGTGTGTCGTGGCATATTGCACAGGAGAAACGCCGTGCTTACCAATAGTAGCATTCGAGTGGCGCGCATGTTCGTACGGACGCACGCTTCCGGTTACGTGCCTGGTCGACCTTGGGTCAACGGCGTACGACAAATTTAATTAGGTCAATTAGATAGTGCGAAAGACAAAATGTATTTTTTTATAAAAAATATTTACTAATTTCTCCTATCACGTGATAATTTAAAAAACAGGTGTAAACAAAACGATTTTAAATATTTTATTTATTTCTAAAACATTATTAATATGGATTTAAGATCAATATCTAAATTTAATGATTATTTTAAACCTGTATCTATGTCATACAAAAGGTTGCCAACATATGTAGATGTATATTTGCATTTTACTTCCATAAAATCCAAAAATATCGCAAGTGCAGTATAATACTGAGTATTTGAAACTGTAGAACGAATTCGTGATATTTGGTATCTTGCACCAATACCCACTTTTAATCCTGCCTATATACGAACTAAGGTCAACAGATACTTGGTTATCATTATTAAGATAAAAAAAAGTATCAACAGTGTTAATGTTGAAGAAGATTACCTAAAACACATGAAAGAATACGATATATTGTTTGATATTTGCCCATGTAAATGCACGAAAAATTGCCATTGTTCTGGCGATAAGCGTGTACCGGCGAAAGAATTCGATTTTATAATCGATCAACGATCATCAAGATTACGAACTATGGATTCGTCATGCGTGATAACGACTTCAAAGCAAAGTCGTCGATGTTCTTCATCTATAAACAAACAAATATAGTATATATTTATTATTTAAAAAATGTTATATTATAATATTATTGTATAAATAAAAACACACATCTTTGTTAATATAAACTGATATTTTTTATTTTATTGATAATTATATAACAAAATACATAAAATAAATATATATTAAATATAATAAATAAATAATATAGTAAATAATACAACTATAATGAAAAATATAATAAGTATCTGAAATTCTACATAAATTTGAAATTTGAAAAACAAAATTTACTAAATATGTCCTTAAAATTCCAATTTAAAAGAAAAACAATTCTGACCCCAATTTTAATATTTAATAAGATCTTTTGTTAACAAATAAAAAATAAAAAAAAAAAAAATTATTATATTCTGATGTTTCGGCTGATTTGAAATGTTGTCAAAATTGTATTGATAATGTTTAATTATATCTTGTTATTAATTCATTTAATAAGTTATATATATATAATAATACTGTATATAAGTCTATTATATATATAAATTAATAATTGTGGTTAAAAAAAAAAAATTTAATATTTTGAACAAAAAAAATAAATTATCAAAAAAAATTATAGAAAAAATATTTCCTAGCAAAATTCTAGGATTTTTATTTTTTTTATAAAATTTGGTAATCAATATTAATAATTAATATATGATGATACTATGTGTTAAGTATTAATACATTATAATAAATACAAGTGGTTTAAATGTTGAATCTTTAATTTTTAAATTTTTCTATGGTGAATTTCCTATCTTCAACATGTTAAATTTCAGGGGGTCTTCGCACATACTAAATGTCATCCAAATGACCTAAAATTTTTTTTCATAGATAAAAACATAGTACTCTCCTTACAAACGGAGTTTTACCAAAATCGGTAAATTTACCTTCAGTATGACTACGACGTACGCCGTACGTAGCATGATAGCCGGATGACCTTAGACACACAACGTTAAATTACCACTTCCGGTAAAATACCGTCTACAATGAATAGTGTATTATAGTGTATAATCAAGGACAAGGGCTAACAATAACGCGATATACGGCAAATTACTATTTCATGCTTGAGTGATTAAATAAGCCACGCCCTTTTCGCTTGTGTAAGAATTGAGCTTCTCTATCAATTTCAATGTTAATTTACTACTTTTTAATCATAGATTACTCATAGAATATTTATCAGAATTCAAATATTGTGTTACCATATGGTCCGAGTGAATATTGAAATTATATTTATTTTTCAATTTAGCAAAAAACTATACATTTCATACGTATATTACTGAAGTCACTTTTATAATTTATCAAAAAATGTAAAAAGATATTTATTTAAACCATTTAATATGTAATAAGTATATATATATACAGTGAAAGCCGCTTACATCGACATGGTTGTGTAAGCTCCAAATATGTCGATATAGGCGGATTGTCGATATGAGCGATAGGGGCGTAGCCCTAATGATGTATAACGCATTAGTTTATATATAATTAATTGTATGTAATAATATAATATATGCATATAATATAATAACAAAAAAGGTTTAATTACATGTTTATTAAATAATATTAATAATATTAATATTTAATAACTAATTATTTACACACCCATCGAAATTCAATCAAAGAATATATTAAAAAGTATTACTTAAATGTATATAGTATATTATAGTAATACATATTATAGTAATATATAATATATAGTATAGTATACTATATAGTATATATTATACTTAACTATAAAGTATAGATTATACAGTATAATAATGTATACTTAACCTATATTGTATACAGTATAGTCAGTGATGGGGAGGATCGCGATAATTGACCGGCGATCCTGGATCGGCTTATTTGATTCACGATCTTTATATTTATAAGAATATTTTTCTATTTCATTATTTATGTTTTTGATATTTTTTGTTATATAGTTAGGAAGATATAGTTATATCTTATTTTTAAATTATTGCATGTATGTATATATGCACACTATAGTATACTATTAGTTTATATATTCGAAATACAATGATGTATAATAGATAATATAATGATATTTAGACATATTGTATAATAATGAATTACTTTATTAAATATAACATAGGTATAGAACAAATAAAAAAACCTAATGGAAACTAATGACGTAACAATTCGTGATGCGACATGTTAGCAAGTTGCGCTCATACCTTTGATACTATTAATATTATGACTAAAATCTACTCTAAGAATTGTTAATTACAATTGAGCTCATATATCTGCATCTGGTGATGCAATGCACCACCGACTTGTACTCGATAAAGAGAGTTGATCCATGCAATGCATTTATATATCATATAATAGTGTATAGTATTACCGTGCCATATGTTACTATAATACAATATATTTAACTATAAATAGTATTACTTATAATGGATAACATGATATTTAGATATAAATTAAATATAAATATATACCTACACAATGAGTCATAGGTTTTAGGACGTAGTAGTGACGCCAGTAATTAAGGGTACTATATACTATAGTGTATAGTATACTGATACAATAATATATGACTACGGATTATATAGTTCATTGTTACTTTCCTACTTTTTACTTATGTTAATGTTTTGATATTTGTATATGATAAAAACTATATCAACAACTGAGTACAAACTTTGTATCTCTCGCGTACTTTAGTATTATAAAACTATAATATTATAATTCATTTTATTTAACATAAATAGAAATTAGTATTAATACTGATATATATATATTTATATATGATATATATGATATATATGATATATATATATATATATATATATATATATATATATATATATATATATATATATATATATATATATACTTGTATACAAGTAGTGTATAATATACAATATGAAATATGTTTATATAATATGATATAATATATTATAGCATATTATATTATATATTTTACATATTTGTAGCATCGATATAAAGAAAGTGGATAAGCAATTGACGCACGCAATGCATGTAAAAGATAGACACGTGAATGACACTTTTATCGATAAATTTACAAAATGGTATCAATGATTTTGATTGGATATTAGTCATATTATATATGTCAAATATCAAAACAGTAGTCTTTTCGTCGAAATAGATTTAAGTGACTTCTATCTATATCAATGGATTTAAATTATAAATATCAATAAAATCAATAAAATAGTATTATATCTTCAATTTAAATACACAAAATTACGAGGAATGTTGATATTATGTATTTTAAATATATAATTTTATTTTTAGTATAGATAGTACATTAAAATTGGTAGTAATTATCAATATATATATATGATAAATACATATTATTATAAATAAAAAGTAGTGGGCCAGATAGTGGGTTTCGACTGCAGCGCTCGTAGCGGATAGTGCCATACACTACATTCAATTTCTTATCCACTTTCTTTATATCGATGATTTGTAGGCGTATCTAAATATTGACCAATTACGTAAGGATATTAAAGATCAAGTTATTTATAGATATACTGACGGTATTGAGTAGTATGGGGAATAGCAATGAATACTATGCGAATAATTTTCATATATAATAATATATATAATAATAATAATATGTGTATATGGCATATACTATATACATATGTGTGTATACATACTATAGTATATATATATATATATATATATATATATATATATATACTATACATACATATACATATACATATCTATACACTGTATACTATACACTGTATATGTATGTGTTCATATGAGTGTATATGTGTGTATTCAAATCTTTACACACATGTGTGTATGTTTGCGTGTTTTTAATTCATAATATATATATATATATATATATATATATATAATGATGGTGTATGTATCTATATGTGTATATTAATGTATGTATGTATGTATACTATTTACATTGTGTATGTGTGTATGTGTATGTATGTATGTGTGTATGTATATGTATGTGTGCAATTCCTAATATATACGTATTAAATAATATATATATAATGAGTATGTATGTATTTATATGTATGAGTATGTATATATGTATATGTATTTATGTATGTATGTATGTATGTGCGAGTATGTGTGTGTGCAATTCATAATATATACATATTAAATAATATATATGTATTACTGATAAGCCGTTGCATGTATGCATGCATGTATATAAATAGACATACGCTAACTTAATGGTCAATCATATCATATGCAGATAATATATAATAATGCGGGCGTCACTATATAACATAGATTTATAGATTTATAGTTATAGATTTATAGTTTACGGTAAAATACAAATCTATGCTATAGCATATATATTATATAGCATAGATTTATATTTTACCGTAAACTATAAATCTATAACTATAAATCTATAAATATATGTATAAATATATATATATATAACAATGTACTTGTTTTTAGCGCGCAGAAATAGTTATCAGCCAATGAAAATATATGTCAATAAAAACTCAAATATTTCTTAATTAGAGTTTTGAGTTTGCATCATCGATGTAAATAAATTTTATTTACATATATGGTTTTTATAGGAGAGATCCAGGTTTATCAGTCCTTAATATAATGTTACGAATCTGGGCATAATTATGTTATGAATGTCAGTCATAGATATCGAGTCTCCCATTCTAAAGCGTCACTCACTCTAATGTCTATGATGTCTCGAGCTAGCAGGAAATGTCACACGATGAAAATTGTGCAACGCTCGACTATCTCTACTCACTCTGAATCTGCTTTCTCTATGGTAGCTCCAAAATACTGGAATGCTCTTCCATATGAAATTAGGTGTTTAAAATCCCTGTCAATATTTAAATGTAAACTCTCCACGTACCTATTAACATTGTATCCTATAGGGTATACCCTCCCTTTTCCTTCATTTTTATTGTACTTTATTTTATTGTTGTTTCCTCCTCATGACGCCCATAACCACCACGTGATTTTGTAGTCAATAAAAGATTTTAAATAAAAAAAAATAATAAATAATATAGAAATAATATCCTTGAGTATACGTAGTGATGTCCTCCCTCCCAGTGTTACCTCTTACGTCATCTGAGGCAAGCTCTCTTGCCGTGTAATATTATGCAAGCGACTTGTATTATTATTAATAAAGTATAATTATTTAATATGATAAATTATTAATTAATTAACTATAATTATAGGGTAGATAGTTATGGTAGATAGGAAGAAGAAAGGGGTATAAAGAAATAGAGAGGCGGTAGATATATCTATATCCCTAGGGATAGCTATATCTTCTTTTTTCATCGTCTTCCTATTACATATCTATATAGAAAGATATAGAAAGGGGTAGATAAAGGAAGGAAGGGGAAGGATATAGATATGTGATAGGAAAACGATGAAAAGAGAAGATATAGGGACATAGAAATAGGTAATTAGAAGGACAGAGGGGTAGAGATATAACGATAGAGAGAGATGATATATTTAGCCCACAGGGAGAAGAGACAGCTAGCTAGCTCTGGAGAGATAGAGGGATAAGGTAAATGTGGGGTAAAGGGGTATAGAGAGTGGGGATATAATGAGTAGGGGTTGAGAGACAGGAATAGAGGGATGGAGGGGTTATAGGGATATATATATATATATATATATATATATATAGGAAAATGGTGAAAGGTAGATAGAGAGGGAATGACAATAGAATTGTTAAAATTAGTGTTATTCAAATAGTCGCGTGCATTACGAGATCCGCTTCCATTCTAGGAACTACTTTAATACAGTATACTGTAGTATACTATAGTATACTATATTATACTACTATAACAGCGCGTATACGCTCTCCCCAGGGCCCATGTTAATAGCGATTACATCCCATAATGTGGAGGCAGATGGAATAGTTACAGGGGACAGGGGTATAAGTATATCGAATCATCATCACGCTATATATTACGTACATACACACTCATCGGTACGACGTACTAGCGTATGCGCTATATAGTTTTGCTACCATTGGTACCGCCACCTAGCGATCATTTCGGGCGCATCGGTACTGCCACCTACCGGATTGTGACTTTCGCTCGCCAGTCGCATAGATATCTCCTATACGCTCAGCCTCCTATTGTAGTTGGATTGCACTCCGGCAGGCAGTCTAGAGTCGCACGCCTTGTGACGTCTATGAAGGCCTCGAGTGTGCGTATGTTGCACGCTATGATGACGATGGTTATGACGAACTTATACATTATAAGGGTCAGCAATGACGTCATCGTCTCCGGTGGTATTATCATCTGGGGGCGGGACGTTACCATGGTTACAACATGGCCGCCTGTAGCGCATAAGATTATAATCATGTTTATATTGTTGTTTTTTGTAATATTTTTATTATTGTGCCATTTTTTTTCTTTTATATATAGAGGAAAGTAACCGAATACTGACACTCTCGTTATTTCAGAAACCATAAATCCTACAAAAAAAATTATATTAAAAAGTATTTTTTATTTTTAATTATTCAAATTATATATAAAGTTATATTCAAACTGATATATAAACTGATATCCATATAAACTGATTTTTTTATTACATTTTTAAATTTATGAAAAAAATTTCAACTTAAAACCTATCAAGAATATACAAATGTATCGATATCAAACATAACAATATATTATTAATAACGAAAGCATTCTAAACATTATGTGAATAATTGATATATTTGTATTAAAATATTAATGAAGTTATATATAAGTTACTTATAAGCATATATATAGGTCATATGAGTCCCTAATAACGGACACTCTAGATGTATTATTAATAAGGATACCCTATAACCAATCAGCGCTCAACGTGTGAATTATAGTTCAATATATTCTGATTTTCAAAAATAATAAAAATAAATAATTTATTAACTAGTTAAAGTATATTAAATTATACACAAAATTAATTATAAATAATGTAATTGTAATTTATCTGATTGGTTGATGAATACTATATAGTTTATATATTGGTATATGTGGTGTCCGTATTATTACACAGGGTGTCCGTATTAGGAAATGGGTACCGAATACGGACACCCCCGTTATCTATGTAATTAAAAGATTAAATAAAATTTTAAAATCACAATAATATCTATAATCATATAATATTAAGATTTTGTAATTTTTGAATAAAAAAATTGAGTCATAAAATATTAATACATTATATTGTTAAAGTGTCAGTATTGGGTTACTTTCCCCTATATATATATATATATATTTATTTGTTTTAGTTGGTAAAGTTCTTTCATGCCTTCCATGAACTTATATGAAGTGTTCACTTATAACCATATGCATATAAGCTCTAATGTCACTTCGCAGCCACTATCGTATTAAAAATCCATGGTTTTAACAAAATATGATTATTGTGTATACACAATTATATAAGATCACTTCTAAATATTGTTCACCTAATATTAAAGACCTATTATAAAAGACCGGAATGGGTTTAAACCATTCGTGTCAGGCGTTACGAAGTGCCGCGTGTTATGATGTATTGTATACCTAACAAAGGAATTACTAATTAGAGCGCATTGTTATTGTTCAATTCAAGCCATCTTGTAATATCAACAACGTGTATTTAAATCGATGCTACAAGCTGTAAGAAGTATTATAATCGTGTATACGTCATTAATAACAATTAGTATGGACATTTATCAGTTTATATTGAAATTACGTAATCATAGATAACCTTGACACGCCCCTCCTCAGATAGTATACAATAGATTTTATTTTCGTTGTGATTATAAAAACAAACATTGATATTACACCCCGATGATATAAAGAATACGAATACAGTATTGGGAAAGTCAATTATATTAACTATTTTATCTACGAAATATAACAATAACATAATTAATCCCCTTACTACAATGTACTCATATTTATATTTATTGTCTAGTGATTACTATATACTCTTACATTATTTAACACTAAATATATACTTATGAACATATTTTAAATAATTAAAACCACAACGTAATTGATATAACACCCCCCTTAACTAAAGAAGTATTGTTATCACATCGTAACAAGATTATCGTGTTTAAACCAGGGTTCGAATGATTTAAATCAAATGATTTAAAGCATGATTTAAATCACGATTTAAATCAGCCTAAAAAATCATATTTTTTTTGATTTAAATCAATATTTCTCAAAGTATATTATATAATTATTAGATAATGATTTTTATAATAGAATAATTATATTCATGATGGCCTTCTATATCCCTATATGGATATGGGATGCTATGTTTATTATGCTATATCATTAATATATAAATAAATGAGAATTATATATATATATAATATTATATATATATATATATATATATATATATATATATCATAAATTATGATTCATAAACATCAAAGGAAAAATATATAATGTTAAATAAATAAGAATTATGTATATAATAGACATTATTGGAGAAAGATATAATTTTATTTTTTTCTATATAAAATCCAAAAAATATTGGTGCATTCAAAATTAAGAAATCGGAGTCTAGGAAGTTAATAAAGCTGCAAAGCTTGTATTTATGTACAAATATTTTAATATAAAGTAATTTATTTAAATAATTATCAAACATTTTTTATTTGATTTCTTGTATTAATAATTTGAGCATAATTATTTGAATATAATTCTAGATAATAAAGCAGTCAGTATAATATAAAAACACTAGTAATTAAATAATAATTATTTAATTTTGCATTATGCAACATAATTTAATATAATGTATACATAAATTTAGATAATTCAAGACATACAAAATATCACATTTTTATTTTAATATAATTCTATTTATTTATATATCTACTTAATTTTATAGATAATTAATATTTAGATATAATTTTATAAATTTACATTAAGGCTGGCTCAACACCCTGATTTTAAATATTTTTTATATAATAATCATATTTGATTAATTCTCTTTAAAATGGTATATCACAGTGCATAATAGTATTTAAAAGTGACATAAATAAGCATTCATAAATACGAGCTCGAAAAATAGTTCATATAAATATGATAATTTTTTCTAATATCTAATTTTAAAAAGTGAATATCTATGAATAAAATAAAAACTGTTACCATCTATGTTTGAACCACTTTCGATTATAGAAATACTTATTGAAATGACATGACATTTTCACAGTATATTAATATTATGTTACTCTTCAGATATAACTATATAAATCTAATAATTTATTCAATTATATATAATATTTTTTATATCTTATTGAAATTTCTTGCATATTTTTTTTTCTAGAAATAGGTATAGTGTTAGTCCATTTTTAATATAATTTAATAATCTAATTATCATACTCGATAGTTATATTTGTAGATAAATATTAGTTATATAATATATAAAAAAATTAGTTGATATTTTGTATACATAGATTGAATCTATTTTTAGTTATCCATGATTTTTCTATCTCCACCATGTTAAACATAGGGTGTTGCGCCGGGCCTTAATAGTTATTTAAATTTCTAAGTCTATTAGCAGTAGAAAAATGATTTATTCAATTTTTATAATTAATTAACATCTATTTATTATATTATTTTACAATTTAAATATTATGTGCATTATAATCAAATAAATCGATTTAAATAAAAAAAAACCGATTTAAATCAAATAAATCGGATTTTTTTCGAACCCTGATTTAAACTGGTCGTGTTCTTCAAGTTTATCACGAGCTATTAGTGTGTATTATTAGTGTGTAGTTAGTGTACTATTTGTGTATTTATCTTTAATGTTACACTTATATAATTAGTATTTGTTGTATACAAATTGTTGGTGGTTATACATGAATAAATGGTATATATATAAATATTAACATGTAGTTAAACAAAAGTAAACTATATATATATAATATATATATATATATATATATATATATATATATATATATATTATATATATATATATATATATATAAATATAAGTACATATATAATAATAAATATAATAATAATATTTATTAGAAGAATTTTAATAATAATTTTATTTTCTGTTGAATTATAATAATATTTATATAATGTTTTCTTCTAAATGGCTTCAAAATAATATGCCTATTTTCTATTGTTGTTGCCCAAAAAATGTGTTAAGAAATGTTTTCTCAAACATTTTTGTAATACTGTTATATATCGTCGAAAATGTGAACGGCCCGTATGGCAAACAATGTTTGTAATACGGGCCAGGTGGTTTTAATACGGGCCGGGTAAACATCCACTAGATGGCGAAAGCAGTTTTAATTTGTCAACCAATCAAATGAATTGTTATACTGATAATGATATTTTCACGCTATATGAATACTTATCACGCATAATTTATTTAAACTAATGTACACCATGTGAAGTAGTAGTAGTAGTAGTAGTAGTAGTAGTAGTAGTAGAGTAGTAGTAGTAGTAGTAGTAGTAGTAGTAGTAGTAGTAGTAGTAGTAGTAGTAGTAGTAGTAGTAGTAGTAGTAGTAGTAGTAGTAGTAGTAGTAGTAGTAGTAGTAGTAGTAGTAGTAGTAGTAGTAGTAGTAGTAGTAGTAGTAGTAGTAGTAGTAGTAGTAGTAGTAGTAGTAGTAGTAGTAGTAGTAGTAGTAGTAGTAGTAGTAGTAGTAGTAGTAGTAGTAGTAGTAGTAGTAGTAGTAGTAGTAGTAGTAGTAGTAGTAGTAGTAGTAGTAGTAGTAGTAGTAGTAGTAGTAGTAGTAGTAGTAGTAGTAGTAGTAGTAGTAGTAGTAGTAGTAGTAGCAGCATCAGCAGCAGCAGCAGCAGCAGCAGTAGTAGTAGTAGTAGTAGTAGTAGTAGTAGTAGTAGTAGTAGTAGTAGTAGTAGTAGTAGTAGTAGTAGTAGTAGTAGTAGTAGTAGTAGTAGTAGTAGTTGTAGAAGGTTTACTTTTTCGATAGAATGCCATTTAATCGAAATTATTAATAAATAACATATAATTTTCTCGCATTTTAATTTATTTTTTAGTTTTATTTTTGTGTAATTAAAATATACGAATATTAAAAATTGCTAATAAATAAAATCACTTAATTGATTACCTAATTAACATAAAAGCACCGACTTCCTAATTGAAATAACTTATACAACCATAAATACAAAACAACCAACCCTACAACAAGATGGTAAAGAACGTTAACAGAAGATGCAAAAAGAAAACGTCCAAAGTACCAATGTTGAAGTTACGTGGTACAATAAAGAATAATATATGCAAGAGGGCCTCGGTGAAGAAAACGGCCGCTTCCTCAAAGAGTATGAAAAAGGCTACAGTGAGACATAGAACGGCTAAGAAGATTAGATCGTCATCGAGAAAGGCCGGATCGAACAAAATTAATATTTTGAAATCCCAAATGAGCATGTGTATCAAACGTATATCACAAAAGAAGAGAGTGGCATCTAAAAGACGTTCAGTTAACAGGATGCCAACGAAAGCAAGACAATCCTCAAAATCTCGAAGTAGATCATCTATTAGATGTGTACAAAAGAAGAGAGTGGCGTCTAAAAGACGTTCAGTTAACAGAATGCCAACGAAAGCAAGAAAATCCTCAAAATCTCGAAGCAGATCATCTATTAGATGTGTACAAAAGAAGAGAGTGGCGTCTAAAAGACGTTCAGTTAACAGAATGCCAAAGAAAGCAAGAAAATCCTCAAAATCTCGAAGCATATCATCTATTAGATGTGTACAAAAGAAGAGAGTGGCGTCTAAAAGACGTTCAGTTATCAGGATGCCAACGAAAGCAAGACAATCCTCAAAATCTCGAAGTAGATCATCTATTAGATGTGTACAAAAGAAGAGAGTGGCGTCTAAAAGACGTTCAGTTAATAGAATGCCAACGAAAGCAAGTAAATCCTCAAAATCTCGAAGCAGATCATCTATTAGATGTGTACAAAAGAAGAGAGTGGCGTCTAAAAGACGTTCAGTTAACAGAATGCCAAAGAAAGCAAGAAAATCCTCAAAATCTCGAAGCATATCATCTATTAGATGTGTACAAAAGAAGAGAGTGGCGTCTAAAAGACGTTCAGTTATCAGAATGCTAAAGAAAGCAAGAAAATCCTCAAAATCTCGAAGCAGATCATCTATTAGACGTGTACAAAAGAATAGAGTGGAATCAAATAGACGTTCAGTTAACAGGATGCCAAAGAAAGCAAGAAAATCCTCAAAATCTCGAAGCAGGTCATCTATTAGATGTGTACAAAAGAAGAGAGTGGCGTCTAAAAGACGTTCAGTTAACAGAATGCCAAAGAAAGCAAGAAAATCCTCAAAATCTCGAAGCAGATCATCTATTAGATGTGTACAAAAGAAGAGAGTGGCGTCTAAAAGACGTTCAGTTAACAGAATGCTAAAGAAAGCAAGAAAATCCTCAAAATCTCGAAGCAGATCATCTATTAGACGTGTACAAAAGAATAGAGTGGAATCAAATAGACGTTCAGTTAACAGGATGCCAAAGAAAGCAAGAAAATCCTCAAAATCTCGAAGCAGGTCATCTATTAGACGTATACAGAAGAAGAGAGTAGCGTCTAAAAGTGTAGTTAAGAAATGTCATAAACGCAGGTCTTAAGTCGCGGATAGGTGACAAATAAGCTTAATATGATACTTGTATAGCATAGTTTAGGGTAACTCGTGTCGATGTGACATCGATACTGTTACCCTAACGAAATGGCGATATTGTACGCTAAGTGTCAAGCGAAAATTAGGTAAATGTTTATTCAATAAATATACGTACCAAATTGTCGTGTTTATTATTATTATTATATACTAATACAATACTACTACTACTACTATTACTACTACTACTACTACTACTACTACTACTACTACTACTACTACTACTACTACTACTACTACTACTACTACTACTACTACTACTACTACTACTACTACTACTACTACTACTATTACTACTACTACTACTACTACTACTACTACTACTACTACTACTACTACTACTACTACTACTACTACTACTACTACTACTACTACTAATACTACTACTACTACTACTCCTACTACTACTACTACTACTACTACTACTACTACTACTACTACTACTACTACTACTACTACTACTACTACTACTACTACTACTACTACTACTACTACTACTACTACTACTACTACTACTACTACTACTACTACTACTTACAATATTACATTTTATTTCAGTAATATGATATTGTAAAATAGTAACATAGAATAAAGCATTTGCTATGGTCATGTGGCCCGTATTACTAACATTAGGTGGCCCATATTGCAAACATTTGATACACTTGTTAAATAACCCCCCCACGCACTTAATATTGAATATAAAGTAGAATGTATACATTTATATTTTACGTATTTAATTAAAATTTCCAATGGTGCTTTGAAATATTTAATTAATAGTAGATTTATTAACAAAAATGGTTGATAAATAAATTATTATTTAGTACATTTTCATTTGTATATTAATTTTTGATATAATGACCTATATTAGGAATATAAATGCAAGTATTAAAATAAAAAATACTCTTTATTAATAGAAATATGAAAATGAATAAATCTTGTATATATTTTTTTTTGATTTTAATAATAGTTACTGAGATGCCGCAGTTGCCCGTATTAGATACAATTCCCCTACCAACTTACTGACAAACTAAATTACAGAATGAATATGTAAATTACATTTAGAGTAGCCAAATGAACTGTATTTATTATATTGTTGCATTCCATATATATATATATATATATATATATATATATATATATATATATATATATATATTATTGTTACGATAGGAGTCCTATCGCTGAGATATGTTTACATTATGCAGTACCCTAAGTAGATATCATGTACCTATGCCGACGATATCATCATTATGCCACCTGTAATTAACTCGACTAAATATTGTATTATTAAATTGCATAATAGAATTACTCATTGTTAAATATAACTAAAAGTACATTATAAAATATACGTGTTACATAACAAATAAACAAATGATCACCATCGCATACCTACGTTAAGGTGTCCCACCAACTAATCATACATTGCTAGAGTTATAACTCGTTACATTTATGTTGTTAAACCTTAAGATAATTAATTAATTGCGATTCAATGTTCTTACGTATCGATTAGGTTCTATCTGTACATTAGTATCCTACAGGTTAATAGCACGCGCTATATAAGCTATATATGCTATACGCGTATCGCTTTCGGCGCCTAGAGTTCAGTGAGTGCTATAAAGTACTCGTATAACATCGAGGTTATAGGAGGTATTGGTTCTATATCACTAATTAGTACACGTACTTTTAATTTGATATGTTATAAGCATTGCCGGGCGTCGTTCCCGTTACTGGAACGGGAACTGGGACACATAAAGGAATGGATACAGAATAATAAACGGGAACGAGGAACGGGTACGCTTAGACAGAAATATAGGAACTAGTTCCAGTGGAACGTGTTCATTTACAAGTACGGAGATTTATATTGTATTAATTCAAGATATTTTGTATATTTATTTTATAATCTATTACAATATAAATAAAGAATTACAATGATTAGCATTATAATTATAATAAAAGTTTTAATATAATAAACAAATAAAGGGGAAGGAAGGGTAATTTGGCCGATGTTTGTATATGTGTTACTAGAAGTGCTCTAAATCAAAATATACATATTTTGTAAATAAATATATACATATATTGGCCTACCTACGCGTTTCTCAATATCTACTCTTCCTTGCGGGATTGTAGTAGGTCAGTCATACTTCTCCTTAGAAAAATCTATACCACCCATAATAACTAACATAGGTACTATAACTATCCATACCTATCCATAACTATTCAATTTATATATATATATATATATATATACTTAGGTATATATATGTGTATACATATAATTATATATAAGTTTAAGTTTTGAGAATATTCTCTCTTGTGTGTAATTATTTTCCATTAAATACAGGTATATTCGGATGAAAAATTCTACATTTTGCTATACATCTAGCCCAACGTATATATTTTTTTCATATTTGGATAGTCAATTCCTTTAAGGTGTATATCAATAGAGTATAATATATTTTTAATAAATAATTATCTTATTTACTAATATTCTTAATTGCTGATGTCAGTTGATATATATATATATATATATTAATTATTTATATAATATCATTAGTAATAACTACATGACTATCCTATTTATACATATATCAATTAAATTGTCAAATATTTGTAACAATTTATTATTTTGAACTACTTATATAATGTAAATTCCATATTTGATCATGTATTTTCATTATATTAATTTTTTGTAATTGTTTTTTTTAGTATACTACAATAAAATCCTCATAATTATTTCATTTCTCGCCTATCTATAGATTGTATCAATATTTCTAGTACCGCTATTATCTCAATTGAACTTAATTGCAACCCTTTTCTGATCGCTTTATTCTACAAAGTAATTACCTCCATGTTTTTCATATACGATTAGATAATTCAATATTATAATATTGAAGTATCAAATGTTTGTATCATATTAAATAAATAATTTGATAAATATGTAGTCTATTAATGTAGGTAATCCCTAATTTACGTAATGTTTTTAACATATATAATATCAGATATAACTTATGTAATTATATTAAATCCACAAGATAGTGTACTAATAGAATCTGCTTGTGATGAACATATTATATTAGACAATGCATTTAATAAAACACATTAGGTATAATACATATTAACATATATCCTTTATTATTAAGTGTCGATAATTCAATGGAATTTTTCCCAACCAGATGTAAGGAATGCAAATCGTATGGGGTCTCGAGACCTATATATATATATTACCAATGGACTATAGTTTATTATTATATCTTGCATTTCATTAATATTTAAGATATATTACTGGCATTTTCATAGCTCTATAATATTTATATTTATATTATTATTTATAATATATTTATAATATACCTATAGGTTCTAATATATCATTAGCGAAATATTAAACAATTGTTTAATTATATTAACATTAATTAAATTAATTAAAATTAATTATATTAACATTAATGTGTAATAATTAATCATGAAGTACGTCGTACGTCGTTCGTCAATAAATAGTCAATACTCACACCTACTTCGTAGGGGAAAGTAACCAAATACGGACAGTACCCGAATACGGACACTCTCGGTATCTCAGAAACCATAAATCCTACACAAAATGTTTAATGAATAAAATATTCATAATTCAATCATATAAATTGTCTAAATAGGTATTTTTAATTTTATAATTATTAAAAATAGTGCTGTATATCCAATAAACTGATTTGTTTATTATGTTTTTAAATTTATGAAGAAAAAAAATTAACTCAAAACCTTCTCAAGTATATACAAATGTATCGAAAAGTATCAAAATATATTATTAAAAACTAAAGCATTCTAAAAATGATATACATAATTGCTATATTTGTTATCAAATATTAAATAAGTTATAATCATATATCTAGAGGTCATATAACTCCCTAATACAGATACTCTAGATGTCTTAATACGGACATGTCCGTAATTGTAATTTATATAATTGGTTCATCAATAATATATAGTTTATATGATATTTTCGTATTATAACACAGGTTGTCCATATTCGGAAATGGGTACCGAATACGGACACCCCCGTTATGTATTTTTTTTAAAAGATTAAATAAAATTTTAACATCACAATAATATCTATAATACTATAATATATTGTAATTTTTGTATACAAATATTGAGTCATAAAATATAAGACCATTTATTGTTAAAGTGTCCGTATTAGGTTACTTTCCTATATATAATGATGATTGTTAACTCATTTACATATGATATATATATATATATATATATATATATATATGGGGTTGAGTCTACTGATATACCAAATATTTTCCGAAGGATCTTTAAGAATGCTTCGCAATATCTTTTGATATATTATCTACTATAATAATTGGAATTTTGTATTTCTTCAATTATTTAGTTCTCACCTGTTCTCATTATATTAGCGCCAGTGTGGGTATTTATATATAAATATATTTGGAGAATCTAAACATTCATTTGTAATACTAGTTGGTTAATTGCAAAAATATCTTAAATATTATATTTAGGTTATATCTATCTAAAAATAATATCCGTTTCAATAAATATAAATATAATTTATGTCTGTAATAGTTTGTTGAAAAAGATATTCATTTGTTTACAGAATTTCATCAATAGTCAATATTAAAAACACTATCAAGTAGAATACTCCTATATGTATTAAAACTATATATATATATATATATATATATATATATATTATATAGATACACTAACAAAATTATAATAATATATAAACTATGCATAGTCTCATGAGAAGATACAATTGTGTTAACGGCTCGTAGATAGAGAAAATTAATTATTTTGAAAATATCTAATTAGTTTTAATTAATATTATATATAATTATAAAATATCGTTTTTCGTAATTTATAATCAATATAATTCTTTAAATATGTCTGAAACTATGCTTAAGATATATCTAAATCATATTTAATTTTAATAAAATAAACGTAAACATTTATTTTCGTAATACAGTGGTTAAAATTCCCTTAATAGGTTTCTCTATTAGGTACCTATCATGTATTAATTTCTAGTTATTTAATCAATTATTTATCAATTCATGAATTGATGATCATTTCATACTAGTTTATCTTTTAATCAGATATGTGTGAGGTAATTATAGAACTTACTATAAGTAGTTGTTCCAAAATCAACTAGGGGAAAGTATCCTAATACGGACACTTTAACAATAAATGATCTTGACATTTTATGACTCATTATTTTTATTCAAAAATTACAATATTTTAATATTTTATGATTATGGATATTATTGTGATTTTAAAATTTTATTTAATCTTTTAATTCTATAGATACCGAGGGTGTCCGTATTCGGTACCCATGTCCGAATACGGACACCCTCTGTTATAATACGGACACCCTATATACCACTAGATAAACTATATATTATTGATGAATCAATCAGACAAACTACAATTATATTATTTATAATTAATTTTATGAACAATCTATTCTAATTTAATTAGTTAATAATTTATTTATTTTTATTATTTTTTAATTATTAATACAATTTAAGTATATAAATAATACAAATTTTAAATTTATCTTTATTGGTGGTATTAATATTTTAACGTACGCGATTTTTATGAATATCAGAATAGTTCATACGCTGCGCGCTGATTGGTTATAGGGTGTCCGTATTAGGAACTTATATGACCTCTAGATATATGCTTATAACTTAATGAATATTTGATAACAAATATAGAAATTATATACATAATTTTAGAATGCTTTATTTTTAAATAATATAATGTTATATTTTATATCTATACATTTGTATATTATTGAGAAAGTTCTAAGTTGAAATTTTTTTTCATAAATTTAAAAACGTAATAAAAAAATCAGTTTATTTGATATATCAGCAATATTTTGAATAATTAAAAAATAAAAAATATTTATTAAGACTATTTATATAATTATGATATATAACTGTTCCATGTACGAATATTTAAATATATTTCAAATTCTATTCTGGTATTTAATCTTCAGTCAGAAAGTATAAAATATACTGAAATCATAAAACATATTTAGGGGAAAGTCCCCGATTACCGACCCCCTCCTAATACCGACCCCCTCTCGTATCTCAGTAACTATAAGAGATATCAAAAAATAATATATACACGAACTGTTAGTAATTTAATGATACATATGAATAAGTATTTTGTTTTAACAAATATGTAATCCTACAATTGTTATTTGATCAAATGTAATATTCTGTTTTTACTTTTTAAATATTTGAATAATAACTTTTTTTAAATCATTGTAAATACTTTATTGATTAAAAGAAAACTTAATACTTCACATAATATTGTAGATCAATAAAATGTTTATAATTATTATAAAAATAATTCAATTTGAATAAATATTAACCAAAATATCTTAATTATAGCAACCCATATGATTTTCCTAATACCGACCCCCATGTGATTTATAATATCCAATCAAAATAGATCAGTATTTTACTTTAAAATATGTCATAAGTTGTTTGTGTATCATTGATATAGATTAATGATTCATTATTCCATTCGATTATATACATACTGATTAATAATTAAATATTAAATAATAATATACACTATTTTAATATAATTACTATAAAGTTTAAATTTAAATGTAAATTTAATATTACTATTAAAACATAACTTCAATAACAAATAATTGCGTGCATGTTATAATAATTATATTTACGAATATCTACTATGTTGATTGGATATTATAATACTACAATTAGTTATACCACGATTATTTTAGGGTGTCGGTAATAGGAGAAGGGGGTCGGTATTAGGAACAGGTATCCGATTACCGACCCCCTGTTTATTCTTATAAATATAATTATATCAAAAATTTAAAATATCCACATTATTCATTGCCATAATATTATCCTATTTACAAAATTTAAAATAAATATATATAAATATATTTAATATTGAATAAGTTGTTACAAATAATCATTTAGGGGTCGGTAATCGGGAATTTCCTCTACTCTGATATTGAAAATCGTGGTTTTATAATATAAATATATAACAATAATATAAATGTAAATATAAAATTTTCATATAAATTATCTGTAATTAATTATATATATATTAATTATATATTTTAAAATACGTATAATTCTGATTTAATAATCTGGCGTAATAATAATATAAATTTTTAAAAGTTTTAAATATATGTATTTTATAACCTATACGTTTTATTATACATTATTTATGTATTATATTATATAATTTATATATATATATATATATATATATATATATATATATATGTATTAACAATATTTACGGGTATGATATAGCAAGACCTTCTATAACCAAGGTTATAGGAGGTATTGGATATAGTAGTATATAGTGTATATTTAATTAAATATATATTAGTTACAATATTATATAGTAATGTAAAAAGATGAAGAAACGACTATTCATATTCGAAAATATTATATTTTTCATAAATAAATGAGACCCACCTAAAACATAAGAATTACAAAATCCTACGAAGTTAGATATATTTTAAAATATGTGCAGCTATGATATAGTCTTATATAATTACATTATCTTATAGTCTTATTTAATTACATATATTAATCAAAACTGTAATAATTATGTAAAAATATGTTCGGACGAAATTTCTATTCAGATCGGATAAAATGGTTAATTTTCGGACGAAATGACTGCATTTTGAGGAAGAAGTGGCAGACGAGATGACCGTGGACGAAGTGACTCTACCCCATTTGAACTATACTATAATATTATAATATTATAATACTATACTAAAAATATTTAATGTATTTCTCTCGTAAAATTAATCGGTGAATTCTGATATAATTATCTTTAAGAGAGTTAACTGTATATATATATATATATATACATATATATATATATATGTATATATATATATATATATATATATATATAGTATACTCTCGATAACTTAGAAACTCATCTAATTCAGACTTTTTAAGAGTATATATATAATTATATAACTATATATAGTTCTCCTTATTATTTAAAAATATTTAATGTATTTCTCTCGTAAAATTAATCGGTGAATTCTGATATAATTATCTTTAAGAGAGTTAACTATATATATATATATATATAGTATACTCTCGATAACTTAGAAACTCCGCTAATTCAGACTTTTTAAGAGTATATATATAATTATATAACTATGTATATAGTTATCCATATTATAAAAATATTCAATGTATTTCTCTCGTAAAATTAATCGGTGAATTCTGATATAATTATCTTTAAGAGAGTTAACTGTATATATATATATATATATACATATATATATATATATAGTATACTCTCGATAACTTAGAAACTCCGCTAATTCAGACTTTTTAAGAGTATATATATAATTATATAACTATATATAATTCTCCTTATTATTTAAAAATATTTAATGTATTTCTCTCGTAAAATTAATCGGTGAATTCTGATATAATTATCTTTAAGAGAGTTAACTGTATATACATATATATATATATATATATATATATATATAGTATACTCTCGCTAACTTAGAAACTACGCTAATTCAGACTTTTTAGGAGTATATATATAACTATATAACTATATATATAGTTATCCTTATTATTAAAAATATTTAAAGTGTTTCTCTCGTAAAATTAATCGGTGAATTCTGATATAATTATCTTTAAGAGAGTTAATTGTATATATATATATATATATATATATATATATATATATAGTATACTCTCGCTAACTTAGAAACTACGCTAATTCAGACTTTTTAGGAGTATATATATAACTATATAACTATATATATAGTTATCCTTATTATTAAAAATATTTAAAGTGTTTCTCTCGTAAAATTAATCGGTGAATTCTGATATAATTATCTTTAAGAGAGTTAACTGTATATATATATATATATATATATATATATATATATATATATATATATAGTATACTCTCGCTAACTTAGAAACTCCGCTAATTCAGACTTTTTAAGATTATATATATAATTATATAACTATATATAGTTCTCCTTATTATTTAAAAATATTTAATGTATTTCTCTCGTAAAATTAATCGGTGAATTCTGATATAATTATCTTTAAGAGAGTTAACTGTATATATATATATATATTCATATATATATATGTATATATATATATATATATATATATATATATATATATATATATATATATAGTATACTCTCGATAACTTAGAAACTCATCTAATTCAGACTTTTTAAGAGTATATATATAATTATATAACTATATATAGTTCTCCTTATTATTTAAAAATATTTAATGTATTTCTCTCGTAAAATTAATCGGTGAATTCTGATATAATTATCTTTAAGAGAGTTAACTGTATATATATATATATATATATATATATAGTATACTCTCGCTAACTTAGAAACTTCGCTAATTCAGACTTTTAGGAGTATATATATAAGTATATAACTATATATATAGTTATCCATATTATAAAAATATTTAATGTATTTCTCTCGTAAAATTAATCGGTGAATTCTGATATAATTATCTTTAAGAGAGTTAATTGTATATATATATATATATATATAGTATACTCTCGCTAACTTAGAAACTACGCTAATTCAGACTTTTTAGGAGTATATATATAACTATATAACTAT
>OZ025239.1:37802421-37817421 GCA_964019155.1 Osedax fenrisi
CATTATAATTGTTTTAGATCATAGTTATCTAAATTAATATATATATATATATATATATATACAATATTTGTATTCTGTTAATATTAATAGTATGAAATAGTAACTATATAAACTGTTTATTAATATACACAATATTATTCACTATATGTATTTAGTTTTATTAGTTTATTTATTTAATCATATATTTCTATATAACATTAAATATGATTATTTATGCTTATAGGATATATTCCTATACATTCTATAGAATACATTTAGTTATAACTTAAATAATTGTTGGCAGATGATTAAAATTAAATATTGGTAGTTATAGAATTATATAGTTTAATATAGATAGTTATCTGTCATATTAGTATACTTTTATGTGTAATAATGGAACAGCTTCTATAAAGTTTATTGTTCAGAGAAGATAAGTGTAAAGATTACAAATTGTATTTGATGTTTTCGGCAAATACAAGGTATATATAATAATTATATATACACATATATATATAAATAATATTTATCAAATTAAAATAGTGATACAATATCATTAGTATTATAATAATTTAATTTAATGAAAATTATTTAATTTTATGATGCACAAAATATTGTTTATTTTATATTATTTAAAATACAAAATTAAACAATATATGTTTACCTTTAGTTATGTGAACTACTAGAGTATGACTTCTAACTTCATCAAGGTCACTGGCAGCATACCACTAACAGTACTTTTACATGGATATGTTTACCGAACGATATATTATGAGATATTGCGAGATAATAGAAGTAGGCCATAGTGTACGCATGGGAAACAATACCAAAGTAGCATATTCTAATTAAGAAAATTATACTAATATTACAATTAATGATAATATATGAAATATAATATTAATTTA
The DNA here is from genome assembly GCA_964019155.1 of Osedax fenrisi. Classification (NCBI taxonomy): domain Eukaryota; kingdom Metazoa; phylum Annelida; class Polychaeta; order Sabellida; family Siboglinidae; genus Osedax; species Osedax fenrisi. Next base: position 37,803,303 of record OZ025239.1, read on the forward strand.
TCAAGCATATTAATTTAACAAACATAAATGCGTAGGCACATATAGGGATATATATATATGTAGGTAAATGTATATATATATATAGTATACTATATGTTCTAGCAACATTCCTGATAGTAAATATGGTATACACTACAACGTGTTCGTTAACTACATTACGGATGTTATTGAAGTTAATCATACACAGTAAAAACTAAACGTTCATTATACTCAATTTAATTGTTCATTGGGTTGTCGAAATAGCGAACCATATGTAATATATTGGGTATACCCCTATGATGGGCTGGTTAATTATGACACATGATACAGATGTGACACTTTTATGAAAATAATTGAATATAATTATAATATATAATAGAAATTGGTACTTATGTTAATACTACATAAATACACTATCGCCCTCTCGCAGATGTCTGCATTACTAAAACTATATGACTGTAGGATATATACTAACGACGAACAGATGACTTTGAATATAATTAAAGATGGCGGTTAGTGAATGACTACTGTAATACCAACAAGTATAAAGTTGTTCACATCAGTAAATACATATATCAATGTATATATATATATATATATATATATATATATATATATATAGATATATGTGTATGTATGATTATAAGAAAAGTTATCGATATTAGGTATATAACTAATATAAAAAACACTTCCATCAGATAATGTTGGTGAATATAGAAGAGGAGTGCAGTTTCACTTTCGATAATGAGTCGGAAGGCATGTCAACGCAAAATGAATGTTAATAGTCTAGCAGTCGACGAGTGTAAATATATAAACGTATTTACCTATGTATACTTACTGTATTACGTTAACTTGATTATAACTAGATATGTTACTTATTATTCATGTATCGCATAGTAATGTAATCTGTTAAATATTTCAATAAAAAATTTAAATATCAAAATATTTAAAATATATTTACTTCGAAAAATTAATTTACTAATATTGTATATATATATATATATATATATATATGTATAAATATTTAAATTTGTAAATGGAATTCAAATATAATTTGGAAATATAATTGTAGATTTTTTTTTTAAATAAAAGAAAATGTGCATATTTATAATATTTATATAATATTATTCTAGGTTGTATTCAATATAGTATAATATATAATATCTTAGATATCTAATTAGATATAATTATACATTGTTAAGAACATACCGCATTGGGAAACGCTATAAGCAGTCAACAATTAAAATACAATTTAATATGAAATATTGATTGAATTAATTATGTGTTATTTAGTAACTGTCAACAAATTATCTATGAACTCAGTTTAGAAATAGCATAAAAAGCATATGTTAACATATACTATAATTATAGTATACCATTATAAGATAAATTATAAATTATTAGAAATTGAAATAAACGAATTGATGTTAAGAAGTATAGTTAATACACATAAGTTATAATATATAAATAAATCATATAATAATATGTTATGCATAGTTTAAGTAGTTTTAAATTAATTTTTAAACAACACGATGATCTTGCGTAGATAATATGTTCTGATATTATATGTACGAGAAATAACGGAGGAGAAGGCACGAGCATTGAATATATTGTTGGTACCTCTGTCTTATAGAATAGCATCCGATGTTCTGATTTGCCTCAATATCGCTCGACGTTTCAGAAGATTATTGAGATATATAGGATTACCTATTAATAATGTTGTGTGTGTGCTAAGCATAGTAAACGGTGCTTGCATAGCTTTCTAAATGAAAGCTACTTAAGAGTATGTTGGTACTGTACCAACAACCAATGTTACATATATATTAGCGTATTGTCACGGAGATTAACATGATCAATAAATCAAAGAAGCGCGAATAATCCTACATTTATAATCCTATTTATCCTGTCTACTTTTTTTATATCAGTGCTATTTATGTCACTAAAAAGTGATCCATAGTAATTTATTCTAGAAAATTCCAGAGAATCATAAGTTTTCTAATAATACGCGTAGAGCAATATTTTCTAATATGGGCGATTCAATGTATATGCAAATTTTCAGAATTTAATATAAATTCAGATGATCAAAAGATAAGTAACTGCAGATATGTCCATAATTACGCTGAGATTAAGGACTAAATCATAAGGTTTATTAATTACCATCAATAATCATAGATAGGAAAACTGTGGGCATTCGAAACACGTTAAGTAGTTCAGTTTTTGATGTATTCACTAGAATATCGTTTCTAAGAAGCTTTAATTTCTGATGTACACTAGTATACTAGTGTACATCAGAAATTAAACTATAGTTCCAAATTAGAGGTATGCGAATTAATGGGAAGTTTGATGATAAGCTGTATATCATCAGCATGCATATGGTAACTAATGTTAGAGAACTTATTAATAATATTAGATAGAGGACGCTAATAAATCGAAAATAATAAAGGCCCGAGAACTAGGGGCGCTGGAACGATTTTGTATGTAGGGGGAGCAACCAATCAAAATAAATGTTGTGGTAAAAGTAGGGGGACCAGTATATAGGAGGTCCCCCCCTAGATTGTATAGTGGGGGGCATGTCCCCCCGTCCCCCCTGTGGCAGCGCCCCTACCGAGATCCAAACACTGAAGAACCCCACTGGATTATTATTAGGAGGAGAAATAAAATCTTTGATTTTAACAGATGAATAAGATAAGTGAACAATTAAATTAACCATCAGAGAGGTATCCTTCAATGCCAAGATCCTTAATGCGCTCAATAAGGATATCGTGATTTCGTGTATCGAATGCACTAGAGAGGTCGAGTAACAATAAGTATGCACTATGAAAATAATCGAGCGAGCTATACAGAGTATCATTAGGCAATAAGTACCTAATATGGTTGAGAATAGTTTCAGTAAAATATAATGGGGTATCCTGAGTTCGAGTTTCATTAACGATCGTTTTAAATTTGAAAGAGTAATGGATATATAGGGAGTAAATCTAATAAATGTTAACACTAACATTAGTAGGACAGTTATATGTTGATGTAAACCAAGAGATTCAGTTAACTGCTTTAATGGAATTTTGAATGTGAATACTAGGAATGTGGTTGAGAAGAAGAAATAAAGTGATAATTAAAATCACCCACAATTATAACTGTATATTCATTATGATGTCAAAAAGAATTGATTATGTCAGATAATTCATCAAAGTAAGTAGATAAAAAGGCTTTGGAGGACGATAAATTACAATGATGCGAGATAAATTAGATGAAGATTAAATGTACAAGAAATACAATCGCCCTCGTAACGAATTATGACTCATGAGTCATATTATGACTCATAATTCATGAGGGGGATATGGAAGGAGATGGTAAATCATTATGGACTAACATACTGACACCGCCACCACGACCAGAAGTGCGTGTATTAAGAAAAAGACTGTAATAAGCTTTGTTACACAATGAAAGCGTATCAGTATCATCTATACTAATACATGTTTCCGTTACACAAATAAAAGAGAGTGGGTTATTTTTAAGATAAACCAAAAGAAGAACGATATTATATATAAGTGAGCGAACAACCTATAGGTTATAGGCCTATAGGCTATCTGTCATAGTGGATAGTCAAGTTTGGCTAGACTCATCCTTAGACTTAGTTTTAGTCAATATAGCAAAGTATTCGTTCTATGAGGATAATTCTACCGGTGTAGGAGAGTGTAAACAGTAGATTGTTGGCAGCCTTCCGGTCTATATGGTATCGTTAAGTATTGTCCTCAGCTCCTAACTCATGGTTCCATTATTGAAAACCGATTTATGAGACGTTATAGTACCCGACTTAACAGCATGATAGTAAAGTAATCATAGTTTCCCAGTCATAATAGAGATAGTATGGTGAGAGAAAGTCGTAACGAAGCGCATGCGTGTACATATTACCTAATATCCGGTTACGCGTTATTAACACGTGACATCGTGTCATATAACCGACATGCGTAGCGCCTGCCTATACGCTGTTTAACATTAGTTATTAATAGGTTATTTAATATTAGTTATTAACCTACATAATCAGCATATATTCTATAGCATATATCCTCTTCCTGCTTCTCAATATATCACGGAGCCATACATGTCATCGGTTAACTATACGCTTGAGTGAATTCGGTAACCACGCCCCCATTCTGACGAAATCACCAGCACGAGTTTCTGGAAGTCAGCAGATGCTTGTGTATTTTATTGGAGCACTTCACGCGAAGTCTTTGCATGCCCACTCGAAATGAGCGTTCCGATACGCTGTACAGGAACACGTTCACGGAGAAGTGCATGTAATAGAGCTGCGTAAACGCCCGCATTAGCAGCACGACACCAGGAGAGGGCGTGGCTTCGGGATGTATGAAGCGGCGAGCGTCATGTAAGAGCGGAGCGTGTGTCGTGGCATATTGCACAGGAGAAACGCCGTGCTTACCAATAGTAGCATTCGAGTGGCGCGCATGTTCGTACGGACGCACGCTTCCGGTTACGTGCCTGGTCGACCTTGGGTCAACGGCGTACGACAAATTTAATTAGGTCAATTAGATAGTGCGAAAGACAAAATGTATTTTTTTATAAAAAATATTTACTAATTTCTCCTATCACGTGATAATTTAAAAAACAGGTGTAAACAAAACGATTTTAAATATTTTATTTATTTCTAAAACATTATTAATATGGATTTAAGATCAATATCTAAATTTAATGATTATTTTAAACCTGTATCTATGTCATACAAAAGGTTGCCAACATATGTAGATGTATATTTGCATTTTACTTCCATAAAATCCAAAAATATCGCAAGTGCAGTATAATACTGAGTATTTGAAACTGTAGAACGAATTCGTGATATTTGGTATCTTGCACCAATACCCACTTTTAATCCTGCCTATATACGAACTAAGGTCAACAGATACTTGGTTATCATTATTAAGATAAAAAAAAGTATCAACAGTGTTAATGTTGAAGAAGATTACCTAAAACACATGAAAGAATACGATATATTGTTTGATATTTGCCCATGTAAATGCACGAAAAATTGCCATTGTTCTGGCGATAAGCGTGTACCGGCGAAAGAATTCGATTTTATAATCGATCAACGATCATCAAGATTACGAACTATGGATTCGTCATGCGTGATAACGACTTCAAAGCAAAGTCGTCGATGTTCTTCATCTATAAACAAACAAATATAGTATATATTTATTATTTAAAAAATGTTATATTATAATATTATTGTATAAATAAAAACACACATCTTTGTTAATATAAACTGATATTTTTTATTTTATTGATAATTATATAACAAAATACATAAAATAAATATATATTAAATATAATAAATAAATAATATAGTAAATAATACAACTATAATGAAAAATATAATAAGTATCTGAAATTCTACATAAATTTGAAATTTGAAAAACAAAATTTACTAAATATGTCCTTAAAATTCCAATTTAAAAGAAAAACAATTCTGACCCCAATTTTAATATTTAATAAGATCTTTTGTTAACAAATAAAAAATAAAAAAAAAAAAAATTATTATATTCTGATGTTTCGGCTGATTTGAAATGTTGTCAAAATTGTATTGATAATGTTTAATTATATCTTGTTATTAATTCATTTAATAAGTTATATATATATAATAATACTGTATATAAGTCTATTATATATATAAATTAATAATTGTGGTTAAAAAAAAAAAATTTAATATTTTGAACAAAAAAAATAAATTATCAAAAAAAATTATAGAAAAAATATTTCCTAGCAAAATTCTAGGATTTTTATTTTTTTTATAAAATTTGGTAATCAATATTAATAATTAATATATGATGATACTATGTGTTAAGTATTAATACATTATAATAAATACAAGTGGTTTAAATGTTGAATCTTTAATTTTTAAATTTTTCTATGGTGAATTTCCTATCTTCAACATGTTAAATTTCAGGGGGTCTTCGCACATACTAAATGTCATCCAAATGACCTAAAATTTTTTTTCATAGATAAAAACATAGTACTCTCCTTACAAACGGAGTTTTACCAAAATCGGTAAATTTACCTTCAGTATGACTACGACGTACGCCGTACGTAGCATGATAGCCGGATGACCTTAGACACACAACGTTAAATTACCACTTCCGGTAAAATACCGTCTACAATGAATAGTGTATTATAGTGTATAATCAAGGACAAGGGCTAACAATAACGCGATATACGGCAAATTACTATTTCATGCTTGAGTGATTAAATAAGCCACGCCCTTTTCGCTTGTGTAAGAATTGAGCTTCTCTATCAATTTCAATGTTAATTTACTACTTTTTAATCATAGATTACTCATAGAATATTTATCAGAATTCAAATATTGTGTTACCATATGGTCCGAGTGAATATTGAAATTATATTTATTTTTCAATTTAGCAAAAAACTATACATTTCATACGTATATTACTGAAGTCACTTTTATAATTTATCAAAAAATGTAAAAAGATATTTATTTAAACCATTTAATATGTAATAAGTATATATATATACAGTGAAAGCCGCTTACATCGACATGGTTGTGTAAGCTCCAAATATGTCGATATAGGCGGATTGTCGATATGAGCGATAGGGGCGTAGCCCTAATGATGTATAACGCATTAGTTTATATATAATTAATTGTATGTAATAATATAATATATGCATATAATATAATAACAAAAAAGGTTTAATTACATGTTTATTAAATAATATTAATAATATTAATATTTAATAACTAATTATTTACACACCCATCGAAATTCAATCAAAGAATATATTAAAAAGTATTACTTAAATGTATATAGTATATTATAGTAATACATATTATAGTAATATATAATATATAGTATAGTATACTATATAGTATATATTATACTTAACTATAAAGTATAGATTATACAGTATAATAATGTATACTTAACCTATATTGTATACAGTATAGTCAGTGATGGGGAGGATCGCGATAATTGACCGGCGATCCTGGATCGGCTTATTTGATTCACGATCTTTATATTTATAAGAATATTTTTCTATTTCATTATTTATGTTTTTGATATTTTTTGTTATATAGTTAGGAAGATATAGTTATATCTTATTTTTAAATTATTGCATGTATGTATATATGCACACTATAGTATACTATTAGTTTATATATTCGAAATACAATGATGTATAATAGATAATATAATGATATTTAGACATATTGTATAATAATGAATTACTTTATTAAATATAACATAGGTATAGAACAAATAAAAAAACCTAATGGAAACTAATGACGTAACAATTCGTGATGCGACATGTTAGCAAGTTGCGCTCATACCTTTGATACTATTAATATTATGACTAAAATCTACTCTAAGAATTGTTAATTACAATTGAGCTCATATATCTGCATCTGGTGATGCAATGCACCACCGACTTGTACTCGATAAAGAGAGTTGATCCATGCAATGCATTTATATATCATATAATAGTGTATAGTATTACCGTGCCATATGTTACTATAATACAATATATTTAACTATAAATAGTATTACTTATAATGGATAACATGATATTTAGATATAAATTAAATATAAATATATACCTACACAATGAGTCATAGGTTTTAGGACGTAGTAGTGACGCCAGTAATTAAGGGTACTATATACTATAGTGTATAGTATACTGATACAATAATATATGACTACGGATTATATAGTTCATTGTTACTTTCCTACTTTTTACTTATGTTAATGTGTTGATATTCGTATATGATAAAAACTATATCAACAACTGAGTACAAACTTTGTATCTCTCGCGTACTTTAGTATTATAAAACTATAATATTATAATTCATTTTATTTAACATAAATAGAAATTAGTATTAATACTGATATATATATATTTATATATGATATATATGATATATATGATATATATATATATATATATATATATATATATATATATACTTGTATACAAGTAGTGTATAATATACAATATGAAATATGTTTATATAATATGATATAATATATTATAGCATATTATATTATATATTTTACATATTTGTAGCATCGATATAAAGAAAGTGGATAAGCAATTGACGCACGCAATGCATGTAAAAGATAGACACGTGAATGACACTTTTATCGATAAATTTACAAAATGGTATCAATGATTTTGATTGGATATTAGTCATATTATATATGTCAAATATCAAAACAGTAGTCTTTTCGTCGAAATAGATTTAAGTGACTTCTATCTATATCAATGGATTTAAATTATAAATATCAATAAAATCAATAAAATAGTATTATATCTTCAATTTAAATACACAAAATTACGAGGAATGTTGATATTATGTATTTTAAATATATAATTTTATTTTTAGTATAGATAGTACATTAAAATTGGTAGTAATTATCAATATATATATATGATAAATACATATTATTATAAATAAAAAGTAGTGGGTCAGATAGTGGGTTTCGACTGCAGCGCTCGTAGCGGATAGTGCCATACACTACATTCAATTTCTTATCCACTTTCTTTATATCGATGATTTGTAGGCGTATCTAAATATTGACCAATTACGTAAGGATATTAAAGATCAAGTTATTTATAGATATACTGACGGTATTGAGTAGTATGGGGAATAGCAATGAATACTATGCGAATAATTTTCATATATAATAATATATATAATAATAATAATATGTGTATATGGCATATACTATATACATATGTGTGTATACATACTATAGTATATATATATATATATATATATATATATATATATACTATACATACATATACATATACATATCTATACACTGTATACTATACACTGTATATGTATGTGTTCATATGAGTGTATATGTGTGTATTCAAATCTTTACACACATGTGTGTATGTTTGCGTGTTTTTAATTCATAATATATATATATATATATATATATATATATATAATGATGGTGTATGTATCTATATGTGTATATTAATGTATGTATGTATGTATACTATTTACATTGTGTATGTGTGTATGTGTATGTATGTATGTGTGTATGTATATGTATGTGTGCAATTCCTAATATATACGTATTAAATAATATATATATAATGAGTATGTATGTATTTATATGTATGAGTATGTATATATGTATATGTATTTATGTATGTATGTATGTATGTGCGAGTATGTGTGTGTGCAATTCATAATATATACATATTAAATAATATATATGTATTACTGATAAGCCGTTGCATGTATGCATGCATGTATATAAATAGACATACGCTAACTTAATGGTCAATCATATCATATGCAGATAATATATAATAATGCGGGCGTCACTATATAACATAGATTTATAGATTTATAGTTATAGATTTATAGTTTACGGTAAAATACAAATCTATGCTATAGCATATATATTATATAGCATAGATTTATATTTTACCGTAAACTATAAATCTATAACTATAAATCTATAAATATATGTATAAATATATATATATATAACAATGTACTTGTTTTTAGCGCGCAGAAATAGTTATCAGCCAATGAAAATATATGTCAATAAAAACTCAAATATTTCTTAATTAGAGTTTTGAGTTTGCATCATCGATGTAAATAAATTTTATTTACATATATGGTTTTTATAGGAGAGATCCAGGTTTATCAGTCCTTAATATAATGTTACGAATCTGGGCATAATTATGTTATGAATGTCAGTCATAGATATCGAGTCTCCCATTCTAAAGCGTCACTCACTCTAATGTCTATGATGTCTCGAGCTAGCAGGAAATGTCACACGATGAAAATTGTGCAACGCTCGACTATCTCTACTCACTCTGAATCTGCTTTCTCTATGGTAGCTCCAAAATACTGGAATGCTCTTCCATATGAAATTAGGTGTTTAAAATCCCTGTCAATATTTAAATGTAAACTCTCCACGTACCTATTAACATTGTATCCTATAGGGTATACCCTCCCTTTTCCTTCATTTTTATTGTACTTTATTTTATTGTTGTTTCCTCCTCATGACGCCCATAACCACCACGTGATTTTGTAGTCAATAAAAGATTTTAAATAAAAAAAAATAATAAATAATATAGAAATAATATCCTTGAGTATACGTAGTGATGTCCTCCCTCCCAGTGTTACCTCTTACGTCATCTGAGGCAAGCTCTCTTGCCGTGTAATATTATGCAAGCGACTTGTATTATTATTAATAAAGTATAATTATTTAATATGATAAATTATTAATTAATTAACTATAATTATAGGGTAGATAGTTATGGTAGATAGGAAGAAGAAAGGGGTATAAAGAAATAGAGAGGCGGTAGATATATCTATATCCCTAGGGATAGCTATATCTTCTTTTTTCATCGTCTTCCTATTACATATCTATATAGAAATATATAGAAAGGGGTAGATAAAGGAAGGAAGGGGAAGGATATAGATATGTGATAGGAAAACGATGAAAAGAGAAGATATAGGGACATAGAAATAGGTAATTAGAAGGAAAGAGGGGTAGAGATATAACGATAGAGAGAGATGATATATTTAGCCCACAGGGAGAAGAGACAGCTAGCTAGCTCTGGAGAGATAGAGGGATAAGGTAAATGTGGGGTAAAGGGGTATAGAGAGTGGGGATATAATGAGTAGGGGTTGAGAGACAGGAATAGAGGGATGGAGGGGTTATAGGGATATATATATATATATATATATATAGGAAAATGGTGAAAGGTAGATAGAGAGGGAATGACAATAGAATTGTTAAAATTAGTGTTATTCAAATAGTCGCGTGCATTACGAGATCCGCTTCCATTCTAGGAACTACTTTAATACAGTATACTGTAGTATACTATAGTATACTATATTATACTACTATAACAGCGCGTATACGCTCTCCCCAGGGCCCATGTTAATAGCGATTACATCCCATAATGTGGAGGCAGATGGAATAGTTACAGGGGACAGGGGTATAAGTATATCGAATCATCATCACGCTATATATTACGTACATACACACTCATCGGTACGACGTACTAGCGTATGCGCTATATAGTTTTGCTACCATTGGTACCGCCACCTAGCGATCATTTCGGGCGCATCGGTACTGCCACCTACCGGATTGTGACTTTCGCTCGCCAGTCGCATAGATATCTCCTATACGCTCAGCCTCCTATTGTAGTTGGATTGCACTCCGGCAGGCAGTCTAGAGTCGCACGCCTTGTGACGTCTATGAAGGCCTCGAGTGTGCGTATGTTGCACGCTATGATGACGATGGTTATGACGAACTTATACATTATAAGGGTCAGCAATGACGTCATCGTCTCCGGTGGTATTATCATCTGGGGGCGGGACGTTACCATGGTTACAACATGGCCGCCTGTAGCGCATAAGATTATAATCATGTTTATATTGTTGTTGTTTGTAATATTTTTATTATTGTGCCATTTTTTTTCTTTTATATATAGAGGAAAGTAACCGAATACTGACACTCTCGTTATTTCAGAAACCATAAATCCTACAAAAAAAATTATATTAAAAAGTATTTTTTATTTTTAATTATTCAAATTATATATAAAGTTATATTCAAACTGATATATAAACTGATATCCATATAAACTGATTTTTTTATTACATTTTTAAATTTATGAAAAAAATTTCAACTTAAAACCTATCAAGAATATACAAATGTATCGATATCAAACATAACAATATATTATTAATAACGAAAGCATTCTAAACATTATGTGAATAATTGATATATTTGTATTAAAATATTAATGAAGTTATATATAAGTTACTTATAAGCATATATATAGGTCATATGAGTCCCTAATAACGGACACTCTAGATGTATTATTAATAAGGATACCCTATAACCAATCAGCGCTCAACGTGTGAATTATAGTTCAATATATTCTGATCTTCAAAAATAATAAAAATAAATAATTTATTAACTAGTTAAAGTATATTAAATTATACACAAAATTAATTATAAATAATGTAATTGTAATTTATCTGATTGGTTGATGAATACTATATAGTTTATATATTGGTATATGTGGTGTCCGTATTATTACACAGGGTGTCCGTATTAGGAAATGGGTACCGAATACGGACACCCCCGTTATCTATGTAATTAAAAGATTAAATAAAATTTTAAAATCACAATAATATCTATAATCATATAATATTAAGATTTTGTAATTTTTGAATAAAAAAATTGAGTCATAAAATATTAATACATTATATTGTTAAAGTGTCAGTATTGGGTTACTTTCCCCTATATATATATATATATATTTATTTGTTTTAGTTGGTAAAGTTCTTTCATGCCTTCCATGAACTTATATGAAGTGTTCACTTATAACCATATGCATATAAGCTCTAATGTCACTTCGCAGCCACTATCGTATTAAAAATCCATGGTTTTAACAAAATATGATTATTGTGTATACACAATTATATAAGATCACTTCTAAATATTGTTCACCTAATATTAAAGACCTATTATAAAAGACCGGAATGGGTTTAAACCATTCGTGTCAGGCGTTACGAAGTGCCGCGTGTTATGATGTATTGTATACCTAACAAAGGAATTACTAATTAGAGCGCATTGTTATTGTTCAATTCAAGCCATCTTGTAATATCAACAACGTGTATTTAAATCGATGCTACAAGCTGTAAGAAGTATTATAATCGTGTATACGTCATTAATAACAATTAGTATGGACATTTATCAGTTTATATTGAAATTACGTAATCATAGATAACCTTGACACGCCCCTCCTCAGATAGTATACAATAGATTTTATTTTCGTTGTGATTATAAAAACAAACATTGATATTACACCCCGATGATATAAAGAATACGAATACAGTATTGGGAAAGTCAATTATATTAACTATTTTATCTACGAAATATAACAATAACATAATTAATCCCCTTACTACAGTGTACTCATATTTATATTTATTGTCTAGTGATTACTATATACTCTTACATTATTTAACACTAAATATATACTTATGAACATATTTTAAATAATTAAAACCACAACGTAATTGATATAACACCCCCCTTAACTAAAGAAGTATTGTTATCACATCGTAACAAGATTATCGTGTTTAAACCAGGGTTCGAATGATTTAAATCAAATGATTTAAAGCATGATTTAAATCACGATTTAAATCAGCCTAAAAAATCATATTTTTTTTGATTTAAATCAATATTTCTCAAAGTATATTATATAATTATTAGATAATGATTTTTATAATAGAATAATTATATTCATGATGGCCTTCTATATCCCTATATGGATATGGGATGCTATGTTTATTATGCTATATCATTAATATATAAATAAATGAGAATTATATATATATATATAATATTATATATATATATATATATATATATATATATATATCATAAATTATGATTCATAAACATCAAAGGAAAAATATATAATGTTAAATAAATAAGAATTATGTATATAATAGACATTATTGGAGAAAGATATAATTTTATTTTTTTCTATATAAAATCCAAAAAATATTGGTGCATTCAAAATTAAGAAATCGGAGTCTAGGAAGTTAATAAAGCTGCAAAGCTTGTATTTATGTACAAATATTTTAATATAAAGTAATTTATTTAAATAATTATCAAACATTTTTTATTTGATTTCTTGTATTAATAATTTGAGCATAATTATTTGAATATAATTCTAGATAATAAAGCAGTCAGTATAATATAAAAACACTAGTAATTAAATAATAATTATTTAATTTTGCATTATGCAACATAATTTAATATAATGTATACATAAATTTAGATAATTCAAGACATACAAAATATCACATTTTTATTTTAATATAATTCTATTTATTTATATATCTACTTAATTTTATAGATAATTAATATTTAGATATAATTTTATAAATTTACATTAAGGCTGGCTCAACACCCTGATTTTAAATATTTTTTATATAATAATCATATTTGATTATTTCTCTTTAAAATGGTATATCACAGTGCATAATAGTATTTAAAAGTGACATAAATAAGCATTCATAAATACGAGCTCGAAAAATAGTTCATATAAATATGAT
>OZ025239.1:37824921-37952421 GCA_964019155.1 Osedax fenrisi
GCTATTATCTCAATTGAACTTAATTGCAACCCTTTTCTGATCGCTTTATTCTACAAAGTAATTACCTCCATGTTTTTCATATACGATTAGATAATTCAATATTATAATATTGAAGTATCAAATGTTTGTATCATATTAAATAAATAATTTGATAAATATGTAGTCTATTAATGTAGGTAATCCCTAATTTACGTAATGTTTTTAACATATATAATATCAGATATAACTTATGTAATTATATTAAATCCACAAGATAGTGTACTAATAGAATCTGCTTGTGATGAACATATTATATTAGACAATGCATTTAATAAAACACATTAGGTATAATACATATTAACATATATCCTTTATTATTAAGTGTCGATAATTCAATGGAATTTTTCCCAACCAGATGTAAGGAATGCAAATCGTATGGGGTCTCGAGACCTATATATATATATTACCAATGGACTATAGTTTATTATTATATCTTGCATTTCATTAATATTTAAGATATATTACTGGCATTTTCATAGCTCTATAATATTTATATTTATATTATTATTTATAATATATTTATAATATACCTATAGGTTCTAATATATCATTAGCGAAATATTAAACAATTGTTTAATTATATTAACATTAATTAAATTAATTAAAATTAATTATATTAACATTAATGTGTAATAATTAATCATGAAGTACGTCGTACGTCGTTCGTCAATAAATAGTCAATACTCACACCTACTTCGTAGGGGAAAGTAACCAAATACGGACAGTACCCGAATACGGACACTCTCGGTATCTCAGAAACCATAAATCCTACACAAAATGTTTAATGAATAAAATATTCATAATTCAATCATATAAATTGTCTAAATAGGTATTTTTAATTTTATAATTATTAAAAATAGTGCTGTATATCCAATAAACTGATTTGTTTATTATGTTTTTAAATTTATGAAGAAAAAAAATTAACTCAAAACCTTCTCAAGTATATACAAATGTATCGAAAAGTATCAAAATATATTATTAAAAACTAAAGCATTCTAAAAATGATATACATAATTGCTATATTTGTTATCAAATATTAAATAAGTTATAATCATATATCTAGAGGTCATATAACTCCCTAATACAGATACTCTAGATGTCTTAATACGGACATGTCCGTAATTGTAATTTATATAATTGGTTCATCAATAATATATAGTTTATATGATATTTTCGTATTATAACACAGGTTGTCCATATTCGGAAATGGGTACCGAATACGGACACCCCCGTTATGTATTTTTTTTAAAAGATTAAATAAAATTTTAACATCACAATAATATCTATAATACTATAATATATTGTAATTTTTGTATACAAATATTGAGTCATAAAATATAAGACCATTTATTGTTAAAGTGTCCGTATTAGGTTACTTTCCTATATATAATGATGATTGTTAACTCATTTACATATGATATATATATATATATATATATATATATATATGGGGTTGAGTCTACTGATATACCAAATATTTTCCGAAGGATCTTTAAGAATGCTTCGCAATATCTTTTGATATATTATCTACTATAATAATTGGAATTTTGTATTTCTTCAATTATTTAGTTCTCACCTGTTCTCATTATATTAGCGCCAGTGTGGGTATTTATATATAAATATATTTGGAGAATCTAAACATTCATTTGTAATACTAGTTGGTTAATTGCAAAAATATCTTAAATATTATATTTAGGTTATATCTATCTAAAAATAATATCCGTTTCAATAAATATAAATATAATTTATGTCTGTAATAGTTTGTTGAAAAAGATATTCATTTGTTTACAGAATTTCATCAATAGTCAATATTAAAAACACTATCAAGTAGAATACTCCTATATGTATTAAAACTATATATATATATATATATATATATATATATATATTATATAGATACACTAACAAAATTATAATAATATATAAACTATGCATAGTCTCATGAGAAGATACAATTGTGTTAACGGCTCGTAGATAGAGAAAATTAATTATTTTGAAAATATCTAATTAGTTTTAATTAATATTATATATAATTATAAAATATCGTTTTTCGTAATTTATAATCAATATAATTCTTTAAATATGTCTGAAACTATGCTTAAGATATATCTAAATCATATTTAATTTTAATAAAATAAACGTAAACATTTATTTTCGTAATACAGTGGTTAAAATTCCCTTAATAGGTTTCTCTATTAGGTACCTATCATGTATTAATTTCTAGTTATTTAATCAATTATTTATCAATTCATGAATTGATGATCATTTCATACTAGTTTATCTTTTAATCAGATATGTGTGAGGTAATTATAGAACTTACTATAAGTAGTTGTTCCAAAATCAACTAGGGGAAAGTATCCTAATACGGACACTTTAACAATAAATGATCTTGACATTTTATGACTCATTATTTTTATTCAAAAATTACAATATTTTAATATTTTATGATTATGGATATTATTGTGATTTTAAAATTTTATTTAATCTTTTAATTCTATAGATACCGAGGGTGTCCGTATTCGGTACCCATGTCCGAATACGGACACCCTCTGTTATAATACGGACACCCTATATACCACTAGATAAACTATATATTATTGATGAATCAATCAGACAAACTACAATTATATTATTTATAATTAATTTTATGAACAATCTATTCTAATTTAATTAGTTAATAATTTATTTATTTTTATTATTTTTTAATTATTAATACAATTTAAGTATATAAATAATACAAATTTTAAATTTATCTTTATTGGTGGTATTAATATTTTAACGTACGCGATTTTTATGAATATCAGAATAGTTCATACGCTGCGCGCTGATTGGTTATAGGGTGTCCGTATTAAGACATATAGAGTGTCCGTATTAGGAACTTATATGACCTCTAGATATATGCTTATAACTTAATGAATATTTGATAACAAATATAGAAATTATATACATAATTTTAGAATGCTATATTTTTAAATAATATAATGTTATATTTTATATCTATACATTTGTATATTATTGAGAAAGTTCTAAGTTGAAATTTTTTTTCATAAATTTAAAAACGTAATAAAAAAATCAGTTTATTTGATATATCAGCAATATTTTGAATAATTAAAAAATAAAAAATATTTATTAAGACTATTTATATAATTATGATATATAACTGTTCCATGTACGAATATTTAAATATATTTCAAATTCTATTCTGGTATTTAATCTTCAGTCAGAAAGTATAAAATATACTGAAATCATAAAACATATTTAGGGGAAAGTCCCCGATTACCGACCCCCTCCTAATACCGACCCCCTCTCGTATCTCAGTAACTATAAGAGATATCAAAAAATAATATATACACGAACTGTTAGTAATTTAATGATACATATGAATAAGTATTTTGTTTTAACAAATATGTAATCCTACAATTGTTATTTGATAAAATGTAATATTCTGTTTTTACTTTTTAAATATTTGAATAATAACTTTTTTTAAATCATTGTAAATACTTTATTAATTAAAAGAAAACTTAATACTTCACATAATATTGTAGATCAATAAAATGTTTATAATTATTATAAAAATAATTCAATTTGAATAAATATTAACCAAAATATCTTAATTATAGCAACCCATATGATTTTCCTAATACCGACCCCCATGTGATTTATAATATCCAATCAAAATAGATCAGTATTTTACTTTAAAATATGTCATAAGTTGTTTGTGTATCATTGATATAGATTAATGATTCATTATTCCATTCGATTATATACATACTGATTAATAATTAAATATTAAATAATAATATACACTATTTTAATATAATTACTATAAAGTTTAAATTTAAATTTAAATTTAATATTACTATTAAAACATAACTTCAATAACAAATAATTGCGTGCATGTTATAATAATTATATTTACGAATATCTACTATGTTGATTGGATATTATAATACTACAATTAGTTATACCACGATTATTTTAGGGTGTCGGTAATAGGAGAAGGGGGTCGGTATTAGGAACAGGTATCCGATTACCGACCCCCTGTTTATTCTTATAAATATAATTATATCAAAAATTTAAAATATCCACATTATTCATTGCCATAATATTATCCTATTTACAAAATTTAAAATAAATATATATAAATATATTTAATATTGAATAAGTTGTTACAAATAATCATTTAGGGGTCGGTAATCGGGAATTTCCTCTACTCTGATATTGAAAATCGTGGTTTTATAATATAAATATATAACAATAATATAAATGTAAATATAAAATTTTCATATAAATTATCTGTAATTAATTATATATATATTAATTATATATTTTAAAATACGTATAATTCTGATTTAATAATCTGGCGTAATAATAATATAAATTTTTAAAAGTTTTAAATATATGTATTTTATAACCTATACGTTTTATTATACATTATTTATGTATTATATTATATAATTTATATATATATATATATATATATATATGTATGTATTAACAATATTTACGGGTATGATATAGCAAGACCTTCTATAACCAAGGTTATAGGAGGTATTGGATATAGTAGTATATAGTGTATATTTAATTAAATATATATTAGTTACAATATTATATAGTAATGTAAAAAGATGAAGAAACGACTATTCATATTCGAAAATATTATATTTTTCATAAATAAATGAGACCCACCTAAAACATAAGAATTACAAAATCCTACGAAGTTAGATATATTTTAAAATATGTGCAGCTATGATATAGTCTTATATAATTACATTATCTTATAGTCTTATTTAATTACATATATTAATCAAAACTGTAATAATTATGTAAAAATATGTTCGGACGAAATTTCTATTCAGATCGGATAAAATGGTTAATTTTCGGACGAAATGACTGCATTTTGAGGAAGAAGTGGCAGACGAGATGACCGTGGACGAAGTGACTCTACCCCATTTGAACTATACTTCTATATTTTGTGTTAATCTGTATACAGAGAGAATTTAGTTTTCACGAATTTAAATACATTTACTTATAAATGTATGTAGTAAACTTATATATATATAAAATAATAGTGTAATTAATAAATTATATATATATTAAATGTGTATATCAAATAAATACGAATTTTGTTGCCGTTTTGTTTTTAAAAGTGCAGTAAATATTATATAGTAACTATAATAATTATTATTATTATAATAATTATAATAATAATTATAATTATTATAGTATATTTAATATTTAAAATAAAACAATGAATATGAAATACATAGTTAGTATCCAACTAAGTATGAACGAATAGAGTATTAATTATAAAATTTATCTTTCAAATGAATATCATATAATCATTATTTTGGTTCCGCATCAAAGTAGGCACATTTTTTAAATATAATAAAATAGACTTGGTATGTTGGGGGGCGGTACTGGTACAAAATCCGTGCACTTCGAGGACATGAACATTATATTCAATAAGGACTTGAACTATGAGCGCTAAAAACAATGAATTCGCTGTAGCATACAACTTGTAGGCTATTTGAATGCAGTGATTAGTTATAATTTTCAATGAATTATTGACTTTGCAGCGATATATAATTTATATTCATACACGATTATTCAGATATACATAATACTTATACGCATGTATATAATATATATATTATATTATATAAATTTTCAGATTTCACATGCTAAAATATTCTACAAGTACCATACATAAGCTGCTTATGTGTATTATAATATTAACTCAAATACACAAATATATATTATAATTATATGTATAATAATATATTCCATCGATATGTTATCCCTTATAGTAACTGTTATAGTAACTTATAATTTGTAATAGTATAAATTGAAATTTAATAAATAATAAAATTTATTAACAAATATTTAATTGTACAGTTATTATAACGGATAATATATCTATAGATTATATTATTATACATATATAATATATTGTTTCTACTTGAAATTAAACGGGCATTCTAAAACTATATCGATAGCATGTGTACGTAACATATTCAAATTTTAATCGAATAATTTCTAATAGTAATAATTTAAATTTAATCAAAAATAAAATTTATTATTTATATATATATATAATATATATATTATTTATATTATATATATATATATATATATATATATCATATACATGCGTATAAGTATTATTTATATCTGAATAATCATGTATGAATATAAATTATATATCACTGCAAAGTCAATAATTCATTTAAAGTAATAACTAATCACTGAATTCAAATAGCCTATAGCGAATTCATTGTTTTTAGCGTGCAGAATAGTTCAATTCCTTGAATATAATATAAACCGCCCACAACATATCACGTATGAAAAAATGTGCCTACTTTCATGCGGCACGATTATATTATATAATGTATTGATTATGAGTAATATTAGTATTAAAGGGTTTCACACCAGATCGAACGCAAATATTTAATATTATATTATCTAATATTATTATAATAATTATATTAGCTCTAATAATTAATGCTAATTCGTTAGCTCTATATTAATATAATTATATTATATATTATATAGTATATATTATACTCTATATATAATATATCGAGCTAAGTTAAACACTTGCTCGAAAAATTAGTTCTAATAATTCAACCTGATTTTAAATGTTTAGTATTAAATGATTATCATATGATATATAATAACAGTAGTTAGTAACTACTAGTTACTAAATCCTTTTTAAACAATAATTTTGATGAATGAATGAATGAATGAATTTTATTTACCGAATATTTGCTATAATAATCGGAGGGATACCCAGAAGCTATGTTTAGCTTATACTATGGATACCCTTAATAAAATAATAATAATAATAATAACAACAATAATAATAATAATAATAATAGTAGTAGTAACAGTATAATGGTAATAGTCGAGATATGATAATATATCTTATATCGATAATGAAGTCACATAACGTAACATAATATGTAAAGTGATATAGATGCATGCATACAGCTGTGCAAGTAACGTACATTGAGGAATTGCCAAACCAAACCATGCAAGAAGTCTCGGGTTGGTCAGGCCCATATGGGTTGGTCAGGCCCTGTGTTGTTAAATCCATAAATTGTAATGTTTTGTTGACATAATCGTCACATGATCAATTAGACAATATCCCCTGGTAATCACAATCAAGCCACATGCATATCTCTACGCACTATTCAAATACGTACATACCAAAAAATAAAAATAAATCATACTTATAAGTAATAATAAATAATACAGTGAGTAAGAAAACTCAATTACTCAAATAACTCAAATACTCAACATATTAGTAGAATTACGAACAAAAGTTTGATATAATAAAATGTATATAAATAATTTTAATAAAATAATAAAGGGTAATAAATGGACAAATAACTTTTCCATTCCGAGCTGCATTAACTCTGAGCTTGGATATTGAGATCGTGTAGGATCTGGTGAATAATATAATGTTAGAATATAAAACCTGTATATATTAGATTCTTAATTTTAATACAAAATTGTTTTAATGTAATACTACTATAAATAGATTTTAGAGACATTGGAAGATTGTTCCAGCATCTAGGTCCATTATTTGTTATATTAAATTGTTGATAATACATTCATTCTATATTTATTTTAATTTTGGTAATATTTTATGAAGTTATTATAAAGTATATACAATATATGTATGGGTACTTTTATAGATAAAACATTCATACAGATTATTACTCCTAAAATTATATTTCAAAAATAATTATTTGTTATCGTATTTTTAATTTTAATAGTACACATTTTTACTCACGTATATCTCATCAAGCAATGATTGCAAACTCGTATCTGAATGTATATATTATAAAGTGATATTTATTTTATAATTTGACAGTTCTATTTTTTTAAATCGGTTAATAAATACGTATTTTATGATCTAAATAAAACTTATGATATTCGAAAAAACCGTGTAATATATTTATTCACCACGGTAAAACATGTAAATAAAATAGACCATTTTTAATCTCATTCGTATCCCTATATATATATATATATATATATTAATTCAACGCTGATGAGACACTAGCATAATGTATCATTAGAGCCGTAACATATAATTGAATATAAAGTAGTTTAAAGCACCCTACTTGTTTTTAGCGCGCATCAATTTTCATGTATTTACGTTAATCATTTTGATAATAAAAATATAAATATTGGGGAATCAGAGTTATAACCGCATATATTAATATATATTCGTATAAGCGCTCAAATAATGAGAATATGGATTCTAAAATTGCATATAATATATATATATATATTCGTTTAGTAAACGACGTTTACGAATAGTAGGTAAATATCAAACTATTAATATGATTTATAAATATATTCTAGAAATTTGTGTTTTATATTTTATACTTTATTAATTACTATTCAAAAAAGTATCAAACATGATAACGATATAAATGAAACTATAAAATATATAAGTTTACATTTAAAATGTATACGAAATTTGAAATTAAATTTTGCGATGTATATAGATTACTTATTTTGTTATTTATAGGGCTCATGAGATTCCTTTTTTAAATATCTGCGGCTATTACTCTGATAAATCAATATTAATACTAATACAAATAATCAATATTTATATTTCATTTTATATTAAATATTAATATATAATTGATAACAATATATTAAATTTAATTAAATTTTCCATATTTTTATAAATGTTCTCTGAAAAATTCAACCCTCGAAATATTATAGCTCACTAATTAGCTCTAATTAGTAGAGCTAATATTTTCATTTGATCTGGTGTGAAACCCCCTTTATAATTTCTCTTAAATTAACGTTGATTTTCAATATATTTAATATTTTCAATATATTAGTTGATTTTCCATTAAATTCTATTAATCGTTATCTGGGTAGATTTGTTATCTCCATGATTTAATCATATCTAAAAGATAATCTTGCATCGCAATACATACGAAATAGTAGGAAATATATGTGCATTCAACAACATAAGAGTATATATCATGTTGAGTTGGTAATTATAGATAATTATCTTTGTCTACAATATATGGACTTTATATAAAATAACCGTAATTTTTAGTATTACCGAAATAGGATACCGAAAAGGACCTTATAGATTTGTATATATATAGCTTATATATTAGATGTACAATAAGGCCTATCATTTATATCTATATAACTATATATATATAACAATCTATTCAACTATTTTTGATTAGGAAAAAAGAAAAAAAAATAGAAAGTAATTTATTTATTTATAAATGTATCCATGAAAATTATACGTATAATATTCATGGATACATTTATAAATAAATAAAATTACTAAATAATATTAATAAATTAATATGACAATAAAAATAATATCATATACATATAATATATAGGTTATAATATATATATATATATATATATATATATATATATATATATTGTAAAGTATTGACTTTATTGTTGATAATAAATACAATTCGATTCGATGATTAATGAGTCAAACAGCTGAACTCGATGCGACCCACCAACACACGCGACAGTTATTAATAACTAGAGCCGGCGAAAGATAACGGGCGCGACCACGGCAAGACGAAGCCAGCTGAATTAAGAACTAAGCCAGAGCGATTAATAACTAAAGCCTACGAGGAGATAACGAGGCGCAGAAGGGACAGCGCACTAAGAGCAATTATAGATAAAGACTAACTCCAAGCCACGAGGGAGGCAGTAAGATATTAATACTAATTAAGCCAGTGTCAGATGACACCTATCAAGCCAGGGGAAAATTCCAAGCTGGAACCAGAACTCTCGACCAATGAAGTTGCAAAGATCATAAAAGAGGCGGGGCTAAACTTGGCCACACCCCTCTTCCTATATAAGGAGACCACCGGGGATGATCATCCTCACTTCCACTTTGCCTTGCGACACTCATTGAACGACATCTGAAGTCAAGCAGACTGCATCATACACCAGAGCTGAATCGTCAAGACTGCCGTACTCTTCAACATCGTAGATCGAGCCCTGAGAAACCATACAACTGTGAGTTGACCCACTCTTGTATAATACTCTTGTACTATTCTAACATTATATATCGATTTGTTGTTTCCTATTAAACTTAATTAACTTAATTGAAAACCTGCCTTATTGATTTATAATAGTGAATAGAACAAACCACATAAACTCTCGCCTTAAGAGCTCTGTTCAGTCATACAAATAAACTATACATTATGTGACAATCAGATCAAATTCTTCTCACGAATTATTCTTGATTCTTGTTCCACTTGAATAGACACTTTTGTTGATCGTTATATTCGCAATATAACGCAGAATCTTACATTTGGTGAGTACGCCAGTCAATTAAATAATTGTTTCAAAGGACAGCATACTCCTACGATTCATATTGTTTACTTGAGAGATAACTATATTCAATATAGTTATATTGTTGTATGTAGTACAATCGATACGATAATAGAATTATTATATATTTGATATAGTTGATATCATACACTGATACCACTTGTATTAGATTTTATTATATTTTATTATTCACTTGATGCTGAATACGATCAAGTGCATACTAAACGAACTAGAGAGCTTATTTTGTTTATATATTTCTTTATATATTAACTTATAACTAAACGAAATATATTGGTGAAGCGCTACATCGCACCCACATACCCAAATCTTAAGTTATAGGTATTTTTTAATTAGTATTAAATACTCAAGATAACTTAAGTTGCTATCTAGTATGCCGGAGAATGGCACAACCGCGTCGGGTGTTGATACTACCTTAGAACAGTCGGTAATTAGAAACTATACTCCGTATTTGGGGATACTAGATGGTACCAATGAGGCACTACTGTTAGAATGGATAGAGATAATAGAGAAATGCAAAACGAATGATGCAACTCGTTATTTCTTGAGTATGACCACATCATGTGGGGCGATACAGAAAGTAGTAGAGAGACATGAGATATGGTCTGAAGCAAAGCGAGCGATACTAGAAGGTATGCGCTATGATGCTAAAAGTAAGGCTATAATGGATGTTAGAGATATCAAACGTGGTAGTAGTGAGACTATACCAGCGTTCATACACAGGTTTAAGGAAATAGTGAGAGCCGGATATGGTAGTTCATTATCAGTTGAGTTAATGCAGTTGATTATAGGATGGTGTTGTAATGCAATAGATATACCTGAGAGGTCATTGTATGTTATAGCTAAAGAGAGCGAAGGTGACGTGAATACATTTTTTGAGTTAATAATTTCGAAAGGAGACGTAGAGTCTGAGATAACTAAATTTAGAATGAAATATAATTATAACCCAAACAAGGAAGAGTTTACTCTTAATCCTTTCCAACAAGTTGTACCTACAAATACACAATTAGGTTTTGGCGAAACCAATAGACCAAGTTGGTCTAGTAATACTAGAAATATAGAGCCTATGGACATCGGTCCAAAATTAACAAGATTAGATGAGATTAAACAAATAAATAATGAGAGGACACAGTATGATATGATAGAAGAAATTAGAAAGTTAAAAATAAGGAATGATGAATTGATGAAATACTCAAATACTGACAGAAAAAGAGAAATAGAATGTTTTTATTGTAAGAAAAAAGGTCACATGAGGAATCAATGTAATCAACTGGCAGCTGATAATGGGGGAAATAGATATAGGGAAAATACATATAAAAATAGAGGTGATACTAATACGAGAGGAAATAGTTATAAAGGGAACAACTCAAATAGAGGAAATATTTATACTAAAGAAAACACTTATAATAGAGGAAATACATATAATAGTAATAGAGGTAGGAGCAACTTTAATAGAGGTAATGGCCCTCATGAAAATAGAGGAAATATTAGAGATAAGTACAGTAACAATAATTAGCAATTAAATATCAGTAGCGGTAGCGAGCATATACTCGACAATCAGCTAGCAGCCATTCTGGAATCACATTGTAACGTGGACGATTTCAGGGATACTAGACCATCTCTGTTATTAACCATAGACAACGTTGAGATCCGATGTCTGATTGATACAGGAGCATCATGCTCCCTGATTAGAAAGGATATATATATGCAATTAAGCGATAGTGCACGCAACCTACGTAGAAGTACTAGATCCTTAAGATCGGTACATGGTAATTTATTAGAAATAGAGGGTATAACGGAATTAAAATTCGATGAATTCCAAGAGAAAATTTGATTAGTGGTAACTGACGAGATTGCGTATCAATGTATCATTGGCAACGATATTTTAGATTACTGTAATCTTATTGGCCCCACTAATGATAGAAAATTAATTTATAACGGTATTGAACATAAATTAGGAAAAATAGCAGTCGTAGACCATATGAGTTTAAGTATATCCGAGGCATACACTAAATATGAGGAAATTAATATAATAATTGAAAAATATAAACATTTATTTTGTAATAAGGTGATTGAGATAAAAATGGAAATTGTGAGATGATAGAAATGGAAATAGTTA
This sequence comes from Osedax fenrisi, assembly GCA_964019155.1. Lineage (NCBI taxonomy): Eukaryota > Metazoa > Annelida > Polychaeta > Sabellida > Siboglinidae > Osedax > Osedax fenrisi. Next base: position 37,837,457 of record OZ025239.1, read on the forward strand.
CGGAGGGAGAACCTTTTAGGCATCGCGCTTATAGAATACCACTATTGAAACAACAGTTTGTTAAGGATTACATTATGGAGATGTTAGAGAAAGGGGTAATTAGAAAATCTAATAGCCCGTATGCGAGCCCAGTAATATTAGTACCAAAGAGTGATGGAACCACGCGATTATGCATAGATTATAGAGAGTTAAATAAGCAAACAATTAAGGATAAATATCCGTTACCGAATATGAATGATATATTTGATAGATTAGGAGGCTCGTTGATTTTTTCGACATTAGATTTAAAAGCTGGCTATCATCAGATACCACTTAACGAATTGTCGAAGAAAAAAACTACTTTCATAACTCATTATGGATTATTCGAGTATAATAAGATACCTTTTGGTTTAACTAATGCGCCAGCGGTATTCCAAAGAACCATGGACTATATATTACATGATTTTATAGGCGAGTGTGTATTTGTATATATTGATGATATCATAGTATATAGCAATAATATAGAAAAACATGCTAGGCATTTAGATAATTAATTAATAAGCGCGGCAGGGTTAAAATTTAAACCGAACAAATGTCATTTTGGTAAAGAGGAAGTAGAATTATTAGGATATATTGTAAGTAAGGAAGGTACGAAAGCAAATCCTAATAAAGTTAAACCAATAATTGAGTTAAAAGAGCCCAAGTCAGTAAAAGATGTAAGGTCATTTCTAGGAATGGCTGGGTTTTATAGAGATACTATACCACATTTCGCGAGAATCGCTAAGCCTTTAGTAGAGCTAACCCAGAAGAATATAAAATTCAGTTGGGGGATAGAACATAAAAACGCATTTAATTTACTTAAAAACGAATTGCGATCAAGTAATGTAATGGCGGCGCCAGACATAGGCAAACCATACATATTATATACTGACGCATGCGATTATAGTATAGGCGGCATATTAGTTCAAGTAGATAGCTCAGGTATTGAGAAAATAATTCAATACGTATCAAAATCGCTAGATAAAACGCAATGTAAATGGCCTGTAATAGAGAAAGAGGCATTTGCTGTAATATATTGTTTAAGAAAACTAACAACTTATTTAGTAGGGGCAAAATTTATAGTGTATACGGATCATAAGCTCATAATATCATTATTTACGAGAGAAATGAATAATACAAAAATTCAGAGATGGGCAATCGAATTCGAGGAATTCGACTGCGAAATTAGATATATAAAAGGTTCGGAGAATGTAAGGGCGGATTTTATGTCGAGAATAGAACCAACAGTAGACATAGCAGCCATAGAAGTAGAGGGAAAAGTAGTGAGTGCCTTAATTGATAGTAATCCAAAATTTAAAGACCTACATTTTGAGGTAATTGGGACCGAACAGAAATTAGAATTCCCGGGGGAATGGGAAAAAGGTGAACTAGAAAACGACAGTTTTACTATAATGGGTGGTGTTCTATTTAGTTATAATTGTTATGGAAGTGCAAACGCGTCGACGTTAGAATATCCTCGGTTATTATTACCGGAGAAGTATAGAGAAATGGCTATAGAGAGAGCACATTTAGATGTAGGGCACATGGCCTACAGAAAAACGCATCTAAGATTGATAGAATCTTATTTCTGGAGAGGCATGGGCAAGGATATTCGCGCACAATTAGGGTTATGCGCAGTTTGTCAGTTAAACAATAGAAAGCCAAGGTCATATGAGATGGGAGAAATGCCCATAGTGACATATCCGATTGAAATAATATCAATGGATTTAATAGGACCATTTATTCCTAGCACCCGTAATAACAGATATATTCTCACTATAATCTGTCATTGTACCGGTTATGCAGAAGCAATACCAATAATGGATAAAACTAGTAATAGTGTATTAGAAGCTCTAGCGGATCAATTCATATCCAGGCACGGAGTTCCCGAAGTTATCTTAACTGATAATGGAAAGGAATTCACTGCAAAGGATTTTGAAAGATACTTAGAGATATTAGGTATTAAGCATAAGCGAAGCACACCGGGTCATCCAGCGGGTAATGGGCGCATTGAGAGGTTTAATCGAACGCTCAAAGAAATGATAAATAAATTAGTAAATAACGTAGTGGACAGGTGGGAATCAGTGTTATCTAGCGCAATGTTGGCCTATCGGTCAGCATTGTCTGATACCACAGGATTCACACCATTCTATCTAATGTATGGAAGGAATGTGAAATTACCATTCGCCACATTATTGAACGTTAACACGGTGAATTTCTTTGACGACAGAATTAACAACCTAGCGAGCGCTTTTAGAACGGCGAAAGAATTAACGTGTAATTCGAGGAAGTCTAATAGGGATAGGCTAGCTGCGAAAGCGCGCAGCGAAAGCATTAGCATAGGAGATAGTGTAATGCTATTGGCAACTGACCGCATAACATTTGCTTCGAGATGGGATCCGAAATGGATCGTTAAAAATAAATACGGGAAAGTATTTGAATTAGTTCACCAGGAAAGTAATAAGGAAATAAGAGTCAACATAGAAAAAGTTCGACTAGTAAATCCACATTGCAATTGGGACTCCGTAAACGTCAGAATGAGACGCAACCAATTGCACCAGTTAAAACGTAGTGGCGTGGCTGGAACACTAAATGAATCCGGTCAAAATAAGGATTTATTTAGTGTGAAAACACCACATTCCGTTGCTGGTTAGGTCCAGGGGCAATTTAGAAAACGTCCAATAAAATCGAAAAAGAGAGTAAGGGGTAGTACAGATAGTGATAGTGTAAGCGAATTACAACCTAGGAAGGAGCTGAATAGTAGAGTAAGCTCTGGAGGTTATTCAGATTCAGATACAGACACATATGATATAGATATAGATAGTGTATTTAGTAGCGCGGACGATGAACCACTAATTAACCTTAAAAATAGGATGTTGTAAATATATGAAAAAAAATACATATATTGTTATAATGTTTTATTTTCTATTATTACAGATGATGTCCAGCACAAGATTCTTTAACATAATGGTATAATTTAACATTTAATTAATATTCTTAAAAACATTAACGAATTAGTAATTAGGTTCAGAGTGAAGCTAAAAAGAATGATGACACGACGAAAACAGAATAGATATCTTTTTGATGTTTTCGGAAATATCAAAATCATTATTTGGGACTGCAGAAGACTCAGAGGTCAAGGTCATAGAAGAGATATTAAGAAATAATAGAGAAAGGGGGGGACGCATAATTCATGTGGTGGAGAAAATGACCACGATTGTAAACAAAACAAGAGGCTACCAAGCCACGAACAGAAAGCATATTGAAAGTTTAGAATTCTTTATGAAGATATTTACGAGGCGGATGCAAAGCTTCGAGAGGTTTTCATTACGAGGAGCAAATATGACAAGAGGTCTACTGATGATAGACATCCTGCAGAATGATTTAAATGTTATGCAAGTCGAATATAATAACTTTGAGAAACACTTGGACCTATTTGAACAGCAGAAAGAGGCTTTACATGCAGGTCATCTGACAGAAAATACGTTACCAATAACAAAATTACAAGACATTCTAGATAGTGCAAGGGGATCAAGTTATTCTCATGTAGATCTAGAATGGTATTACTAATTCGGAAAAATAGATACAATAGCGGCAATAGGGGACGAGTTGATATTTAGAGTATTTCTACCTTTCGTAGGGGAGGAGGAATACAACCTATATCGATTCTACACTATACCGGTCCATAAAGAAGGAATTACTATGCAAATAGAAGTAGAAAAATTCCTAGCAGTCAGCACAAAGAATAATTATATTACGACTCCCGAATCATGTATCGGACGTCGACCGATGATATGTGATTCTAACATTTCTTATAACAGACGGTTCTTCTGCGAACGCGCTGTTATAGCAGGAAAGAAAGAGATAAAGAAAGAATGTAAATTTACGGTTAAAAAGATGAAGAATGAAACAATCGTGATGAGAGTTGATAGTAACAGGTTCATGCTTTCTACTATAGGGGAAGAAATATATTTACACTGCGGGGTGACAAAATCAACTCGAGGAGAGGGCGTATATCAAATACTGCTAGGCATGAATTGCCGGATGACGGGACAAGGTTTCCGTATCCATTCTATAGAAGAAAAGTCGAGGAGGCTTAATATGACAAGTGAGACCATCATAATAAGTGAGACTGACACCATGAACACCTTCCAATCGGAGCACATCCGACAACTAACTAAAGTATTCAATTATAGAAAGCTTGAAGAAATTCAGGGGGTAAGTTTGGAGAATATAGAGGACATGACAGGTAGCTACGAAGATATAAACGGTAATGGTATATTTCATGCTGGAGGTATATTGTTTGATGTTATAATATTTATAATAGTTATATGTTTAACCTACTTATTCATAAAAAGGACCACTCAACCTTGTTCTTGTGTACAAAAACGTAAGTACCAGAATAATCATTCCGAGGGGGACGACTTACCAATTGAATGTGATGTGCCCATTGTGAAGAAGAGTTCAAATAAGACCAAGGGGAGGTTATTTGAGACTGTGGAAATGACCGAGTTAAAGACCTAGGCTGTTGAGATAAGTATGTTACGTAAGTATAAATAATTTAAAGTTAATTAAAATTAATTTACTTAATTATAGCACGTACATTGTTAAATTGACAAAGAGTCAAATAGTTTAAATGCTTGAAATAATTTTTAGCATAATCATGATATTAAAATGATCATGATATTATTTTTTATTATTATAGGAGCATAAGCTCAAAATATTGTTAGGAATCAGCGTATTCAAAGAAACTAGAAATTTGACAAATAGTCAAATAGGTTTAAATGCTTGAAATAATTGTTAGCATAATCATGATATTAAAATGATCATGATATTATTTTTATTATAGGAGCATAAGCTCAAAATATTGTTAGGAATCAGCGGATTCAATAATCAATTGTATAATAGAAATGGAAACCATTGTTAGATAACAAATTAACATAAACGAATGTTAATTATATTTATTATTAGAGTTAAAATATTATGGTAATATTTGAACTTCATAGTGAAGGGCGAATGTAAAGTATTGACTTTATTGTTGATAATAAATACAATTCGATTCGATGATTAATGAGGCAAACAGCTGAACTCGATGCGACCCACCAACACACGCGATAGTTATTAATAACTAGAGCCGGCGAAAGATAACGGGCGCGACCACGGCAAGACGAAGCCAGCTGAATTAAGAACTAAGCCAGAGCGAATAATAACTAAAGCCTACGAGGAGATAACGAGGCGCAGAAGGGACAGCGCACTAAGAGCAATTATAGATAAAGACTAACTCCAAGCCACGAGGGAGGCAGTAAGATATTAATACTAATTAAGCCAGTGTCAGATGACACCTATCAAGCCAGGGGAAAATTCCAAGCTGGAACCAGAACTCTCGACCAATGAAGTTGCAAAGATCATAAAAGAGGCGGGGCTAAACTTGGCCACACCCCTCTTCCTATATAAGGAGACCACCGGGGATGATCATCCTCACTTCCACTTTGCCTTGCGACACTCATTGAACGACATCTGAAGTCAAGCAGACTGCATCATACACCAGAGCTGAATCGTCAAGACTGCCGTACTCTTCAACATCGTAGATCGAGCCCTGAGTAACCATACAACTGTGAGTTGACCCACTCTTGTATAATACTCTTGTACTATTCTAACATTATATATCGATTTGTTGTTTCCTATTAAACTTAATTAACTTAATTGAAAACCTGCCTTATTGATTTATAATAGTGAATAGAACAAACCACATAAACTCTCGCCTTAAGAGCTCTGTTCAGTCATACAAATAAACTATACATTCTGTGACAATCAGATCAAATTCTTCTCACGAATTATTCTTGATTCTTGTTCCACTTGAATAGACACTTTTGTTGATCGTTATATTCGCAATATAACGCAGAATCTTACAATATATATAAATAGATAGATATATAGTTTATTGAGTGTAGACACACAAAATGATATATATTATATTATTCTTATTATTTGAATTTAATTAATTAGGTAAAGATATTTTCAAAAATGAATGCGATGAGGCGATCTGATGAGTTTACAAATTTTGAAATCATCAATCGAGGAATTTATTATAAGGTTTCTTCTCATCAATATCAAGTTATTGTCAGTTTATTGTTTATATATATATATATATATATATATATATATATATATATATATATCCAATTGTAAGATATTCAATTGTGTATGTGTTAATATTAGTAGAACTACATATTCTAGGTGTATCATCATTATTGATGTAACTTCAGTATACTGAATACTAAACTATACTATAATAATTATAATATATACAAAAGTGTATGCACAATTTTATATTTTTAATTTTTTTTTAATAAAATAAGTATATTTTTTTTAATTTGTACTAATTACTATTAAAGAGAAATAATCTAATATTGTGATTATTATATAAAAAATATTTAAAAAAAGTAACATTTTATTTTCAAAATCAGGGTGTTGCGCTGGCCCTTAAGGGGATTCACGGTCTTTAAAATAAAAAAATTTATAAACAAAATTTTATTTTTAAAATAGAATACTACATGTATAATGTATGATATGTTAAAATATCATATGTTAAAAACATATATAAAGCATAAAAAAACATAATTTTATAACACTACCTATTTCTAATAAAATAATAATTAAAAAAATGGCGCAAAAATTACGGTTTACATATATTATAACACTGTTTTTCAGCGTCATCTGTTGGTTTTATTTTATAAATGCTAGTGATTGGCCGTTGTCTTTGTTCTATAATAATAATAAGCGTCATTTCATTATTATTATTATTTAAATATCCCATATCAATTGATATGGGTCGATTGACTAAACGACAACTTTCGAGGCGTAATCGAGATACAATCAAGGTTTATATTATATATAATATGTAACTATTATATAACTATATAATAGTATCATATATTATTTATATAACGTCAGTTAAATGTGTTTATTTAGGAAAATAATATCATAATATATTTACAATATTTCAATTTGATAATATTGAAACAAAGCAATTAGATTTTATTATATTTATGCTAATCTAATTTTATATTATATATAATATATAACTATTATATAACTATATAAAATTATAATATCATAAAATATTTACAATATTTCAATTTTATAGATTTTACGGGTAGATGCGGCGGCTAGAGATGCTACAAGAGTGAAAGCCTCTAAGAAGAAACAGGTGACAGAATCTAGGGAAGAGAGACGGGCAAGACAAAGAAGGCAAATTTCATCAAAGGATTATGGAAGTGGATTACTTTTATAATATTTAATAAAAAAAAAATCAATCATAATTATAATAAAATTTATTTTTTGTATATTTTTATTCTTTCATATGCAACTATAATATATTATAATAATAATTTATATAGATGCAATGTATTTCAAAAGCATGAAAAATTATACAAGTTATATAAATATAATATAAAAATTGTAATAATTAGCTAAACTAACTTTTACCATAATAATAAATGTCAAAAAGCAGATAAATAATATAGTCAATCTTTAAAATCAATTATCTCAGAATATAAGTTTTTTTTATGAAAATTTCTATTTCTCAATGAATAATTGACTAAACTTGTTCAAATTTTCAAAGTATGTTTAGTATTATATGTATATTGTAGCTACAGAAAATATGTGTGATTAGATGTAGAGTTTATAAATAATTGATAATTAAATTTTTTAAATAAATATTTTATTTTTACAAAATTTTTATTTTTTAAAAATGTTGATATTTTCAAAACTATTATTCTAATCATTTAGAATTCCTATAGAACAATTAACACAATATATCTTAATGTTATGCAATTTAAATTATGTGAAAATCTTAATTATTTCTTGAGTTTTTGAATTTTCAAAAAAAAAAAAGTCCTATCTAATTACATTGAAATCTAAAGACCGTGAACCCCCTTAACATATTTATAAAGCGTATTTACTTATATAGCAAATACAATTTTTGTCAATACTAATTCAAATATAATTAAACTGCTAATATGTATTAAAAGTTAATTTTTAATAATATTCTATAATAATTGTAATGTAAATCACTGTTAGTTACGTTTTATTAATTTAAAATAACTTACATTGGCATTTTAATTACTTATTTATTTACTATGTAAAAATATATTTTAATTATAATTGAAACCGATTTTCAAGTTCTACTTCTACTACTTCTAAGATCCCCACATTATATAGTAATACATAATATATAGTTATAAGTAGTGTTGTTAAAAAACCCATTTTTTATTAACGAAAAAAACCGTTTAAAACGTCTATTTAAAACGTTTTTTTTATTAACTCCCAACACTAGTTATAAGTAATATATATATATAGTCATATTATAACAATTTGGTAAACAATGAAAATTATAATCATTTGATATCCATTTTTTAAAAGATAGCTATGAAGGTGGCAATTTATATATTAGATAATTATGATATACTCTGAATATATTTTATTATTATTCAAGATAATGAATAATAATAAACATATATAAATAAACACCAAATTATTATTACTACCAAATTGTTAATATTATGCAAGAAATGTCTACCAAATCTGGTATAGTTATATATATATATACACATCCGAATATACATACATACTAGTGTTATTATTTGGACCCGGTTTCGGACATTATATCATTGATACACTATATATCGTCTAATACACTATCATTTATTATATATCTCACTTTAAATATTAATCTTGACTATTTTGGACTTAAAATACTAGGCTATTTTTGATATATGTGGATAATTGTTAAATATTTCTTTTATAGATATGTTAAATAATACAGATACCTCTATTTTAATATAAGATAAGATACGTTTATAACTGTAATTGTAATAAAAAAAAACAATAAATGGATAAATAAATTAGTCAGAAAATATGTAAAATATTGTATTTGAGCATATTAATATGCATATTATATAAGATAACATTTATTATAAACAATTTTAAATTAGATCATCTAATCAAACAAGTGGGTACTAAAAATAGTGAGGAGAATTAAGATATAAAGGAATATTCGGTGTTGCCCAGTCTTATGTTCAATCCTCTCGGTACCCATGAATATCATACGATATTGATTTCGCTGTAAAACTATACTTATACGATACTGAGACCTCTGTCATATTATACTGATACGATACGATACTGAAACCTCTGTCATATTATACTGATACGATACGATACTGAGACCTCTGTCATATTATACTGATACGATACGATACTGAGACCTCTGTCATATTATACTGATACGATACAATACTGAGACCTCTGTCATATTATACTGATACGATACGATACTGAGACCTCTGTCATATTATACTGATACGATACGATACTGAGACCTCTGTCATATTATACTGATACGATACAATACTGAGACCTCTGTCATATTATACTGATACGATACGATACTGAGACCTCTGTCATATTATACTGATACGATACAATACTGAGACCTCTGTCATATTATACTGATACGATACGATACTGAGACCTCTGTCATATTATACTGATACGATACTGATACTGAGACCTCTGTCATATTATACTGATACGATACAATACTGAGACCTCTGTCATATTATACTGATACGATACGATACTGAGACCTCTGTCATATTATACTGATACGATACGATACTGAGACCTCTGTCATATTATACTGATACGATACAATACTGAGACCTCTGTCATATTATACTGATACGATACAATACTGAGACCTCTGTCATATTATACTGATACGATACGATACTGAGACCTCTGTCATATTATACTGATACGATACTGATACCGATGTTAAACGATATCGATACTTATTTTTGTAGAAAATGTGACAAAACTAATACTATATAATTTAGTGAAAAGTGAATTAAATTAGATATTAGATAATCGATAGTTTGTCATAGAGTCTAACGTAAATGTTACAACATTGCCACAGGTTCACAAGTTAATACTTTGCTCTAGTAGCTCCTATTTCGAAGCGTTACTGAGCTCGCCGATGAAAGAAAGCAACGAAAATCAAGTGAAATTTGATTACAACGAGTCGAGTATGAACGCATTTATAGAATACATGTATTCCGGCTGTATTCAATTTACGCATGAAAATATCGGTGATTTAGTTGAAATATCTAGATATTTTCAGGTTAGAAAATATTATCTTTATTGTATCAATTAACAGAGTTATATATATAGCTGAATATATTTTAAAATAAAAATCTGTTGGCGCGTTAAATAACGAACGTGAACATTCTAAATTGATTGCGAAGCTGTGTATACATTTTATATTTTATTAATTATTTAAAAAATAATACTAACATTTTAGTTAAAATATAAAAACACAAATTTATAGAATATATTGTTTTAATATATTATATCGTATATAATTTATATGCAAGGATTAATAATTATGGATATAAAAATGTATATGTAATTTCACCATCTATTTAGAACCACCACTTTTGTTAATTTATTTAGAGCAGTAAATTCTATTTTTAAATAAATCTGCGAATATTATACCAATTATAGATATATATTTATAACTGTAAGATTGAATCTCATTTTTAATATTAACATATATTTTTATTTATTATTATATATTTATATATACAGTTTTTTTCCAAATATATTCCAATATCTATATATTAAGCGCAGGCGTAACCTTGCCGGCATTTACATGTAAAAGATAGGGAAAATAGCTATTTTTAAACAGGTAATAACTTTTTTATTTATGATTATTTTTTTCTATTTTTTTTAATTATCTAGATAACATACATCTCTAGTTATATAGATACATCATAAAATAATAAATATATTATTAAATAGTTACAAATTAATTATAATATTAAAATTTATTAACAATTTTTTTTTTTATTTTTCTAATAATTATATTAATAGATTATATTTATGTTAGCTTACATACCTATATAATAGTAACCATATGTTATTTATATACTCAAAAAATTCTATAAAAATTCATTAAAGAGTTCAAAAGTTATTAATATTAATATATATATTTTAATTTAATTATATATAAATGTATTTAAAAAAAAAATAAACAAAAAAAAATAGCAGGAATATAGGATTCTAAAGTTTTACTTGTATGGTAATAATAGTCCCTACCATTTTGAATAGGTGTATGATTAAACTTCGTATTTGATGCACTTATGTTTAATATTATATGATATAAATTACATCATTTTAAAGATAATGAATTACATTTTAATATTTTATTATAAAAAAATGTTCTCTAAAAAATAATATCTAAGGTTACGCCGGCATAAATAATATATATATTTTTACTTATATTTCTTGAAATTCAAGATTAATCTTGTTATTTATTCTATTATAGGTATATATATACTAAATATTTATTATCCGAATATTCTAGTCTAATAGGAATTAACTTATATATTATGTAGTGTTGATATAAATATTAACTTGAATTAAATATTATTGAATAATAATAACTATAAGAAATATTAGAAATTGAAAATCACCTTTATGAAGTACTAAATTTCATTATTTGTAAATTATTATTTAGAATTAAATTAGTATTTACTAGGGATGTAAATGATGCCGAGCTTTTGATGCCGAGCCGAGACTATTGGTTTTTGATGCCGAGCCGAGACTTTCATTTTCGGGAAAAAAATGAGCCCATGCCGAGCCGAGACTCTAGCCAAACGAGCCCGAGCCGAACCGAGACTTTAGCTAAACGAGCCCAAGCCGAGCCGAGACTTTAGTCAAACGAGCCGAGACTCTAGTCAAACGATCCCGAGCCGAGATGAGACTCTTACAAAACATAATCGAGCCGAAATGATGCTTTTTGGAAGTTACATTTTAAACATAATTTTTATATATTTATCCATATTTTTATTAATGTTTCCTATTTCATGTGACATAATATTAAGTTCTTAAATCAATATCGAGCTTGTTCCACTCGATAGGTGCCGCTATACTAAATTATCTGTTGTTGTGCCGATTCTTTTGTTGCGTTGCTTTTAATGTAATGTAGATTATGTGTTCTCTGTATTCTCAGACTTGAATATGGCTTTATTAATTTGCGAGGTATGTTGGTGTCTTGTGATGATATGCAAAATGTGTAGTTACTAAAATTAATTAATTCTACATAAATAATGTGCAAATTAATTGATAGTAGGTGTTGTTGTCGCATCAGTTCAGTTATTCTGATCGTCTATTGATCTTGGTGTTAATATATAAATGATATTACGCGATTGACGATCGAATTATTTTATTTAATGGCATTAACTGACAAGGAGGTAAATTTAAAAGTATGTTACAAATTGTAACTTACAATAGTCCAATAAATATTTGATTTAGCAATTTACATGTAGTTTACACGTAGTACACCTATTACAATTTATATTTGTTCTTATAATTCTAATATTATGCAATTGATAGTTGGCTGATTTGACTTTTTGTGTTTATGAACATATTAAGATTCTTATCAATTGACACTCCTGGTAGTTATGTATGATACTTATCTGATAGTTTGTATTGTAATGAAATTATATTCGTTTGATATACAAAACAATGATTCTGCAGTTGGTAACTGACACTGAAACTATATTGAGCTTATGAAAACTGAAACTAATACTTGAATGATGCCTTTAATAAGCATGAGTTAATAGCAATGCATTTTATAGAGACTGATACTGTATCGATGCTTTAGGTAACCCATTCTGAGACTTGAACGATGCTATTGTTATTTACATTGAGACTGAATCGATGCTTTAGGTATTGAGACTGAGACTGCATCAATGCTTTGGGTAACCGAGACTGAGACTGCATCGATGCTTTGGGTAACCGAGACTGAGACTGCATCATGCTTTATATTTGAGCATCATTTACATCCCTAGTATTTACTAGTGATGTAAATTATGCCAAATCGAGTGACCCTTGCGAATGTAACATAGCCGAAATAATAATTTGTTAATGTAAAATTATAATTTTTATATATTTTCCTATATATTTAAAATTTTAACATAATCTTTGGAAATTAACTTCACTTACTATATTGTAATTACCCTATACATATTATGTTGTACCAGACATGAAATCGGTGAACAAAAATGGTGAAAATGTTGACTGATGCTTATATGATTCGGTGATATTTTTACTGAGATTCAGACTGCATCGGTGCTTTAGAATTTGACCATCATTTACATCACTAGTATTTACTAACTTAAATAATTACGTAATATATTTTATTTATATCTTATAATTATATCGAAATATTTCTAGTAGAAATTTTCTACATTAATATATTTTTTTTTTATCTTATTATTTATCTTTATCTTACCATATATCAATAATATACATATGTTATAATTACATTTTTTGATACTCGATTTAGAGGAAAATAATTATATTATATTTTATTATATTAAATAATACGTATCTTGAATACCATTTAAATTAGTCATATATATTATATTTCTAAATATAATTAATTATTCTTATACTTAATATTTTATTTAGTTATTCATTATGAAGTTAACAAATTAAATTACAGCTTCTAATTATTATTAAAATTCCTTTTAATATTTCTTTAAATAAATTATTTGATCTGTATAATTTTCTAAATTTTATTTTAGATGTTACATACATTTACTTTTTGTAATATTAACTGAAAATATTCAATGTAAAGCTGGGTGCAAGCTGACGTTAAAATATGTAAAATATTATTATTTTTTTATTACGATTATTCATGTTCAGTAACTTATTTATCACCTTGAAAAATATTTTGAATTATTTTTCAGTATTTCTATCAATGTAAAGTGTTTTACGAGATCAATCAAATTAAAAATCATGTGAAATTGACAATACTATTTATTTAAAAAAAACTTTGAATGTCATTTTCTCAAGTTTTTACTTTTTTAACTTAGTAAGCATAAGTAAATGCCTACTACTTCTTTGATTATTAATATTATCTGATATTTTTACTGTATATAAATAACATGTAATACTATATTAATATTGACAGGATATTTTATTTTAATTATATTTTTAAATAAATTATAATAAACTTCACATTTTTAATAAAATAATATAAAAAATATTTCAACTATTTTAAACTATTTTTTTACATCATTTTAAATAAATTATATTTATAAAAAGTCAAATCTTTTATGCAGTAAAATAATATCTATAGATATAAATTGAATAAATAAAAAGTATTTCATTATCTTTAGCTCTTAGCTAGAGCTAGAATTAACATGGTAAACCCCAACCCCAGCTTGTACCATTACATAAATACAAATATTATTATAGTTATACATTTATAGTATATATACATAAATACTGCCTGTGTGGCTCAGTGGCTAAGGCGTCAGACACACAAGCAGTAGGACACGGGTTCGAGCCTCGTCCGGACCATTAATTAATTTTATAAAATGGGTCTTTAAATATTATTTAGAAGTGATCTTATATAATTGTGTATAAATAATTGATTGGCTCTCGTTAAAACCATGGATGCCTTAACATGAGAGCGGCTTCGAAGGGACATTAGAGCCATATATGGTTATAAGTGAAAACTTCATCTAAGTTCCTGGATGGGATGAAAGGACTCCTCCAAATAACAATAACAATATCAGTGTTCATTCTAGGTTTCAGGGCAACTAGCAACAAAAAAATGATTATAGGGCATTTAGATATATTTTACTAAGGAAAATATAGGATGACATATATAGGTCATTTTACCATCCATTTATAAATTTATTTATGATAAATGATATATTAGATGGATGCTTATACCCTGTGGCAAATTATATCCTGTAACAATTAGCTTTTTGAATTATAGATGTAAATAAATAGAAAATAGTATTCGATTCAATTACTTATTATTTTTAAATTTGTAATAATTATTCGCTTACAATTAAATAATTTAAAACTATTAATTCAAATATATTTAAATCAAATAATTCATTTCATATTCAAGTTTCTTAACATTTTATAATAGTAAATGTTATCAAATTTACATGCAGCTCAAGTGCGGGTGATTTTAAATCCCAGATTTATAATAACTAATAATTAGTATAATACATGATATTTATTTATGTCTTTTAAACATTATAGTGGAGTAATAATTGTGATAAGTATGATAATTATCATCCGTTTATTATTAATAATAATACATCTAATCACCATTTTATAAATATTTATTGAAAATCTGTCACTTAGTAAATAATAAATTATCCATTATTTTAATACTTAAATAATGATAGAATTATAATATATTTAAGTGCCATTTATAAATATTTATTGGAAAACTGTCATTTATTAAATAATAAATTCCTGTAATTAGATATATAACACTTTTAATGCATAATATTACTGTAATAATAATTACAAATATATTAATAAGAACTTAATAATTAAATTTAATCCCTATAATCATATATTTAGGTTAACTACCCACAAAATTAAGGAACTTCCCAATATGGGTAGCTCTAGAATGAACACTGATATATATATATATATATATATATATATATATATATATATATATATATATATATATATATATTAAGTCATAGAACAATTTTGTACCAAATAAGAAAATAATATATTTTGTTTTAGTGTTAAATTTATTTTTCTACTTTAATTGTTTATATAATTATAATAATTATATATATTAATTTCAACAATTTCATATCAGATACAAGAACTAATTGAATAATGCGATACTTATTTCATAAAATACTTAGAAGAGTTTCCGGAGAGTGATTTATTGAATAAGATTTACGTTCACGAGTTAGATTTAAAGTCGGCCGATATTCTGAACAAATTGAAGGTTGATTTTCATTTGGTGTTCGAAGAAACACTGGAAAAATACATATTCTTGAGATTAGAGCGAGAGCCCTTGTTGTCGTTGCTCGAGAACTCAGCTTTCACCGTAAAAGACCATTACGATATCATTAAAGCACTGATTGTTTGGACGAACTATGATTTGAGCAATAGAATACACGAAGTGGAAGTATTATTCAACGCTGTGGAATATCGATTATGCGATAAGCGATCGATTCTACAGCACAAACGCGTGAATACCGGCGATTCGGTGCTCGACTCTCTAGTAAGAAACCTGCACGTTAGAATATGTATCCATAAAGACCGAGCCATCGAAGAATTGTTAAGATGCTGTGACACCGATTCCATAGAAATAAGCACTAAACCACGCCAAGTCGACGAAGATAAAGCGGCCTCCAACACGAAGTCGTACCTATATAGGGTAGATGAGGACTCCATCTTTAATATCACTAGCAGCGAGGAAGTGATACGTTACGCATTCGGCGAAGTCGGCAAAGTGATCTATATCGACAAGTATATATTCATCATCAATTTCGTTCAGTGCGCGATGTATAAATTCGATACGATATCTCGACATCTGATCTTTTGTAGTTATCCGGCGGATTACGTATTTAACATAAATTCGCCGCCCACGGTGAATCTAACTGCAAAAGGTGATATAATTACAATCGGCGGATGGAATAGAGGGCCTACACCGATATGGTGAAGTTGTACAGCATCGTCGACGATAGATGGACGGATTATTCGTATCTGCCCTTCGCCCTCTGCGATCACGTCGCAGTAGTAATAGGCGATGATTGTTATGTAATCGGTGGCTACATCGATAAGTGGGCGGTAACAGACATCGTGATGGTGCTCAGCGATGGCGAATGGCGTACGTTATGCCCTATGCCGAAATCGGTCCGTTTCCAGTCCGCTGTCGTGGATAAAGGACATATATAAGTGTACGGAGGCTCTGGCGATAACGGTCATTGTCACGAGTCGCTCGTCTATTACGATATCGACGCCGATCTGTGGACCGAGGTCGACGTGAAGTCTATGATTAACGAGATCACGCTGAGGAATAGCGTGTACGACGTAGGTCGCCGTCTGTATTACGTGCACACCGCCGATAATGATATATACACGGTTACGATCGACGGTCACGTGACTACTTTAGTCCACACGAATGTGAACGTGAGATATTATTGTATGTTTATATTGGATATAAATTTGTGATATTATTGTATGTTTATATTGGATATAAATTTGTGATATAAGTGTATGTTTATATTGGATATAAGTTTGTGCTATAATTGTATGTTTATATTGGATATAAGTTTGTGCTATAATTGTATGTTTATATTGGATATAAGTTTGTGCTATAATTGTATGTTTATATTGGATATAAGTTTGTGCTATAATTGTATTTTTAATAAAGTTTTTTCAATTCTATAATAATTGCTAAAATATATGTTTATATCACATTATAGAATTCCAAATCTTTGGTTTTACAATGAATATAGTATCGCTGGTTATCACACGGGTTATCACTTAATAAAAATAGAACCCTATTTATGAAGCATAGTTTATGTAGCATTATTTTATAAATGTAATAATAAACTAACTATATCACATTACATTATCAATAATGTATGAGAAAAATATATTGAAAATTAAGTAGAATTAATAAAATAATTATCGATAACTTTGATCCCTTAGCTCAACATGATCCATTTAGACGCGTCACTAATGTAATGTACTATTATGTACCCTATAATGTTCTATTATGATTCATAAATTACGAACCATTCTCTCAGTTATAACACCATAAAATCTCTAATATTGTTGATCTGTGTTTGATTTCTGTTTATTAAGATGTAAGTTTACTCCATACTTATTATCTAGTGCTTGTCTATACAATTAATTAGCATTTCTCACCTATATATATAGGCACCGATATATGTTAAATGAATTACGTGTTCTATGTGTTTGTTTTATATGTAGATGTTAAAACGTGTAGTAGTATTTCCATTTAAAACTTTGTTGACGATATATAACCTATATCTAATTTAAATAATATATTTTTAGCCAAATCATCTGTAAATCGGTGGAAAGTTATTATTATATATATATATATATATATATATATATATATAATATATACATTATTATATACATATATGTTACCAGTGTGATTTTTCTAGAAATTATTAAATAAAGATGATAAGAGTATATACATAGTAGATAATCATAACATGATCCGGTTTATGTAGCATAGGTCTCAAATATTTTCTCTTCGTAATTATCTCATTTCATCATTATATATATATATATATATATATATATTGATCTATAAATGTTCAATTAGTACCAAAATTACTTTCCATCCTTGATTATATCTAATATAAATACTTATTTATAAAGAAGTAGGCTATATACGTATTAATGATGACTTTAAAATTGACAAGTTAGTTTTAGAACTAATAGGTACCTATATAATTTCAATTACTTACTTTTACTTTTAATCCCGTGACGCATGCATCGTAGGGGGAATCATGTTGCTTGCAACAATAACAACTTTTCTCCATCTGTCTCTATCCCTCGTCTTCTCCAACAGTTCATCTAACGACTTGTTTGTCCACAGAGTGATGTTTGACATCCAGTCTTTCTTTGGGCGACCTCTACTTCTTGCACCTTCAACTTTTCCTTGAATGATAGTGTTTGCCAAACTATTATGGCGACATATGTGTCCATAGTATGATATTTTCCTTCTTTTGATGGTTGTCAGCAGAGGTTCGAATTTGCCTACCAATTTTATTATTGTCTCATTTACATATTGATTAGTTTTCATATGTCGATAATTGATTTCAAGAAGTCTTCTATGAGCTTTGTTTTCGAATGCCGAGATCCTCTTTTCTTCATTTGACATTAGCGTCCAGGTTTCACAACCGTATAGTAGTATAGATAGAACTAGCGATCTGTATAAATTGAATTTTATTTTAAAGCTGATATTTTTACTGGTCCATATAATGTTTAATCTTATCATTGCAGATGTAGCAGTAGCTATGCGAATTCGTAATTCATTACCTGACGCTCCATCCGATTTTAGGGTCGCTCCTAGATATTTGAAGATTTTTACATCTTCAAGTAGTATTCCATCCATGTAGATTTTAGCGAACTTATCATTATACTTTGAATTTACCATCGTTTTGCTCTTCTCTTGGCTTATTTCCATGCCGTGGGCTTTTGAAGATTCGACTAGTCGATTTGTCAGGTCTTGTAATTCGGTATTGCTTCCTGCTATTAGGTCGATATCGTCTGCGAATCTAAGGTTTCTGATCTTTCGACCGCCAATCGAGATAGTTGAAGTATACTCATCGAGCGTGTTTATCATAATTTGTTCAAGGAAGATGTTGAACAATACTGGAGAGAGTAAACATCCCTGTCTGACTCCTACAGTTGTGTTGAAGAAGCTCCCGGTTACATTGTTGATAAGGACTGCACTAGTAGAGCTAGAATATAATGATTCTATTATTTCTATGATATCTTGTGATATTCCGAAGTTATACATACTTTGCCATAAACCTTTATGCCATACACGGCCTTTTCATCAAAAGCCTTTTTAAAATCAATAAAGTTGTGATATACATCTTTATTGTTTTCTATGTGCTTTTCCATGAGAATTCTGCAATTGAGGATTTGTTCAATTGTGCTTCGGGATTTTCTAAAGCCTGCCTGTTCTTCTGCTAGGATTGTTTCAGCTTGTGGGTTTAGACGGTTTAGGATTATTCTTAGAGGTATTTTGCTTGCATGCGGGATAAGGCTCAGGGTGCAGTAGTTTGAACATTTCCGTGAGTCAACTTTTTTCGGAATTGGTATTATAAGTGATTTAGTCCATTGGTCTGGCCACTTCTTTGTTTTCCATATTTGTTGACATATTGTGGTGAATATTTTGATCAGACTTTCACCTCCGTGTTTTAGAAGTTCACCAGGAATGTTATCAGGACATGGCGATTTCCCATTCTTAAGAGTCCGAATTGCATTACGGACTTCAGATTCAAGTATTGGGAGTGATTCTTCATTGTTGTTCATTATATTCGGTTTTAGTAGATTATTGTCCGGTTTAATTTTAAAATTATATAAATCTTTACAATATTCAGTCCATGTTTTTATCAATTCTATATTTTCAGTTACGGGCTTATTATCTTTATCTAAGATGATCATTGTTTTACGTCTGGTTGTCTTTGTGAGTATTTTCAATGTTTGATAAGCTTTTTTGTTAACTCTTCCCTTTGCCATGTCTTCATTTATACTAGTACATTGGGATTGGATCCATGTTTCTTTTGCTTCCTTCATCAAATTACGAATTCTGATATTTATCTGTCTGTACTTGTCTTTCAATTCTGGTTTTACTGGTTTTACTTTTGTTAGCGCTTTGAGTTTACGTCTAACATCACATAAGTCAAGGATATTGTATGTTATCCACGGTTGTTTCTTTTTCCTATATTTTCCAATAGTTTTTTCCGCTGTTAGTAAGATAGCTTTTTCAACCATGTTGCAAGTTTCAGTAATATCATTTTCATTTATTTTCACTTGCGAAAGCTCAAGATCAAGTTTTACTTTGTAATCATTAACAGTAGTTGCGTTTTCAAGTTTATCTAGGTCAAATCTTATCCTGTTCGTGATTGCTCTTTTCCTTATACACAATTTCAGTTTGAGATTACATAATACTAAGTCGTGGTCACTGCCAATATCGGCACCAGGATATGTTCTTGTACTTGTAGTAATTATACTCGACTTAAATCTCTGAGGCGTCAATATGTAATCAATTTGATTATCTGTTCTTCCATTCGGAGCGTGCCACGTAGTTCTTCTAGAGTTTTTGTGATTATAAAGTGTATTAGCGAGAACAAAGTTATGTTTTTCAGCAAACTCCAATTATCTTTCACCACGAGAGTTTGTAGAACCGTGGCCGAAGCGACCAATAGAGTTAGGCCATATAGTATGTGCATCAGTTCCAGCTTTTGCAGTCCAATCGCCAAGTATTACTAGGAAGTCCTTTTTAGGTGTTTTTGATATTGTGTCTTCTATGAGTTCATAAAATTCTTCGATATCTTCATCAGAGTAATCTGTAGTTGGTGCATATACCTTATAATACAGTTCGTCTATAAATATCATAGAGCTATAGCTCTCTATAGAGATATTTATTTTCTCTATGATAAATAGGTCTACCTTTACTACTCAATATGATTTTGACAATTAAAAATAATAATTATTGTAATTTAGATATATTAGTTCAAATATCAATTCAAAGTAAGTTATATTATAGGATATATATGATAATATTTTAAATTATGTATATATATTTAATTGTAATTTTATAATTTTTGAACTATAGTTCGCCTCTAAATACATTAACTACTAACATTATTAGGTTAATTCAAAAATAATGATGTTTGTAAGTTCGATAATATTAATTCAAATATCATTTCAAAGTAAGTTTTTATATATAGGCATATAATTTTATATATTATAATATTTTAAGTTATATATATATATATATTATTGTTTTATTATAGAGTGACATGGAATCATAAATATCCCTGTGAAAATATAAGTAAATCATTAGGGCAAAAACTAAATAATAGGGAGGAAATCCTAAAAAAGAACATAATTTACTTATTTCATCGTTATATTCTAAGGTAGTTACTGTATTTAACTAATATTTAGTATAATTATTGTTAGTTGATAGGTAACCTATATATATATACTTATTATAATTATATTATAATTATAGTTATCATATACATAAAGAGTAGGCTATAGGTTATAGCTTATATTATTATATTATATTATTATTATATATATATATATATATATATGGATATATAATTTCTGCAAAGATATTTATATTTTATATCTAAAGGCAGATATTTTGAGTCAGCAAAGGTTATTAAGTTATATATAACTATAGTTATAATAATTATTATAATAATCAATAGTTTTTAAAGTATATGAATTATGTATAAGCTAGTATTGAGTCATAAATAACTTATAATATTTAATAATTATAGGTTAATATACCTATAAGTTAATATAATAGTTATATAAAATATTTGTTCTTTCAAGATATTTCAATACCTTTGGATATAAATAGATACAATATAATATACATAGCTATGAATCTTACTAATATTTATTTTAACCATAGGTACTAAATAGGTATATTACTAAATTACTAATTACTAAATATATTAACCCTACATGTATATACACAAATAAGTCCTCTGAACGTGACAATAAATATATAGGTATATATATATATTATATATAAATATATATATATATATATTATATATATATATAAATATATAAATTTGTATTTTTATTTTATATATATATAAATTTAGATGGAATATGGTTGTCAAATGAGTTTCAATAATTATGATATGTAGCCTACTATAGTTTCTGTGATCCTATTTATAAATAGTGCCAATAACCAGTAATGAAAACCACTAAATACATCATTTGACAACTAGTGCATTGCATAGTTGCCGCACTAGTTTTGGTAACTATTTGTAGTTCATTGGATTCTTCACTAGGTTCTACATAACAATAACATTTTATTACGTTTTTAAATTTATGAAAAAAAATGTCCACTTAAAACCTTCTCAAGAATATACAAATGTATCGATATAAAAATATAAAAACACTATATTATTAAAAAACAAAGTTTTCTAAAATTATATATATAATTTCTATATTTGTTATAAAATATTCATTAAGTTATAAGCATATATATATAGGTCATATAAGTCCCTAATATGGACACTAGATTTATTTAATAAGGACACCCTATAATCAATCAGCGCACAGCGTATGAACTATTCTGATTATCATAAATATCACGTACGTTATAATATTAATATCACCAATAAAGCTAAATCTAAATTTGTATTATTTAGATGCATAAATTGTATTATTAATTAAAAAAATAATAAAAATAAATAAATTATTAACTAATTTAATATTAACTAGATTAAAATAAATTGTTCATAAAATTAATTATAAATAATTAAATTGTAAGTTGTCTGATTGATTCATCAATAATATATAGTTTATCTAGTGGTATATATGGTATTCGTATTATATCCGTAAATATATGTATTATATATATTTTAGTGTAAATATATATTATGTATAATATACAATTTTGTAGACAATATTAAGATTTATTTTTTATGGACATTTTGCTCTTCACTCTAACTTTATTATTTTCTGAGATATGTTCTATCTTTAATGATAAAAAAAATTACGCGCATATGCAATTCTTTTAAACATATAAATTAATAAATATATATATTTATGAATATGTAAACTTTTATTTTTGTATTTAATATATATATATATATATATATATATATATATATATATATATATATATATATATATATATCTATATATATATGTATAATTATATAAGTAATATAAAATCTAAATGTATCAACACATTATAACAATATATCCAATAATGCTGTAAGTAATACTATATTTCATTTACAATGGTGTGTCTACTAGATAGTCATATTATGGAATCAATAGGGGAAAGTCCCCGATTACCGACCCCTAAATCATTATTTGTAATAACGTATTCAATATTAAATATATTTAATTGAAATTTTGTAATTAAGGTAATATTATGGCAATGAATAAAGTGGCTATTTTAAATGTGTTATATAATTATATTTACAAGAATAAACAGGGGGGTCGGTAATCGGATACATGTGCCTAATACCGACCCCCTTCCCCTATTACCGACCCCCTAAAATAATCGTAGTATAAATAATTGTAGTATTATAATATTCAATAAAAAGAGTAGATATACATAACTATAATTAATTATAACATGACATAATTTATTTTTTATTGAATTTATGTTTTAATAGTAATATTAAATTTAAATTAAAACTTTATAGTAATTATATTAAAATATTGTATATTATTATTTAATATTTATTTATTAATCAGTATGTATATAATCAACTGGAATTATGAATCCTAAATCTATATCAATGATACCTAAACAACTTACGACATATTTTAAAGTAAAATACGAATCTATTTTGGTTGGATATTATAAATCACATGGGGTCGGTATTAGGGTAATTTAGGGGGTCGGTAATAGGAAAATAATATGGGTTGCTATAATTAAGATATATTGGTTAATAGTTATTCAAATTCAATTATTTTTATAATAGTTATACAAATGTTATTGTTCTACAATATTATGTACAAAATCAAGTTTTCTTTTAATTAATAAAGTTTTTACAATGATTTAAAAAAAGTTATTATTCAAATATTAAAAAAAATAAAACAGAATATTACATTTTATCAAATAACAATTGTAGGATTAAATATTTTTTAAAACAAAATACGTTTTCATATTTATCATTAAATTATTAACAGTTCATGTATATAATATGTTTTGATATATCTTATAGTTACTGAGATACGAGAGGGGGTCGGTAATCGGGGACTTTCCCCTATATATAGAGTATTAATTCAATCATTATTTAAACTCACTTATTCACTATATTTTAATTGTATTAATAAATAATATACAAACATATTTCATAAATATTAATGGTATACAATTATTAGAAATAATATGTATACCAAGAAATTTGTGGACACGAAACTGTCTTCCAAATAATCATGTCTACAAAATGGTTAATAGGTATGTATCCTATTATGCCTGACATTTCTACCACATTCTATAGAATGGTATACCATCTATAGTTATATATATATATATATATATATATATATATGTATATATTATTTCTTATTTATGTTGAGCAAGGAACTTGGATTAACTGTTTAGGTATATAACAAACACATTATTTTGTAATTAACATTTAATTAGCATTAATGTAATTATATAAATAAAATATAATTGGGAAACGTCGTGTACCTCTAGTATACATTAATTATATATATATATATATATATATATATATATATATATATATATATATATATATAAATATATATATAGGGGAGAGCGGACAGGTTGACCATAGGGGCAGGTTGAGCCATCTCAATTATTTCTGCTATTAATTAATATTTTAATGTAATTGTTAACACATGTATACACACCTATAGGTATATATATATATATATATATATATATATATATATTAATTTGATAATATTAATATATTTTATAATAACATAGCATTATTAATGGTATATAAATAAATTATATTTAATATATTATATATAATAAAATAAAAAATTCAAAAATTATCATTCACAAATTAATTAGATTACTTTTATATATATACTAGTGATATGAGGCAGGTTGACCATATGACCTACTATAGTAAAACGGGGCAGGTTGACCATAGGGTCAATGTGCCCCGTTTACCATTAAACATATTTATTTATTATTTTATTTTATTTTGTAATGACTTATTTAAATAATAATAATAATAATCTAATTAATTAAATATATACCTAATTGAGTAATTATTTTAAATAATTAAATAATTGGTTTATATGCTGGATTAAAACATAGAGCATCTAACCTCTCGCCTTAAAAGTTTCATTAGTTTTGATATTAATCTTATTGCATATATTTGTTAATAACTAATAAATATAAATATATAACTTTAACTATGTTTATTTTTTAAATAGATCTTTAATATTGCATTTATTCTATCTGGCTCAACCTGCCCCACTAGACTGGGCAGGTTGAGACATATTAAAAAAAAATAATAATGTAATTATATAATTAAGTATTTATCATTATAATGATTTATGAATATTTGTTATCGATCATAAACTATATTTATCTTATGTAATTTATTTTATTAAAATATATTCATAGCATTATTAGATAATGTGTTTTTATAAAAACCTGCTCAACCGGCTCAATCTGCCCCGCTATCACCTATATATATATATATATATATATATATATATATTGTTATTGTTATTGTTATTGTTATTTTTATTTGGTGGAGTCCTTTCATCCCATCCAGGAACTTAGATGAAGTTTTCACTTATAACCATATATGGCTCTAATGTCCCTTCTAATATATATATATATATATATATATATATATACACTATAGTGTAGTCTATAGACTCTCTATATCTCAGAAACCCGAAAGCCTTTTTACAAATTATAGTTTAGTTATGTAAATACGTTATAATATAATATAATAATTCTATATATCAGAAACTGTATATTTCACGCACATTTCTTCAGGTCCATTGTATTCTCAAATATCGAGAGTTTACTGTATATTCCTACATATACTAGTTATATATATACATATACAAACGTATTTGTATTTAGTATTTGTAGTAGGTATATACAATTATACATTATACACTATATATATATATATATATATATATATATAAATACAATTTGTTTGTTATTTGTGGTTACACCAGATTATCCTAATACATAAATAAGGTACTATAGTACCTAGTCTACCAATCTATAGAATGGTTTTAATTATTTAAATATTTATATATGTATATATTTAGTGTTAAATAATGTAATAGTATATAGTAATACGGGTAAATCTCAGTACGATGTAGAAGATATGTTATCGTTATATTTCATATACGAAAAATAATAAAATTGATATTACACCCTAGATGATATTGCGAATATGGTGTTGGGAGATTCTATAATATCAACTATCGACGATAGTCTATCGTTAAAACATCTGGGGTGTATTATCAATTTTATTATTTATCGTATATGAAATATAACAAAAAAAGATCGTCTACTTTGTACTGAGATTTAACTTTATTGCCTAATGATATACAATTATACTATGTAGACACTAACTATATACATATATAAATATTTTAAATAATTAAAACCATAGCGTAATTGATATAACACCCCCATTGACTAATGCAGTGTTGTTATCACATCGTAAAAGATTATCGTGTTTAAACTGAGTGTGTTCTTCAGGTTTATCACGAGCTATTAGTGTGTATTATTTCGTGTGTTTCGTGTTTCGTATAGTTAGTGTACTATTGGCAGGGCCGGCTTAAGGTGGGGGCAAACCGGGCAATTACCCGGGCCCCACATTTTGGGAGGCACATGAATTATTTGAGAAACATTTTTTTTACTATTTATATAAAAAAAATTGTCTTAACTGTATTTTTCTTACATATTATTAATTATAATTAAATAAATAAAAATAATATAATAAATTAATTAAATATGAGTCATTTAGGCTGATTTGAAAAGTGAATTTTACAAAAATGTCTAAATTTACACGAAGATATGGTGGAAACAGGTACATGAAGATGTTGGAGCACATGTTAATAGTGATAATCATAGATCATATCACACATCTCTGCTTGTCAGAAAAAATGGTATGAAACGGATTAATAAATAATTGTTTGTTAAACTAGAAAGTGATAAATGATAAACGTATTAAGGGAATGTTAACCATAGTTGAATCTTAACAATTTACAATTCTATAATTAGTTTACGAAAAAAAAGTAGGAATATAAAATAAAAACCTATACTTCTTTATATTAAAATTAAAAATGAGATATATATTAAGGTATATTTTAATTATGATTTATGATATTTGTAAAGTATTATATTGATTATAAATTACGAAAAAACGATATTCTATATAGATTTATAATTGTTATAGTAATTAAAACTAATTAGATATTTTAAAATAATTGTTCTCAACAAAATTAATTTTCTCTATCTAAGGGGAAAGTAACCGAATACGGACAGTAACCGAATACGGACAGTGCCCGAATACGGACACTCTCGGTATCTCAGAAACCATAAATCATACAAAAAAAATGTTAATGAATAAAATATTCATAATTATAAAAATAGTCTAAAAAAGTATTTTTTATTTTTTAATTATTCAAAATATTGCTAATATATCCAATAAACTGATTTTTTTATTACGTTTTTAAATTTATGAAAAAAAATTTCAATTTTAAACCTTCTCAAGAATATACAAATGTATCGATATAAAATATAATACTATATTATTAAAAACTAAAGCATTCTAAAAATTGTATTTTTAATTTCTATATTTTTTATCAAATATTCATTAAGTTATAAGCATATATCTAGATGTCATATAAGTTCCTAATACGGACACTCTAAATGTCTTAATACGGACACCCTATAACCAATCAACGCATAGTATATGAACTATTCTGATTTTCATAAAAATCGCGTGCGTTATAATATTAATACTACCAATAAAGCTAATTCTAAAAATTTTATTATTTAGACACTTAAATTGTATTATTAATTAAAAAATAATAAAAATAAATAAAATATTAACTAATTAAATTACAATATATTTTTCATAAAATTAATTATAAATAACGTAATTGTAATTTGTCTGATTGATTCATAAATAATATATAGTTTATCTAGTGGTATATAGGGTGTCCGTATTATAACATAGGGTGTCCGTATTCGGACATGGGAACCGAATACGGACACCCCCGTTATCTATGGAATTAAAAGATTAAATAAAATTTTAAAATTTCAATAATATCTATAATCATATAATATTAATATATTGTAATTTTTGAATACAAATAATGAGTCATAAAAAGTTAAGACCATTTATTGTTAACGTGTCCGTATTAGGTTACTTTCCCTTACTTCTCGTATTAATAAAATGTGTATCTTCTCATAGTGTATATATTATTATAATTTTGTTAGTGTAAATAATATATATATAGGTAGTTATATATAAAATAGTTTTAATTAAAATAGGAATATTCTGCTTTATCCTATTTTTAATAGTTATCATCGATGAAAGGGAATTCTGTACATAACATTTTCAACAGACTTTTATTAGAGAAAGAAATTATATTTATATTTATTGAAACAGATATTATTTATAAATATAGATATAGATAATCTAAATATAATACTAAAGGAATTTTTGCAATTATCCAACTACCCAGGTAACCAGCAATGGTATTTGTCTGGTACATAATTTATTTAAAAGGGTTATTGTATGGGATAACCTGGGATATTTATCCCATTGGTACAAAGCCCCTTCATGTACCATATAATGTACCAATGGGTTATTGGTACCATAAAAATAACCTGGGTCAAATATCCCATATCGTACCATCATATATACCATTGGTATAAAAGCCCCTTCATGTACCATATAATGTACCAAATCAAAATTAAAATATTGATTTTCTGCCAGTAATTAATTAATGTATAATGATATTAGTTTTTATATTCCATAAAATGAAATTTAATTAAAATTCAGATTTTTTATTAAAAAATTAAAATTATAAAATGAATGTTGTTGAAATAAATCAATTATAATTGTATAATCAAATAATAATCTTATAAGCCCCACCCCCTAAGTTATTGTAAATAGCAATTCAAATATATATATTCATTATACGACGAACAACTGCTAAAACATATAAAAACACTGAACGCTTAATAATCTACATTTAAAATGTTAGTTGCAATAGTTTCTCTGTGTCTACCCTGTCTATTTGTATCTTCATTTACTTATGGCATAGGTTACATATAGCCTAGTTTAATTGAGATAAAAGCTGTAATACATATTGATGCACTCTCTAAATATATAGGCGAGAAAAGAAATTATTATGACGAGTTGATCAGAGTATACAAACAAATTACAAAATAATTAGTATAATGATAACATATGATACAATTAGTGATGTTACATCATATATGATGAATACCGATAGGAATACTATATAAGAAGTTACAAATAACTATTTTCTAACAATATTTGACAATTTAATTGATATATACTTATAAGTATATAGGAAATACTAAAAAAGATAATCATGTAGTTATTACTAATTATATAAATAATATGTATATATATATATATCATCTGACTTCAGAAATTAAGATGATTATTATATAAGATAATTCAGTATGCATCCCTATTAAACATACATTATACCATATTGATATACACCTCAAAGGAATGGACTATATGGGATAGAAGGGAGTAGCGGACGAGAAGGGAGTAGTGGTAATTGACATTTACGCGAAAATGGTCATAGATACAAAAAAAATATATATACAAAATATTTAGACAATTACAATATCGACAATAATGAGTAATTTTTTTTCAAAAATAATTAATCAATATATTAAATTAATTATATAATATTTTTTTTTCAAAATTCCATAAAAACCGGTTTTGGAAATGTACTGTACTGCATTGATTATTAATTATAAATACATATTTTCTTTTATATTAATAAAAAATAATTTGTTATCTATTAAGTTATGTTTATAGTATATGAAAATATTGTATTAGTAAAAATATATAGGTATTCTAAAGTACCATATTCAAATGGGTATAGTGGACGAACTGAGAAGGATATAGTGGATGAAAATAAACCAATCAAAATCGAGTAATATAGGTCAACTTTTTTTTTATTAATTTTTGTTCACAATTTTTTAAATATAAATCTTAAATAAAATGCGTGCGTCGGCATGAATATTACAAAATAATAAATAATATAATACCTATATATTATTAAAATAATAAAAACTGAAAAAATGAATCGAATATATAGCAAGACACCTATTGCTTTATTTTAGTACTAAAATCCACTACTCCCTTCTTGCGCTATTTTTTCGTTATTTTTTGAGTGTAACTAAACTGATATTAATACTAGAAATATATGAGTTAAAGTAAAAATTAAAATAGCTATAATATATAACGATATATATTCTATTACATTTTAAAATATGAAATTATAACATCAACTATTCATAGATATATTACAATTCTACAAAGTCATACAAAATATCCTCCACTACTCCCTTCTATCACCTACAAATATTAATATATATATATATATGATGGTCTAGATATATCCAATTGTAGACATTTTCATCCTAATATATTTAATGGTAAATAATTACACTTGAGAGAGAAGCTTATCTAAACTTAAACTTATACATAATTTTCTATGATATTATCTGACACAATAAATACTTTCAAGTCTGTAACATTATATTTGGAATCAAAGCTAATTAATTAAATTGATACTGAATAAATAATACTGCTTTAGAAGAGGAAATCGAGTAAAATAACTATGTAATCATATCATTTTAACCAATTATATCAGTTAACATATACTTATATCATTTTTATTAATTAATTAGTAAATCATAAAATATTACATTGTAATGATTTTAAGTGGGTATCGTAATATCTATTTAGACCCATATCGTGATGGAGACCCCCCCTATATATTATATGCATCGTAAAGTGGGTCTCCTTCACACGATACATGTAAATACATATGGAAAAACAAATTTGTTTAAAGATTATAAATATTTTTACATAATTTTATCACGCATAATATAATAATAATACATCATTTAGGTACATCCCTATATATATATATAAATAGAAAAAAATAGAAAAAATATTGAAAAAAGCGAATTTTTTATTTAGAGGTTTCAATATATATATACGTATTTAGTAAAAACTAAAAAAAAAGAAACCATTATTTATGTATTATGATAATCTGGTTTAACCACATATAACAAACCAACTGTATATAACAAATACTAATTAGATAGGTGTAACATTAAAGAGAACAACACCAATAGTCCACTAACTACACACACTAACAATACAAACTAATAGCTCGTGATAAACTTGAAGAACACACTCAGTTTAAACACGATAATTTTGTTACGATGTGATAATAACACTGCTTTAGTCAAGGGGGGTGTTATATCAATTACGTTATGATTTTAATTATTTAAAATATTTATATATGTGTATATTTGTAGTATATATGTATATATTATATATATGTATATATTTAGTGTCTAAAGAATGTAATAGTATAAAGTAATCATTAGGTAATTAAGTTAAGTCTCAGTATAAAGTATACTTTAGTAAGCTATGTTATTGTATATGTCCTATATGTCAAATAAGACAAATAATAACATTAATATTACACCCCAGATGATTTAACGATAGTTGATATTATAGAATGTCCCAACACTGTATTCGTTACATAATCTGGGGTGTATATAATATACACTGTATATCAATTTTATTATTTGTCGTATATGACATATAACAATAACATATCTTACTTCTTTGTACTAATATTTATATTTGTGCTTAATGATTACTTTATACAATTACATTCTTTAGACACTAAATATATACATATATAATTAAAACCATAGCGTAATTGATATAACACCCCCCTTGACTAAAACATTGTTGTTATCACATATTAACAAGATTATCGTGTTTAAACTGAGTGTGTTCTTCAAGTTTATCACTGCAGTGATAGCCATGGCTATTAGAAAATTTGCTAATTTGGGCTTAAGCCCAAGGGCTTTGCTATTAGTGTGTATTGTTTCGTGTGTAGTTAGTGTATTATTTGTGTATTTCTATGTAATGTTACACTTATATAATTAGTATTTTTTGTATACAGTTGGTTTGTGATTTGTGGTTAAACCAGTTAATCCTAATGAATAACTATAGGTATTATTTTATATATTATTTACAATTATTTACGTATACTGTTACAATATATATATATATATATATATATATATATATATATATAAATGTATATATTGAACAGCCTGCAGGCAACACATGTGTTGATCATGAGCCTCTCAACTGCAGTTGGCTAAGGCGCCATACACACAAGAAGTAGGACGCGAGTTCAAGCCTCGTCCGGTAAGAGCTACCATTTTACTATTTTTGGTACTCGATTTATAAGTATCTTTTCATATAGTCTAAATTTAATATGAAGAAAACATAAACAAATGTGGGCCCATATTGTCTAGTTATTTTGTAAGCGCCGGGTCCTATAAGTTTATCATTGGTATACAATCGGATAATTAACATGTAAAATAATAAAAATATAAAAATGAAGTTTGACAAATATCTAATAACATTAACAAAAAAATGAGTTATGCATATATCTATAATATCATATTTATAATCTAAAAATATTATTAAAATATTTTAAAAAAAATTTTCTAGGAATTTCTGGCATTTTTTTTCAATTAATTTTTTTTTTAAAACATATTTTATTTTGTTCTTGAAAATAATTTGTTGGTTAAACTATAATATATATATATATATATATATATATAAATATTTGATAAATTAGCATCAATATTTGAAGGAAGAAATAAATGGCATGTATTGATATGGTAAGTTTGTTAATATTTAAAAAAAAATCATATTTTTTTTATTATGCATATATTTAAAAAAATATTTTTTTTTTACCTTTTTCACAATATTTTATAAATAATCATTATATGAACTCATAATCTAACAAATTTTTGAAATTGATAATAAAAAAAATTATAATCTATTTACGATGTGATAAAAACACTGCGTTAGTCAAGGGGGTGTTATATCAATTAAGGAATGGTTTTAATTATTTAAAATATTTATATAAACATATATTTAGTGTTTAAAGAATGTAAGAGTATATAGTAATCATTAGGCAATAAAGTTTAATATCAGTATAATGTAATAAGAGGAATTACATATGGTATTGTTATAATTCGTAGATATACTAGTTGATATACTAGACTCTCCCAACATGGTATTTGTTTTAATTATATCATTCGGGGTGTAATATCAATTATAATATTTTATAATCACAACGAAAATGAAATATATCGTATATCCTCTATAGGGGGCATGTCTATTTATTTATTTAGATATTATATAATTACGTAATCTCAATATAAACTGATAAACTTCAATACTAATTGTTATTAATGACATATACACGATTATAATACACCCATTGTTATATTATATATATATAATACTATAGTTATCAGTGTTATTATTATTATCAATGTATCCGCATCTTTATAGGTATACTAATATATATATATATATATATATATATATATATAATTTACTTTAAATGTTATCAACATATTGTTAATAAGAATGACGATTATATTTACAATATCTAATTATCAACATTGTTTAGTCTATATTATTCAAATAAATAAAATAATAATTTTTTTAAATAAATTTTAGGGTAAAGTAACCTAATACGGACAGTGCCCGAATACGGACACTCTCGGTATCTCCGAACCATAAATCCTACAAAAAAATGTTTAATGCGTTCATAATTATATAAATAGTCTAAATAAGTATTTTTTAAATTTTTAATTATTCAAAATAGAGATGATAATCAAATAAACTGATTTTTTTATTACGTTTTTAAATTTATGAAGAAAAAGTTCAACTTAAAACCTTCTCAAGAATATACAAATGTATCGATATAAAATATAACACTATATTATTAAAAAATAAAGCATTCTAAAATTATATATATAATTTCAATATTTATTATCAAATATTCATTAAGTTATAAGCATATATCTAGGTCATTTAAGTCCCTAATACGGACACCCTATAACCAATCAGCGCGCAGCGTATGAACTATTCTGATTTTCATAAAAATCGCGTGCATTATAATATTAATACCTCCAAAAAAGCTACATCTAAAATGTGTATTATTTAGATATTTAATTGTATTATTAATTAAATAAATAATAAAAATAAATAAATTATTAACTAATTAAATTAGAATAAATTGTTCATAAAATTAATTATAAATAATGTAATTCGTCTGATTGATTCATCAATAATATATCGTTTATCTAGTGGTATATAGGTGGTCCGTATTATAACACACCCTATCCGTATTCGGACATGGGTACCGAATACGGACACCCCCGTTATCTATATAGATATCTATCTATATTCCATATGGAATTAAAAGATTAAATAAAATTTAAAAATAATTATATAATTAATTTTATGAATAATTTAATATAATTTAATTAGTAATTAATTAATTAATTTGTATTATTTTATTAATTAATAATACAAGTTAATTCATTGGTGGTATTACTATTATAAGGCACGCGATTTTTATGAAAATCGAAATAGTTCACATGTATGTGTGCATCACACACTGTAAAAAAAATATTTATTTAACCCATTACTAATTACCTTAAATGATAATAGTGTTTGTTACCCATAACCATATTACTAATATAAGATTACGGTTATTATATATATAGAGTATAACCATTACTTTTTTAATTAAATAAAGTTTATGGTTTTTGTGCATTCATCACTCATAACATTGCATCTAAATACAAATTATGGGTTTTGGAAATAAAAATGAATATGGGTTTGTTACCCATAACCATATGGTATATATTACTAATATAATATTATGGTTATTATACCCATTACCTTTTTATTAAATAAAGGTTATGGTTTTTGTGTATTCATATATAAGAATAATAATATATAATATATATTATAAGTATATATATATATATATATGTGTGTGTATGGTATAAGGTTTAATCCAACCCACAGAATATTTTTACACTAATTTTAAATGTATAATAAACATTAATTCAAAAAACATATATAATTTATTATTTAGCAATCATGGAAACCATTACAAATGTTAGTAATTTTTTATAAATATACTTTTATCATTCACATGCATATATATTACAGATTATTATGTTATAAATATATATAACAATTTGAATAATATAATTTGAAAAGTAAAGTTATATCTATTAAAATATAATGTAAATTTAAAATTAATTAAAAAAAATAAAAATAAAATAAAATAATAAGTTAAATTATATATAAAAATAATTTAATATTAATTTAATTTTAAATTTAATTAAATATTAATTTTAATTAGTATTAGTTATTGGACTGTATTAAGTACAGCATTGTGTGATTCATAAGCGTAATACATGCATTTAAATAGGTTAATGCATTTAAGTGCACTTATGAAACTATCTTAGTGCCTGCAAAGATTTTCCAAAGGACAAATATTGCACTTGTGTATATTTGTGTCACCTAATAATTCGATATTGCCATCTAGCGGTATTATTCAGATAATAAGACATTTCTATATTTATTGTAATAGTAAATAATAAATTATATACAATATACATGTATATTGTATTATAATATGTATTTACATGATTTTAAAATGATAATATAATTATAGAATAATTATAACAATAGAATACACTGATTAGTTATATTTAATATAAACAAATAAAATAAATGATAAATATATTGTTATAAATCTAATATTAAAAAAAACTACATGTACCTATTGTATTATATTGTAATGATTTTAAATGTATGTTTATAATTAGAAAACAAGAAATTTAAATAAAAATATCACATGATTTAACATTTCATATACTATTTCGCCATCTAGTGTTAATATTGTTTTTTCATTTTAAATTTACATTTCGAGGTACTAGAGATAGATAGGGAGTGCAATATCTTTCCTTTGGAAAATCTTTGGTGCCTGTATGTTTATACACACATATATATATATATATATATATATATATATAAATGTAGCAAAGATATTGTGAAGTATTTGGAAAATCTTTGAATGTAGTATGGTAGGTATTTATCACTGTATGTAGGTATTTATAAATGTGTTGTGCGTTAAGTATAAATGTGTTATGTAATGTAGATCAATGTTGATTTAATATATTTTTTTATTTGTTTTTTAGGTCCTATATAATTTTTTTTATGTTTTGTAAATTTCAATTAGTTGTCGTGACTTGAACGAATGTAAATGTTATGTAATTTGGATGAATGTTGATTTAATATATTTTTTTATGTGTATCATCGATATCCTATAGAAAGTTTCTATTACTTTCTTTATATCGATGACTCACATACACACTGTAACGCGCTACTGCCAAGACCTCCTATAACCTCGGGGGTCTTGCTACTGCACTGTTGTTATTTTACAACTATATAATTCACATCAAGTCAAATCATTGGTTATATTTACATCCATTATATATTGATTATGTATATTTTTATATTAATTGTAATGTAATTGTAATCGTATCATTACACATATTAATGTTACACATGTTGATCATATGTTAATGTTGCCGTTATATGAGTTATATGTTATCACAGATATTCTATTTATAACATCTTATCTATATAATCTTACCTATTAATGGATATAAATGTGTATAGGTAGTGGATCAAACTGCAGCTAGTTACATATTGCCTGCTGAATTATTAGATGCTTATCTATTGAAAAAGTATG
Organism: Osedax fenrisi; assembly: GCA_964019155.1. NCBI lineage: Eukaryota > Metazoa > Annelida > Polychaeta > Sabellida > Siboglinidae > Osedax > Osedax fenrisi. The sequence continues at coordinate 37,874,537 of OZ025239.1, forward strand.
TGTTTATAAATAAAAATTATCATAACTATCTAATAATCAGTAATTCTATACATATATGTAGTTATACCTATACAATAGTCATACAATAATGTAAATAGTTTTTTATGTGAGCCACATCTGAAATGATTAAAAAAACTTATGAAAATAATATCAATTGATAAATACATTTATTTTTCTATGTAAATGACAATGTTAATAGTGTTAATCCTAGTATTGTATTTAATTAATATATTTTCTATATATACATATTAATATATTAATATAATTATAATGCTAAACAACTTATTTATTATAATATATTATTAGTAATATTATTTACATGTAAAATATTATTTACAAGTACAAATATATTTATATAATATATGTTTCTCCAACCCCCCCCATCACTATTATATTGACATTATGAATTATATTTGTTATATTTTTTTAATTTGTTTACCCTTATTAATTTCTACATATTCTGTATTTATAATGGATCAAATTGCACCTACAGTTATATGTTGCGGCCTGCTTCTAGTGTCAGAATTATTGGATGCATTGTAATATATTGAAAAATGATGGGTTATCCAAATAACAATTATCATAAAGATGTAAGTTTATTATGTATTGAATATATTATATATTATATAGTATTGAATATATTATAACCAGGTATACCTGGTTATGTTTCATTATGCATTTAGAATATATGGTTATGTTTCATTGTGAATTTATAATAACTGGTTATGTTTCATTGTAAATTTATAAGACTCAGGTATTTTGAAATGAAACAAATGCATAACATATATGAGTTTCATTCAATTCTATGATACCCAATAGCAGGTACCTGTGTACATCATTAACATAGATACATTATACTATTTATATATTAACATTATTTCTATTATAAGATGTATTCATTTATATAGTATACTATTTATAAATTAATTTATCTATATTTTACAGATCAACATATATTGAATATGAATAGAGAAGAATACATTTTATTTGTTTTAATAAATACCCAGCAAACAGTAAGAGCAGCATAATAGCAGCATAACAGCATATGCTAGAGCTTCAAATGTTTACATTGTGCTATTATGCTGCTATTAAATGTATATTATGCTGCTATTAATTTGTCACGCTATTATGCTGCCATTATGCTGCTATTATGCTGCTATTAATTTTAAATGTATATTATGCTGCTATTATTATAATAGCAGCATAATAGCAGCATAATATACATTTTAAATTAATAGCAGCATAATAGCAGCATAATAGCAGAATAACAGCAGCATAATAGCCTGCAAATTAATAGCAGCATAATATACATTTAATAGCAGCATAATAGCACAATGTAAACAATTGAGGCTCTAGCATATGCTGCTATTATGCTGCTCTTACTGTTTGCTGGGTATGCCCAAACAATAATTTATTAACGTAAAGTAATTACTTTCATAATATATAAATATAAGATATAATAATTAATAATATTATCGAAGAACTATAATGTAAAATGTATATAATCAGGTAGATCTAATAACATGCTTATTTTTATGAGTGTAACATAGCAAACATATATTATAATATTTATATTTCCATTATCTTAAAATAATCTATTATAATTTATAACTATAATCTATAATAATTTAGATATAATTTGTTTTCTTACTCTAATATTCATATTTTCATTATGTAAAAAGAGACTATAATAATTGTATAGCTAATTTTCCTGTTATGATGTTTAATTTTTGTTATATTCGGAATCAGATTTGTATCCTAATCAATTCAGATAAACCCATAACTACATAAATGTATAAAACCCATAACCACATGAATGGATAAAACCCATAACCATATAAATGTATAAAACCCATAACCACAAATGGATAAAACCCATAACTATAAACTTTACCAAAAGCCATTACTATAAGAAAAGTAGAAAAACCATAACTAGCTGTTAAATTTCTAGTAATGGCTTCAAACCCATATCTAAATTGAAACGTTTGGTATGGGTTTTTTTGGTATGGTAGCTTAGGATAGGGTTTATTTTTTACAGTCCAGTGTGAGATGATTGGATATAGGGTGTCCGACTGACACTCCGTATTAAGACATCTAGTGTCCGTATTAGGGATTTATATAACCTCTAGATATATGCTTATGACTTAATTAATATTTGCAATTATGTATATAATATTTAGAATACTTTAGTTTTAAATAATAAATTGCTATTTTTTATATCAATATATTTATAGGTTTCTATATAGAATATATAGAATATAGAAATTATATTCTATAAATATTCTATATAGAATATATATTCTTGAGAAGGTTATATAAGTTGACATTTTTTGTTCTCATAAAAATGTAATAAAAAATTAAGTTTATTAGATTTATCAGCACTATTTTAAATAATAAAAAATACTTATTTAGACTATTTATATAATTATGAATATTTTATTTATTAAACATTTTTTTGTAGGATGTATAGTTTCTGATATACCGAGATTGTCCGTATTCGTTTACTTTCAACTATATGATATAGGATATAATATATTATTGATATATTATAATATATTTATATTATATCATAACATTCAGATCACTGTGCAGCTAATATATTTATAACTATTTTTCCTATATAAATAGATATTCTATTTGACTCAAAACTATAATAAACATTATTCTAAGTAAACAATTTTGATAATTTATAAAAGTTGGATATATCTAATATACAAATCAGTGACAATAATAAATATCCAATGTATCCGGTGCATTTAACATGGATCAATATATAAATTAGATACATAACTCTAAATGTAACTATTATATATATAGAACATGTAGGGTATACTCAATATATATAGATCATGTAGGGTATATCCTATAAGGTATATATCTAACTTTGTTATATACACTATTAAATATCGCGATTAAAGTTATTATCCTATATTAACCAACTAGTAGTCCTATATAAGACAAGTGTCAATATATTGCTTACACTTAGTAAGTCTATTTATCCTTGTATCCTTACTGATGTATTGTATCATTATGAACGAGTGTTAACACTATCATTATAATAACATTATTATTAAACACCAGTAAACTACACTAAGAATCTAAATCCTATTTTACTTTTTAAATAATTATTAACCTGTTCATACAAAAAAAAAAATATTGTGTTATCTATTGTTATTATTTAAATTTTGTATGAAAATATTTGTGGCAACCAAATTATTTTAATTTCAAAATATGTTTTCACATTATTCGTTAGTTCTCCGATCCTATATGTTATCTATTGTTAGATAATAGAACAGAATCAACACAGTGGAACACATTACCCCGAAACAGATTCTAGAAACAGAACCAGGATACGAATAGTGGAAAGTGTTGTCCTATAAGCATCTTAAGATGGAGTTGAAAACAGTCACATCCACTTTTACTTTGAATCGTGCATGCAATTTAAAATTACGCATATTTCAAATCATTTATATCAGTTTACTATCTAATATATATATATATTTATAATAGATTTTATTTGTATTTATATAATACATTTTATATTTTACAATGAAGTTTACTGAAGGAGAATGATAAACAAAGATTAATTAAATGCCCGTATATAATTTGTCTTAAACTTAAAGCGGAAGATATTGATGTGATTGAGGCTGTAAGGGCCAAGAGTAAACAAGATAACACAAAACACTAAATCATTATCGCCATATCAACTGACTACATTAAGTGGAAAACAATTTTCCTGTAGTAACTGAGTAGAAAATTAGACTACATAAAATTAGACAATAAAATCCTAGGTATTGTTACGATTAAATTGAAATCACTCGAATCTGACATGTCACAGGGCATATATCTCTTTCTACTACCATTAATATGTTTAATACCATACTCTATATATTATTTATAGAGTAGAACGTATATTTATTTCAAATCGTATATTGCACGAATTGAAATAAAAATCGTGTATGATTTAGCAGAAGCCCGAGAAAGGCCGATAACGAGAGCGTCCACATTATACATACATACACACACACACACACACATTATATATACGTATTACTATCGGTATACGATGACTCATCACACACCACATATATACAAAGATATAGCTACACAGAAACTGGAGGCAGTGATAATTAACATCCTATTCAACGACTCCACCTGAAGGTCAAACATCCTCCATGGTGTCGAGGTTAAACATTGTAGAGATCCTTCAGGACAGATAGACATGTTTAGATAGCCGTACACACGCACACCTCGGAATCGTGTACCTTGTGTTATACTCAATAATTGTATTATTAATTATATATTAATTATATTAATCAAAGTTATTAATTTAGTATTGATTTATAAAATTAATAAATTTATTGAGAAAATTGCTATATCAATTAAAACTAAGATATGTCTTCACCGGTGTATAAACAGCCTCGCTGCTACCGCTACTGAACCTCCTAATTGATCTGTACAATTATGTAATACTCATCAATGTATTATTATGTAATAAGCCTAATCTATAAATAGAATGTATACGTACGGGTTACGTCTGTTTTCGTTTTCTCTGATGGGACATTCTCTTGTCTCGTGATCTTTAGTTTTGCAGATATCGCACTCTATAGGCACACGTGAATAATGATTAAACACAACAACAATGATAGTAAAGGGATAGAGGAGATGTATATGCCATCGAATGAAAGAAAATAGATATGCAATTGAATTTAAAATATGGAACTTTACGATAGAGGCGCTGAAGTCGAAATTTACTACTAAATTTAAAATTATTATTATTTATTTATATTTGCCATTTTGATAATTTAGCAAGAAAATGCTATTCGCGTATCTATCTTTTATATGCATTAAGTGTATTAATTGCATAGGTCTACTTTCTCTAATCTCCCTCTTCAGCAACTTTTAGTTATTACAAAATATCGTTATAAATGGAAATTTTTTTTAAAAACACTGTCATGTTCTCTCCCTACATAACGGGACTAAGTAACTAAGTAATTAACTTGTTTAAATCGATGGTGTACATACCATCTTTATCTCGGTCGCAGCTTCCCTCCAGATGGCAGAGTTTGCAGGCATCGCAATGTCTGTGCGACTGTTTCACGCTATTGTTGCATACATCGCAGTGTTTGTAAGGTCTTCTTTCCTACACACACGCAAGGGATGTTAACATGTAATAGTGGTAATTATAGTAGTAGTAGTAGTAGTAGTAGTAGTAGTAGTAATAGTAGTAGTGGTGGTGGTGGTGGTGGTGGTGGTGGTGGTGGTGGTGGTGGTGGTAGTAGTAGTAGTAGTAGTAGTAGTAGTAGTAGTAGTAGTAGTAGTAGTAGTAGTAGTAGTAGTAGTAGTAGTAGTAGTAGTAGTAGTAGTAGTAGTAGTAGTAGTAGTAGTAGTAGTAGTAGTAGTAGTAGTAGTAGTAGTAGTAGTAGTAGTAGTAGTAGTAGTAGTAGTAGTAGTAGTAGTAGTAGTAGTAGTAGTAGTAGTAGATTAAATCTAAATCAACATTATTAATGTATCATCACTATGCTCTTTAATCTTGATGAGTCATAAGGTTACATTATATCTATGAGTTTGTCTTTTAATAATATTTCGAAACCATTTATCAATATAAAATCAATTTTATGAATAGATTTCTCTAAATATTATTAATAATAAACTGAAAATATTATATATATTGAATTTAAAAAATGTATATAATAATAATAATAATAATAATATTTATTAGAAGAAAGTTGTATATATATATATATATCATGTGAATTATTAAATTCATTATATTATTGTTTCCTCTAAAAGGCTTCAGATGAAGATAATTATCTTTTCTATGCTGTTGCCTGCATATGCACTAACATGTATACTTATTATACCGAGATATAATATAATTTTTTGTATTTTGTATTTATTTCATTCATTCTATTATTATAGATCTGAGAAAGAAATATCTCTTTTTAAGTATAATTTAAATTTATTTTTACAATAGGCAAATTATTGGCTATTAAATATAATAGTTATAAAATATGCAGTTATGATTTTATATAGGTTATTCCATCGAAATATTTTATAAATAATATTTAAATAGAAAATATTAATTTTTATAAAGATTGACATTTGTATAATGAAAATATCGATAATATTAGTAAAAAAAGCACACTTTTCTTTGAATTAAATGTTTAGATACCATTCTCTAAACTCTCATAGAGAACTATTAAGTATATATAATTTAATGTAGATCAATTTTAGAATATGCATCCATAATTTGGTCACCTTTTTTAAAATGTAGTCAATTTTGTAACCTCTTAGACCAAATTGAAAGATTGCAGATATTATTTACTAGAAGATCACTTACAAGTGTGTATGATATATTAAAAATAGATATAACCACCATTTTAGAATTTCAAATAATTGTAGAAATAGAGGTTATTGTAAAAAAAATAAATGCAATACTTATATAATAATTATTATGATAATACAATTAAAAATATTATTAATAATAGAATAGTTAGTATATGGATTTCACACTAAATAATGACATCATTAAATCTGTAAGAAATACATTTTTTAAACAGAAATCTATAAAAACTAGTAAAATTCTCATTACATACACTTACATATACTTAGAATAACAATAAAGAAAATAGAATATTGTGCATATTAATTAAGATTAGTACTATGACTTATTATATTACTTACCATATCTTATTTTTATTATAGTTAGGGTTACTTTTAGTTTTTTTAATATCAATAATAAATTTGAGCTATATATTGTGAATATATTAAATACAAAAATAATTAAAAATATTAAATATTAAAAGACTATAGTCTTACTATAGTAACGTTTTTACAAGACTACCTATTTCCACCACCTATCTATTTACATATCTATAAATAGAACGCTAGTCACGCATGCTAATATAATAAAATAACTCACGAAAAAACTATCTACAATATTATATAATCGAATTAGTGTTTCCAGTATTATTGCTATAGCCCCATCACCAGCAGTTTGAAATCGCCGGCTATAGTACATAGTAACCGTTTTAAATAAATTGAATAAGTATGCAAATACTTCTTAACTTTGTAATCTATTATTGAAATCAATCATTTCTATATGAACTCTTCTTCAATATACAAATTTACATATATCAATACATAATTATAATTTAATAGTTGTATTTATTATTTTTTTAAATTCATTAATTATTTAAATAATTCATATTATCATTAGCAAATATTTCAACTTGAGTTATTTTGATTATATATATATATATATATATATATATATATATAGTTTATTGAGTGTTAGATGCACACAAAATGACATAAAACAATAATAATTTGATAAGAAATAATAAATGATAAAAAAGAATGATGGCTTACATAAGGGAGAGTGCTCTAATATCGACATGCACGTAATATCGACACCCTAGAAATCTCCTAAAATATAATTCCAATAAAAAAATAATTATGTATGAAATCTTAATCAATATAATTCTAATTCATATAAGTATAATTTTTTTTTTAATATTTATATTTTTTTAATTATAAACAAAAAAACTGATTTTTTCGTTAAAACTCTAAATTTATAAATTTTTGAAGTACAATATCGATTCTCAATCATTTGAAAATTTAGATATTTTAATTACATTGTATAGATCTAATCATATTTTACAATGTGCTGAAAAGATTTTGTATTTTTCATAATTTGTTACAAAGTTATTTACGTTTACCTAAGCAACATACATTTTCATAATACCGACACCCTAATTGCATGTAATATCAACACCCTTTCAATTATATAACCTATCAGCGTTATTAGTTTATTATGTCAATTACTCTAATAATGTACGTATCGTTGTATTATATTATGTTATACATATTATATATTGTTTCTACTTGGAATTAAATAGTCTTTCAAAAACTATATAAAACTCCTAAGTATTTACAATATTCGTATTATAATTAAGTAATTTCAAATTTAATATTTATAATATTTCGAAAATTAATTTTAGGAAAATATGATTGAATTGCGTGTGTTAACTATAATTAACGCCTATTTAATTCTGATTGGATAGTGGATATTAAATAATATATGGTATATCTAAATATCGATATCTTTAGGGTGTCGATATTATGTGCCAAGGTGTTGGTATTCGAGGCAGTGCCTGTAATATCGACACCCCTGTTATCTCAGAGTTAAACAAACTAAATTAAATTTTAAAATAACTATTATATGTATATACCTACTTGATACTTATAAAAAAATTTGGAAATATTTAATTGAGAAATAATAAAGTTAAGGTGATTTATTGTTAGGGTGTCGGTATTCGAGTACTCTCCCCTATGCCATAAGTAAATGAAGATACAAATAGACAGGGTAGACACAGAGAAAGTACAGGTTTAGCAATATAGGCGCTTAAATACAAATTAATCAATCAATAAACTGTACATATGCAAATTTCTATTAAACTCACTAATGTTCGAGTTTATGTTAATTTTCATTTAAAATATTAAAATTAAACATATATTTATAAATAATCTAACCTTTGAACTAATATCAGCTGCAAATGATTTCCAGTGCATAATCATAAGTGAAATGAAGTAATTCTGCAGTAAATGTTTATATATATATATATATATTTATAACAATTAACAATCAATTAGTCCATTAGTAATTTGTAAGCTTACTAAATAAACATGACTAATAAATAGCATTTATTTTATTTAAACTTATTTATAATAATAAAAATATATTGTACTATAAGGATTATGTTTAGTATATATAATTTATTTTAATTGGTATATTTCACTTATTCATAACTTATAAGCAAATATTTTGGTTAGTTAAATAAATATTAATTAAATTTTGTAATTAACATAAAATAAATAACATTGTACCTAATAGATGTTAGTTATTAAACAACATTGTTACAGAAATGTATTTGTAATGTAATGAATTAAGGGGGGTACCTCAGTTCATATGTTATTATATTCATGTACATTATACGAACCTTCTTAGTGTGTTCAGTGCAATTTTCATTGCGAGCTACACTCATGAGATACTGAATCATGTCCACAACGATAATGATGTTCTCCTGTGTTTGTGTGATCTGAGTTTAATACCTTATATGGTATGTGTGATAGGTAGGGGTAATGTATGTGTGTGTATGTGTTTGTGTGTGTATTTGTGTGTGTGTTTGTGTGTGCTCAATGAATATATTAGAGAAGGTTAGTGAACAGCTCTCTTTCTTGCATTGTATAGTGAGGGGCTATTAATACACCGGTACGAGTTTACTCCCATTTAATATAGTAGTGTCTTTGGTAAATAAATCAAGTATCACTGTCAATGTAAAATAACAATCTGAGTTTATCTCCTTAGAATTTCATAATTTATATAGCCATATATTTGAAATATATTATGTATTTATTATATATATAATTTTAATATTATATTTTATATTATATTATATTATTATTAAGTATAAAATGTTAATACTAGTAATGTGTATATTTTTTTTCAATTAAATATTTAATTGTCCTAAATAAAATAAATATAATTATAAATATCTATTTGTTAACTTTGAATACTTTTTTACAATTAATTTATTAGTTTGATATTAAAATCTGAAATATATGATTTTTTAAAAAGAATTGATAAATCAGATTTTTAGCGTAGAAGTAAGTTTTACACCCACGCATAATTTAATATTAATTTCTAGTCTGAAAGTTAACTGGAAGGGGAAATCTGCCATACCGTGCGAGTGGACATATTTGTAAATTATATAAAATGTATAGTTTATATATAAACTGAATGAAGATATTCAATGCCACAATATAAATAACAGTAACGATTGCATCGGCAGTATAATCCACCTGACATGTATAAATCCTGCTCTCTATTAAACCTGAATGGCTTTGCGCAAGCACAGTTAGTTAGTGATCATTGATAAAGTTGGTAATTCAACTCTGTAATGAAAGCCTACTATGTGGCCCTATCTATTACACATCTATAACACATCTACTGTTAACCTATGTATATATGAATCATGGTCCTAATTCATCGCAGAGCTATGCTTAGGACCGTCTTATTTGTGACAGGCGATGTAATATATATATATATATATATATATATATATATATATTCTAAGTAAAGTGATAAAGTTTATATATAATTATTAAATTTGTTAAGATTTTCACCAAGTATTTATGAATGTATGCATTATTTGTCTATATCAATATTTTATAACTCAGACTTATGAATATTGGCTAATATTAATGAATTTATACGATCAGACTTCATGCTAGATCTAAGCCAAATCTGTATACGTATCAAAGCACTACATCCTCTCTTACACGTAACCGATCTACTTGGTTGTATCATCGGCAATTTAATTAAGGAATATTATAGCATATTGTTAATTTACAATTTATACATTGTATTTCTATTTAAAATATCATAGTATATTATAATAGTTAATATAATTGTCAACAGTTAAGTGTATATATATATATAAGTTTTGTATAATTTGTAAAGGTAAAACTTTGTCAATTGATATTTTTAAATAATATATATATATATATATATATATAAATTACATAACTGTATATATATATATATGTATATACAAATAGTGAGGGGGTCGATATATACCTCGCCCCGTCATACTTAGATCAAGAGGGGGTGGTAACGATACCCCCGCCCCCTAGCTACGCGGCTAACCTTATCCTTAGCGGTGTATTGCTGTTTGAAGAGGACGTACTTAAATATCGGTACCACGATGCCCATACGACGATGGCTCAGCTCGCCGTGCACAACCAGTTGGTGGATCTGCTCCAGTACCACGTCTATTTTGGAAAACTGAGAGGGGGATGGGGTGATCGTTAGGGGGTGGGGTAATCGTTATGTCGCGGCACTATCGATGTATACGAATGGTATAATATTCTCGAGAAGTTTGAATGATGAAAATATTGTATTAGAAAAAATTAAATTAAAGAATAGTAATCGAAAAGTAATCGATAAATATTTGAAATACTTAATATTTGTAAGTTATGATATAAGTTATAGGTAGAGAAACAATCATAATCATTAAAATGGATGAATTGCATATCATTTTTACTAATTTTTTTAAAATATTTTAATTATTTAAAATAGATATTTTGGATATTGAAATAGTTGTTATACTATTGAAAGTAAACATCCAACATGAAGTTAATACTAAATACCCTAATCTCGGTATTTGATAATTGAAGATTATGTTCAGTAATACATATAACATTAGAAGCAGTATTCCAGTGTGTTCTAAATAGAACTTATTAGTAATTAGAGTAAATTTGAAGTATTTGGTAATACTTGAATTAATACTAGTATTAATACTAGTATTTCATATAGTTCGTTGGAGCTCCTAAGTTCTAGCACGTAATATATATATACCTTAGTTATTAATGGTGATACCAAGGACTGGACATGGTCTGCTTACACATAATCATATTGCATTATGGTAGTACTATCATGCACTTAAGGATAGTATCACACATAGCACTTATCCTCCATGGTTATAGATAGATAGGTAGGTAGGTAGGTTGAATTTCTAAAAAAATAAATTAACAAATTATAAACGTCCTGATAAATACTACACTAGGTCGAGAAACAAGACGAATGATACAAATAATAGGGCTTGAATTAAGTTTTAATGATGCAAGGTCACGGCATTAAACGGTACAAAGTAGCATTAAGCGGTATTACATAGTAAATAGTAGTAAGCCGTCGCAGTAGCTCTGGGGAGGTATATTCTCGGCACCTTTAACTCGGATGAATGCTTCTCTGTGACATCATCCTCCTCCTTCTCCTCCTCCTCCTCCTCGTCTCCCTCCTCATCATCCTCCTCATCATCCTCCTCATCATCATCCTCCGCCCCTTTGCAGGTGATATTCATCAGACAAGTGTACGCGACGTAGCCACGTAGACGACTACACAACGGGGTACGGTGCGACAGTAGATCACGGACCACGTACAGGATCGTAGCCTCGTCCTCCACCTCGTGGCTGAACAGGTTACTCACCTCGGTGCAGATGTACTCCACCTGTGATGTCAGAGGTCACGTTAGGTACACACGCACTCAACGCATTAGGTACGCAAGCACTCGTCGGTGTGATACGTGTAATGTGTATAACTCAATATATTATTGTGATTACCATTAGATTTAGGAATTGATAGGGTTATTACTGCTTATTGAGATAATTACCCTTTAATATACCATCAATGTATATATATTATATTATATATAAAATTTATAATAATATTTATTATAATATAGATAATTATCTATATAATAATATAATAGTGAAGATAGCTAATCTTTATTGAACCAGGCTAAGAGGCAATATTTGTTTGAATGACATTTTATAAATAAAAAATCAAGAACAATAGTTTAATGAGCAATTTAAATGATAATTTATTAAAGGGATTCACAGTCTTTAAATTTCAAGTAACTAAATAAAACATTTTTTATTTTTGAAAATTCAAAATCTCATAAAATAATTAAGATTTTTACATAATTTAAATTTCATAACATTAAGATATATTATATTAGTTTTACAAATATTAGAATTTAAAAAAAAGTAACAAATTTGATCAAAATGAAATATTTATTTTTTAAATTGTATTATCAACTCTATATCTAATCATAAATATTTCCTGTAGATACAATATATGTATAATATTAAACATATTGTGAAAATTTGACTAAGTTTAGTTAATTATTGACTGAGAAATAGTAAATTTCTTAAGAAAAACAAATATTCTGAGATAATTGATGTTAAAAATTGTCTATATTATTTATAATGAAATGACGCTATGGTATTATTTTAGGATAACGCCAACGACCAATCAATAACATTTATACAATAAAAACAACAGGTGTCGCTAGTTGACATGAAAATAAAGTTATATTTATTAATACTGTTTTTAAATAATACAAATTGATAAATTATAACTATTGAAAACAGTGTTATAATATTATCATTATTTTGTTAGAACAAGTTATGGTTCTAAAATTATGTTTATTATGCTTTATATATATATATATTTTTAACTTATAATATTTTGACATATCAAAAATTATACATGAACAAATATATTTTTTAAATAACATTTGTTATATTAAAGACATCCCCTTAAGTAATCATAGACAAATGGATTAAAATAATATAACAATGATAATCTCATTATTCAATATAATAATGAATATAAAACGTATTGTAAAGTTATCATGAAAATAAATGAAAATTATCAAAAATAGAAAGTATAATATATAAGCACATTGTTAACTGCACTCTAGTGATGCAACATTTTAAATCTCAAAAAAATTTTTTCGGATAGGTTCAAATCTTTAATTTTCGGATAATAGGAAAGATTTTATGGTCTAAAATATTTATTTTTAACTTAGTTTTCGTTCGGGTATCATTTCGGATAATTTTTCGGGTAATAATCGATTAATATAATTATGTAGTAAGTTTCTTTCAACTATTTTAAAATTTCAATTAAAATGTATACTACTAATTTTATTATCAGTTATGCCAAAGTATATGATAATATATTTAAAATAGAATCATTTTATCAAGGAAAATGTGACCTTGATTTATTATTTAATATAACAATATTTAAAAATGAATATGTATATTCTGAATATTCCTAATAGAATATCATTAGATGAAGTTGAGGTGATTTATACTGTGTACTAATATATAAAAATGTTAATTCCTAAACTGTTTAAAACTATATTTGTTTACAAATAAATTAAATACAAATGTAACACTATATGATACAATTATAATAATCAATTTATTTTAATAAATAATTAATTATATATATGCTAAGTATAGTATTATACTATATATATTAATAATATTACTAATTAAAGTATATATATATATATGCTAAGTATAGTATTTTATACTATGTTATAGTGTATATACAAAGATGGGATTATTAGAACAGTAAAGTATTCAATAATAAATTATTAATTATTCAATTCTAATTTATTAATTAATAATTATATAAATCAATTATTATTATTTATAAATTAATTATTATTATTAATTAATAATTATTTATAAATTTATATAGGTTCTCTAGAACTTGATGTTTTTTAAAGATTTTAAGTTCTCGACCAAGTTTTTTAAATTTTACAGCACTACTGTACTCATATAATAATTTTATTATATTATAATTATATTTATATATTAAAATTATTATATTATATCTATATTTATATATTAATTATATTATTAAAATGATATTTTTTAAATATTGCATATAATATCTAAACATAGATCTAATAACATTGATTTAATTTAGAATAAATTATAATTAAGTATAAGATCAATTGTATAAAGTTACTATAGCTAAATATATTGATTAACTTAACTTGTTTCAATCCCACAGAGAGTGTGGAGATGATACATAAAGTTGTACAATTATTACAGGAGTATTACTGGAATGTGAATTAGATTTTTTAGAAAATTAAATAAATTCAATTGTTTATTAAATATTATAATTTGTAAAATATTTGTTAGCCTTAATCAAGAATTAAACATGCATATTGGGCATTGTACAGTGTAAAATGTACACTGTATAGTAGACCGGTTCTACTAAATTTTTTTCGCAATTTTAAAAACCTTCACATCTGTGACAATTATGTATGCTATGATGAATAAGTGTTTAAAATTTTAGACCTATATCTTAAATATTGTTATGTCACGAGACCTTTTTATTTTAACATTGAATACATACAAAAGTTAACATGGGGGAGATATAGAAATAAGTTTTATTCAATTTTTATAAAATTTGATGATTTTTTTTAAGCCAACTATGGATATATCCTAGAAACATATATAACAAGTAGTATTAACAGTACAAAATATTTTTCATAACAATCTAGATGCCCAAATTTTATCAAATAATTTTAGTCAAAAAAAATATCTAAAAATCGTATAATATAATATAAATAAATTATTACAATTTAATTTAAAAAATTAAAATATATAATTTATAGATAATAATAATACAATTCAAATTAATCATTAAAAAATTAAAAATTATTTGTAGAAAAAAAATTAACATCATTTTTAAATTTTTTGGGATTTTTATTTTAAATATGAAATACAAAATAAGTTTACATATTTTTTAATTTTTTTAATCTAATTTGTATAAAGGACATTTATATCTAACTTATATCCACAATTCAATACAATCTGATCACTCAAATTTATGTAAAGTATAATTATATATATTAATTTTAAAAAATTAATTATTTTTTTGAATTAATTTGAAATAAATACTTTGTAAAATGGTGTATTTTCTCGAGTTTTAGGAGACATTAATATTGGTAATTTGTAGATATAAAAATGAAATATAGATATTATATTAATAATAAATATAAATAATGGCATATGTTATATTAATTCATTAAATATAATACAAATACATAATTAATTTTAAATATTAATTTAAATATTTGTAAACATCAAAGATAATAAGATGGTGTCATTACTATTATACATAGAATATTATACATTTGATCTTAAAATAATAATTTATATTTCAAACTTTAAATGCTTCGTGACCAAAGGTAACTATTTTTTTATAAAAATTGTTAATACATATTATACTAAAATATAGATATGTATTATATTTTACCTGAAGGATTAAAAATTGAATCGAACGAACCGGTCTACTGTATAGTATTCATTTGATAACTACATTTGATCTAAGATATTACATTTAATAAAATATTACATTTGATTTAAACGATATTATAATATGTTATTGTTGATAAGAATTGAATAATGAAAACCTCGATACTTATTTCATCACTCGGAAATTTGTTTAAAACCCGCAATATTTCAACAATGCACTTCTTTACATACTTGGTCAAGAGATTTCTTCATGAATAAGTAATATAAGATTAGTGTTATAAATTATAACCTAATATTTATTAGCTTGCGATCAATTAAATCTACACATAATTTATAATATATATTGTTTTAATAAAATAAGAATATGATATTGAAGAATATCAATTTTAATATATGATAGTATATACATGTAATATACATGGAGTATAGATTTAAACATTTATAAAATAAACATACAAATTGTAAATATTATATATTTAATAAAATAAAATTTAAATCAAAAATATTAGATATTTTATTTAGTTTTAGAAATTAGCTTCGGGTAAGATGCGGATAAGGGGAGGGTGATGTGGGTGGGGTGGAAAGAGAAAATGTGTGAGGCATGCACATGAGGTAGGGTGGGGTGGGAGATAAAGTGCGGGGCCATACAAACGGGGTGGCATCCTTATCGACTGCAATACGGATGACATTTACGATTAATTCGGATAATTGTCTTCTTTCGTACTTAATAATGCTACCAGAGCTGTAGAGAGGGCATTAGTGAGGGCATTATTGGGGGCATTAGTAGGGGCATTAGTAGGGGCATTATTGGGTGATTATTGGGGAATTATTGGGGGAATTAGTAGGGGTATTATTAGGGGCATTATTAGGGGTATAGGTGCTCTATCAACGCTAGTACATATATAATCACTTTAATATAGTTGTGAGGAACACATAGATCTATCAATGTATGTGGTATACCTATAGGTACCTATATGTGATGTTCACATGTTTATATTAATATTGTAGGCATGTCCTTCGGAATTATTATTTACGAACAAAATAGTTATTAAATTATTATGTTAGAAATAATATAATCAAATTTGTAACTATCGCTTGATCTATCAAGTATACTATAAATCATCATATGAATATTTTGTAAAGTTATTTTATTGGACATACTAATTGAATATATAATTTAAATTACCAGGAATAATTACTAAATAATCAGTTAAATAAATGAGGTATAACATTGTGATTCATATATCAATTTCAAAAATGTTAATTGATTTATAAAGAACAAATAATCTTTATATGTTTACAATTTAGTTTATACTATAGCGGTAATTATTATACGAGTATTTTCCAATTATATGCAAGCATTTTAAGATCACACAAAGTGAATATAATAATTTCTTAATATAATATTTTATATTATAAGTATACTATGTTATACTATACTAATTTATATACTTTTACAAATTTGTATTATAATTCATATATATTTTTATTTTATAATCCTTCATAATGTAACATTTATATATTTTATATAATAAGTATACTGTAATTTATATACTTTTACTTATTTTTGTATATTATAATATATTTTATATATATATATATATATATATATATATATTATACATATAATATACACTAATTCATATATTTGTGGGATCTACAAAATAGCAACACAAAAATAAAATTGAGTAAAAGTGTGCCGCTCTAACGACTATTACATTTCAGTGCATGCGAGAACTTATATAAATTTATATTTATCAATACGAATTAATTCAGATTCACAATAGCCTATACATATATTACCATTATTAGATGTTATTACATAACTTCATAATGGTAAATATAACATTAATGTATATGCCATTTATACAAAATAATGCTTTTTCATATATTACTTACACTCAAAATACAATATATCATTGAATTAAAATTACCAATATAATTAGATGATTATTTTGTCTGCTCAAAATTATTTATTAAAATTTTTCATTTGTTATATTTAAAATATTAATAATAAATAGAACACATATTTATAAATATTCTAATGAATGGATATAATAAAAAAGTATAGAACAATATAATGATTATTTCTAAACTATAGAAAAATGTGTGTATTTAAAAAACATTTTTCTATATATATAATTAATAAACAAGGATTTATATATAGTAAACATGTACAATATTGTCTGTATCGAATATGGTCTCAGTTTTTTTAATTAAGATATATTGTGTCAAATTTTAAATACTCATCTCGGTATTTGACACATTAGTATACATGATAAACTATTATGAATAATGTAAATATAAAATATAGCAAAAGATATATATAAATTAGTTGTTATTATATTTTTAAATTATAAAATATACATAAAATATTTTAAATTTGACCTCTACAATTGTCGGCCATATTCTCCCAATATAGATATGCAAATATTTTCTAATTTCATATAATTATATATATCATATATATTTATAAATTATTAGAATTCATATATATTTTATTGTTATAATTATATAAAATATTGTACAATGGTAAATATTATCAATATATATAATTATATTTCAAATTCAGAAGATCATATCAATTATATTATATCAATAAATATTAAATAATAAAAAATTTATATAATTTAGACTAAATTAAGTACTATATTTTCAGAATACCAGTAAATTCGGACCAGGTAAACTCGGATCAGGTAAACTCGGACCACATTTGAAATAAAATTCGGACCACTTTTGAAGAAGATTCGGACCAATTTAAAATAACTATATATAGTATACTTCTATAATATGGGTTAAAGCATAAAAGCGGTCCGAGTTTTCTTACAAAGTAGTCCGAGTTTATTTCAAGAGTGGTCCGAGTTTACCTGGTCCGAATTTACCTGGTCCGAGTTTACTGGTACCCTATTTTCAAGCCAAACACAATATTAACACAATCCAAACATAGATTTCTGGATATTCCAAATATTTTTAAAAGATTCCAGATATTTTCAGATATTTAAATATATGATTTATATATACATTTATATCAATTGAACATTAATAAGTAAAATATTTTAATTATTTCATACATTTGATCAGTATAAAATATAATATATAATTAAAATGTGTAAGAAATGTATTAGAAAAACTAGATGATGTATTATTAGAATCCATAGTTCACTAATTAACTCTCGATAATATTACTAATATCTAGATATATCTTCATGAGTTTATAGGAGGTGTTACTAATATAACTCTCAACAACTTTGGAATATTGTGTATTAAATATTGTATATTTAGACACATTATTTTAACACATTATTAAAAGTATAGAAAAATATGCTATTAAATTTTAGAATTTTATATTCGCTATACTTTATATAGAATGAAATAAAGTGTGTATATTAAAACTAAATATGGTTAACTAGTTAAATGTTTTAAAACTAATTTCTATATTATAGAGTATATAGTGTATTAAAAGTTTATTATGAAAACTACATTTAATTAACTTATATACAAAGATATATTTAAATGATCTATTACCAGTAATTACTATATATATATAAATATATATCTAGTATTGCATTTTAAGAATATAATGCAGTGCATAAAGTGTAAGTCGTACACCCTGCATTATTACATTATTAATAATTACTTGCATTATTATCATTATTAGGTGTATTCATTTTCAGGAAGAGTAATCTAATTTAATTTATTACAAAATCTAATAATATTATATAGTTTGCTAGATAGAAAATGTTCGTATAACATTGATATATTAAATGTATATAAATCATATATTTAAATATCTGAAAAAATCTTGGAAATATCTGTAAACTAGTATATCCCATAGATTTCAGTCGAAATAACGTCATATATATACTTTATGTTTATGTACAATAATGTGCTAAGTAATTTATCTATATATATATAAATATAATTACATATATATATATATCATATAAAAATGGCTCAGATAAAATGAAAATAAAATATAAAATTTTCAAATTTAGTAATGGCATTGATAGCATGTATTTGAAAGAATGAAACAATCATTTGAAAGCACCACCTATATATTTAATTCATAATGTAAACAAATAAAATATTCACATTTTTTATTTAGTTTTAGTATTTTTAAAAGCGATCTTGTTATTCATATATAAAATAAAATACATTTACAGTATTTTTCAATAATTATTATTTTATAATTTAATTTATATACAAATTATATAGAAGCTGACAGACTAAAATATTGAATATTGATAGTTATATCGCAAATTTCATCACAAGTGATTATAATTTCTGTTAGTAAAAATCAACATCGCACGTCCCATTAACACATTCCAACATGTATATATCACATAAACGCACACATACATGCACAATTTATTCTCTTATTATTATTATTATTATTATTATTATTATTATTATTATTATTATTATTATTATTATTATTATTATTATTATTATTATTATTATTATTATTATTATTATTATTATTATTATTATTATTATTATTATTATTATTATTATTATTATTATTATTATTATTATTTTATTTTATTCTTTATTATGGATGTCGCATTAACTTTATATATCACTTCCGAACAATTTATTTAAAATTGGATTTTTGTGACTAAATAAATACTACTACTACTACTACTACTACTACTACTACTACATACTCACACACACACACGCAAACATCAGTCAGGATGTTAGTCTAACTTAGCGAAGAGTACGGTGATGTACTTCACGAGCTGCACTTGTCTAGCGTTGAAGTCATCACGTGAATCATCGGTAGGTTCCGCTTGAGCGCACTCGTCGAGTTTCACTTCTACACCGCCAGAAACTTCCGTTTCTACGCGCGTAGTAATATCCACTTTTATATCTTCGCCGAGCTTCATTTGCACGCCGTTAACAGGTACCGCTGGTATTTGATCAGACCCTTGAACCCCCTCAGATATAGCCAGCATTTCCATCCCCTCGGCGATTTCCACTCGAGAACCCTCCGGAATGTCCACTTCGATGATGTCCGCTTGTTCGTGCTCCTCGCTAACTCGTACACCCGTAACTGGTTGAATATCGGCAGCCCGTTGCCCCAACATTGCAGATTCGCTGGTAGATTTCGCGAGACCTATGATAAAAATGTTCACTTTAATTACCTATCACAGATTACATTACCCTTCACATTACTATAGTTACGTTATTAGAAAGCCACATCGTAAAGAAGGGAAACAAATGAGTGAGGTATTGCAATAAGGTTTACTAGCTAAGTAGTGGTATTGCAATAAGGTTTACTAGCTAGGTAGTGGTATTGCAATAAGCTTTACTAGCTAGGTAGTGGTATAGCAATAAGGTTTACTAGCTAGGTAGTGGTATTGCAATAAGGTTTACTAGCTAGGTAGTGGTATAGCAATAAGGTTTACTAGCTAGGTAGTGGTATAGCAATAAGGTTTACTAGCTAGGTAGTGGTATAGCAATAAGGTTTACTAGCTAGGTAATGGTATTGCAATAAGGTTTACTAGCTAGGTAGTGGTATAGCAATAAGGTTTACTAGCTAGGTAGTGGTATAGCAATAAGGTTTACTAGCTAGGTAGTGGTATTGCAATAAGGTTTACTATTGAGGTAGGCTATACGTAGTGTTATTGAAGATGTTATTGAATTTCGTGCATCGGAAATGGTTATTATCTTATACCCGTGTACACCGAGGTAAATAACACGAGAGGTCAATAACACGAGAGGTCAATATTATATAGATTATTCTAATTATATCATACAGACTATGTTGTTTGAGAAATAATATAATGATTAATATTCACTTTGATATAATCCAAAGTATAGGATATATTATAAATTATAAATAATTATTCTTTACAATTATTTTGTAAATAATTCAAATATATATAAATAAAATAAAATATAAATGATGCAACATAACAATTCTTGATATAAATAACTAACTAATAAATGATTAACAAATTATATAAATTTGTATCATATAATTAGTCTTAATAGAAGAATATAGAAATCACATATCCTTTGTTATTTGATATATATATATATCAATATCAATCCTATATAATATATATAAATAAAAAAGCTCAGGAAAATAACAAATTAATATTAATCATAAATATGCATGGTATATAATCTAGGTCTCCCCACTATATCACCACTAGGTCTCCCCACTAGGTCACCACTAGGTCAACACTAGGTCTCCCCACTAGGTCACCACTAGGTATCTCCACTAGGTCTCCCCACTAGGTCACCACTAGGTATCCCCACTAGGTCAACACTAGGTCTCCCCACTAGGTCACCACTAGGTCTCCCCACTAGGTCACCACTAGGTATCTCCACTAGGTCACCACTAGGTCTCCCCACTAGGTCACCACTATGTATCCCCACTAGGTCAACACTAGGTCACCACTAGGTATCTCCACTAGGTCACCACTAGGTCTCCCTACTAGGTCACCATAAGGTCACCACTAGGTCTCTCCACAAGGTCACCACTAGGTATCATAACTAGGTCATAACTAGGTCACCACTAGGTCTCCCCACTAGGTATCTCCACTAGGTCACAACTAGGTCACAACTAGGTCAACACTAGGTCACCACTAGGTGTCCCCACTAGGTCAACACTAGGTCACCACTATATTTTCCCCATCCAAACCATAGTTCTGGAAGATCATGGTGAAACAGAGGTACTCTGGTATCCATTGTTCCTTCATCATCATCATCATTATTTTGTAGAAAAGAGTCATACGCTTCGAGTGAACTGTCACTGCAATGAGAGGTCATGAGGTTAAGGCAATACCCAATCAATATGTAATAAGATGATTAGTAGTATTTATTACCGATTGTTCAACGCACATGTATATATATACACATAATCTATTAAATTATTATATCTAATTTTCTAATAAGTAAAAAGACAAAAATTATATATTTTATAAATAATAATATATTTTTTTGTATTATTTGATTACACTATAGAACTTTGGGACATCTCACGAATGACTCATAGTCTTTGCCCTCATCGAAGTGGTGTACAATATTAATGTTGAATAACCGTTAAATGTTTCTTAGTTTTTAATTCATTATTCATTTAACTATTCCATTATCATAAAGTTAATATTGATAACTTTTATCATAATTTTAGTAAATGTAAAATAATTATGTTCAAAAAAAACTTTTTTAGATAACAATTATTTCAAATTCATATTGTATCGATGACCAGTTATTATTGCTGTTATTACTATATTTTACAACAACTCACCATCAAACTTTAATTAAATATAAAAGATATATTTATAGTAATGGGCGACAACAACAGAAGCTAATATGATATATTACTTTGAAGCCCTTTTGGAGAACATATTATATACATTAAATTGTAAATTAACAGAAAAACAAAATTTGAATTCTTCTAATAAATATTATTATTATTATATAAAGATATATACTAATAATTTAGTACAAACAGTATAGATAATTAGTAATGTATTAACATTAGTAATTTATATCGTCAGTTTATGATTAATTAATTAACAAGTTTAATTATTATTATAAAATAGAGAGTCAACATTATTGTTTAACATTATTATTCTAAACTATGCAAGCCTACCTTATTAGTGTATCACTGATACAATACTGGTGATTCTAAAGTGACTAAGATATTACAATTCTCATAATAATGAATATATTAAATATATATAGTTATTATTATAAACAGATATTAAGTAAGAAATTAAAACTGATTTTTATTATCCACGTCAGATATCGGACTTTGTATGGTTCGGAGAAGCAGCCGAAGAGATGGCTCATGCTCGGAGATTCTTGAATAATATCTACAAATTCAGTATGAGTCATGTAATGTATGAGTCACGTAATGTATGAGTCACGTAATGTATGAGTCACGTAATGTATGAGTCACGTAATGTATGAGTCACATAATGTATGATTCACGTAATGTATGAGTCACGTAATGTATGAGTTATGCGATGTATGAGTCATGTAATGTATGAGTCACGTAATGTATGAGTCATGTAACGTATGAATCATGTAATGTACACTATGTGTGCAACGTAATATACCCGATGAATATACGCCGTGTGTTAAACGATTTATTAACGATTTATTTTATATATACTTACACATTAAGGTTTTATCCTATGAACCTATGTACAACATATATAATATATAGGCATATATCATATATATATATATATATATATATATATATATATATATATATATATATATATATATATATATATATATATATAGACATATATCATATAAGATATAAGTGGTACTGGGGTATTTTGTATACAAATTCGAATTACACGATTTCACATAAGTGTTATATCTTTCCATAGAAAAATCTTTACTATACATATATAAATGAGAACCAAGAAAAATGATTATAGTTATAGTTAATTTTTATTGATCTATATATATATAAAGAACATATATATAAATAATAAAATGAATAGATATTTTCATAAATATGAATATAAAAAATTGTAAACATAAAATTTTTATAGAAATATCATAATAAAATATGTCCTATTTTTCATTATTTGTATCTATTTTTATGTCTATTTATATATATATATATATATATATATATATATTATATATTAAAATATGATAATCTTTCATTATTTATAAATATTATATATATAACAAAATAATTCTGGCTCAATTCAATGAATAGATTTCTGTATGCCCTACATTGAATAGATATACATGTATTGTGTATCTATTCACATTACTAACGATAAATTCTGATATATTTAGTTATATAATGTTTGGATAAAGTAAATTCATAATAATCGCTTATAAACACTCAAAGGTAAACAAATATCGAAAAATATCAAGATTTATGTTTTGTTCAAATCAAAAAAACTAAAAAAAATACCAACAACTGACCCCTGACTTTTGTAGACTACAAGTTGTAGTTATGTTATTCTGATGACAACCATTAAGAGAATGATATAGGTGAATAGTGTCGCTAGATTAACATCTAGATAAGAGGTATAGATAGGTAAGTAAGGATAAGAGGTATATATAGTTAATTTTAGAGGTATATATGGTGATAAAGAGGTCTAGATAGGTGTTCTAGATGGATGTTATAGTGTTGAAATAAGTATTTTGAAGGTCTAGATAGGTATTTAAAGGTTTAGATAAATTATCCGATAACCTTCAGAGATGGAGAAGCTGTCATCGTGTGGAAGCTGCAAATTACTATTAAACACATGATATCTGGCTTTTGTGTAGGCTGTTATGCCCGGTCTCCAGGTATCAGCTGATGGTTTAGACGGGTGATCTTTGGCTGGTTCTTCTGACTGTACCCATGTGGTGTAAGGGGGAGGGGTGTAGAGGGTGTCATAGTGTGTGTGAGGGTTGTAGGGTTCACAATGAAATACACATATGTGAAGACATTAAATATAGGACATTCTATTAATAGTTATATAGTTGAATTTTAATTAAATATTAATGATAATTGTTTAATATATATATTAAATTATAAAAATATTAAACATTAAATTATATATATATATCATTAGAGATGAATAAATGATATACGTATATACGTTTGTTAGTGGGCAACAATATATATGAAAACCTGAATCTTATGTGAGATTGACTTGTCACCGTCGGGATGAACTGTACAGTTGAGATGGTAGTTATATTAGGGGTTCGCTTATCTCTAAATTAGCTATCATAACATTTAACTATAGCATCAACTATCAACATCAATAATAAATACTAGTAGATGTTCGCTGAATATATAAGTTTTATTAAATAGTTCTACTGGTGAAACTATAATAAATTCATAACTAGAATTAACTTAAGTGGATATCCCACTATCAGTATTTCCGGAAATAATGTCTGTAAGTATTTTCTAGTAAGTGATTTTCTAGCAAGTTAAAAGTTAAAAGTTACTATATTTCTGGCAAGTTGCCGGAAAGTAAGGGGGTATACCATTACAATTTTAGTTAACTAGCTAGAAAATACTTGCTAGGAAATATTTCCGAATACTATTTCCGGAAATACTGATAATGGGATACCCCCTTTAGATCAACTAGTGCGGTAATAAAACGAAAATAACTAAATAACCAAATAACACATGTATACATGTAGATGTGTGTGTTAATATCACAACCTGATCCACTTGAATGAATAGCCTCGTGTCACCATACACTTTCTATGGGAACATATAGTACATCATACTAGTTTCGTATTTTAAATAAATGTAATTTGAAGAATATATAGTTTTCTAAATTAAAAACTCTATTTTATTAGATTATATTAAACATAATTTACAACTTAGATTATAGTACTATAGTTTATGATTTAGATTATAGTACTTACACTATAAAATCTCACCAGATCTTATATACTCCTACTAAACCTATTAAATACATTTATTTACTAAATACGACTACTAGATTTTACCATACCATATGATACATATTGTAAGATATCTTATAGCATATGCTATAATAACCTAGTATTTAACCGTAATATATCATAATAGACAACATTATATAACCAATAGACACCACTACTCCTATATTCTCTACTAAATTATATGCGACTCTACCCTACTTAATCTTTACCCCCACTACAGCCTAATGTACCTCTATTAGACCTATACGACCTCACTCTATTCCTCTATGACCCCATACTAACGGCCATCTTCTGAAGCTGTCAAGTTCTCACATTCAAACTGTACAAATAAGAGATAGATGTATGTGTAGTGTTAGTGTATTAGTGTGTGTGTGTGACTTAGGGTGTGATGTTCATAGCATTCACAGTTGAATGTACGGCGTTAGTAACCTAGACTTTTGAACAGTGCACTTATTTATCTATATGTATAAAAGTTTAACTAAAGTCTTTATTAAAATGTTCAACCGCACTTATAGTGAATAAGAGATGTAGATAATCTATTTTTAGAATTATCACAACTAATAGTAACTTACAAGATGGGCGCGTTGTTATGTTCTGGTATGGTGTGTGTGGTTATTAAATATAACTGGCGTAGTGGTAGCTAGACGGGCTACATTAAATGCAAGAACAGTTGGACACTGTCTGGTAACACTAACCTACAGTTGATACGTCGTGTTATATATACAATTATAAGCCGTCCAACTGTTTAAATATACAACTATACATGCTATAAATACAACATCCACCGTGTGGGAATTAGTGTATGTTGTATTGTATGAAGTAGTCTATTAGTTTATGTGTGTATTGGCAATACACACGTAAACCCTTTAAAGTTACTAGATTTCCGGCAAGTTGCTGGAAAGTAAGGGGGTATCCCACTACAATTGTAGTTAACTTGCTAGAAAATCTCTTTCTAGCAAACATTTCCGGACATTATTTCCGGAAATACTGGTAGTGGGATACCCCCTTTATACATTGGCTGACAACCCAATATACTGGTAGCATACATAATAATACTTATCTAATAATACACAAACGTACACTACTATGTCACTATGTTGGGTGCAACCGGTGTATAGGCGTTGTATGTGTATGAGTCAACCTAGTCTCTCTCTCTCTCTCTCTCTCTCTCTCTCTCTCTCTATATTAAACAGATAGAATGATATCTGGGTATGTAATGGGTATATAGTCAGTGGTTAGGCTTTATATAGACTAATCAATTGATTGATTGATTGTATTTGTTTATGAAATACTTCAATAATACAATTAATATTATTGGATGTGTTATTAATAATGGTGTTTAAATAATAATAATAATACTAATACTAATAACTGTTGTAAAAATAATAACAAAAATAACAATAACTAATAGGAGGGACAAGGTATAATAGTAATAGAGGTTACATTGCTGCATTGATAGTAAGTACTACTTACTAAGTAGTTTTAATTTGTGATTTGATTAAATCATAACTTGTGTCCAGTTTTTAAAATAATATGTGTATTGAAGGTGTCCATAGAGGATTACTAAAAGTAATACATAGGGGCGTACATACAAGAATGAGATATAACATAGTATGAGATAGGTAGCCTAGTTATGAATGTTTCTGTCATTGCTATATTAAATGAATGATCGTGTTTAAGGCACATGTGTACATCACCTGTGCACTTGTCTGCAGGACCTGTGTAATTTACGGATGCAATGCATGTAAAAGATAGATAAATGATTGGTATTTTTATCGATAAATTAACAAAATGGCATCAGTGATTTTGATTAATATTAGTTATATTATATATATTATTGTTATTTTTATTTCAGGCAGTCCTTTCATCCTATCCAGGAACTTAGATGAAGTTTTCACTTATTACCGTATATGGCTCTAATGTATCTTCGAAGCCACTCTCATGATAAGGCATCCATGGTTTTAACGAGAGCCGATCATTTATTTATACACAATTATATAAGATCACTTCTAAATAATATTTTAAGACCCATTTTATAGAAAAATATCTGTTTTTAATATCTACATTTATTAAGCAATATGTTAATAGACATATCTCAGATAACGAGATTTAAATAACTATACCAGAATAAAGCGAAGCTAATTAAGATTAAAGCATTTTATATAATTTTATTATTAACATATATGTTATTGATTATAATGGACCATCCACTTCTAAATCAATTTTATAAATAGAAATACTCAATTATACGAATAGTAAAAATATTAATTTAGATATGCTTAATAATATCCTATTACAAAAACAGTATTCTTAAAATAAAATTCTATAATTTATTATAGATTATATCCTATTATACTTTATTATTAATTTTATTATATTATATTTCAACATTTTTATAAATAAAAGTTTATATTTATCCCCTATTTTGTTATTTTTTGATATAAATATATACAAATTATTTTTGTATTTTTTTCACGATCGTAGATCGCGATCAGTTGTTGACAATCATCGATCGTTGATTATTTTACTCTATCATTTTCTAACGATCGACGATTATCGGTCATGCCCATCACTGTCTAATAGACAGTGTCTATAGGTATTGCTTAAACTGGAGTCATAGTGCAGTACACAATGCAGTGATGATGTCCATTATATATTGCACACATTTTAATACCTAGTTAACTATACAATTTTGATACATAGAAATCAATACAATATCTCTATATTATATACAATTATATTTCTATGGAAAGATATATCACATGAAATCATGTAATTTGATTTTGCATACAACTATATAGGGTAAATTTTCGGAACTATGTATTGTTTATGACAAAGATATTCCATTGTTTTTTTTTATTGAAAGTAGATGGCAAATTCTAAAATAATTATTTTTCAATTGTATATAAAAAACAATCTAATAAAATAAATCTGATTTATACTGATTTATACTAAATAAATAGAATTATGATATAATTGATTATGAAGAAATCTGATTTTAATTGGGAAAAATTCATAAATGAGGAAAAAAATAATAGTGTTGGGGCAATTTATCACAAAATACCCCTTGAAAAGGCACTGTAGCATATCACCTCTGATACTAACTTTTTCTCCGTGGTTCTTTATCTCTTGATTGAAATCCTCTTCATTTTTAGCTTTAACCTTAAAGGGAAGATTAGGAATATTATTGGTAGTAATATATAGTTTTATTTATAAGTATTATTTGATTATAAAATTTCTAATAGGTAATATATTTAGATAGTACATATATTGTACAAATACATATATATATATATATATATATATATATATATATATATATAAATAATTGAATAATAATGTAAAACCTCTTCATCAACCTCTTCATCCGATGATATAACTAATTTAGAAATATCCAAATGGAACATGTTTTCCTGAAAAATAAATATTTATAATTAATATTTATATATTTTTAATTAATACAAGTAATAATTATAATAATAAATATAATTATGAAATGGTAGATTTAAATTAATAATATATTTTTTATTTATGAATATATAATAAAATCAATATATTATTAAATAAATATGATATTATTCATGAAAGTATGCCATGCTATATCAAGTTATCAATAATATGATAATTAAAGATCAACATATTTGTTGAGAGATCTATCTATCAAGCACCATATAATATATGTTTTCATTGATACATATATAACATCATGATAATTATCATAATGAAGTTTCTATGAAGATATGTTATATCGTATGATACATTTGTATTATTATATTGTATTATTATACATTAAACTGCAGTAGCGATAAGTAAAGATATTTATTATTTTAAATTTGTTATAAAAAAACAAATTTACTATTTATAACATTAACTTAAGCTAAACTGATAGAAACCTATACGTTATAGATAATGACATTAGTTTTTATACTTAGTGTGAGTTGTTACTAACACTTATTTAAGTACTCACATATCTATATTTAAAACGCATGCCTTACCATTAATGTAATTATTAATCTGGATGCATTTTACTCCGAATAATTATTTTGAACTATAGTTCGGTATACCTATTGCATATAAACATTATTATAAATAAATCTAAATATTAAAGTTATCTTACTATTTTTTTTTATTTATAAAAAAACATATTTATTAATAAAACTACCTATAATATAAATATATTATATAATATATATAATTAGAAATAATTGATAAAAACAATAACTATAGAAATACATATATACAATTAATGTCCATTTGTATGTTAATTTTATATATAAAATATATTATATATTATTATTAATAATTTATTAATATATAGTAAATATTTATAGTAACATATCCTTTATATAATGTTTTAAAATCAGTTAAATTCATTCATTAATTTTATCAATTATTAATGTTGAATGGAGGTATATATTTGCTATCTATTAATGATCTTTATCGAATATGGCCCCAAGTTTGTTTTGATTATGATTTATGGGGGCAAATTTAAAATATCGTTTCGGTATATTACACACTAGTAATGCTAAACTAATATTAAGAATGACGATATATCTATATAGTATAAGATATTTATATATATATATATATATATATATATAAATTACATGTTATTATAATTTTAAATTATATAGCCATACATGTAAAATATTTTTAATTTTAACTCAGATATTGTAATCAAAACAAACGGGGACCATATTCGATATTTTTCTCTATTAATATGTACATTTTTGAAATGGTGTGTATACTGTGATATCTCCAACGTTAACAAATAATTATTGGATGTATTATGTAAAATTAAATAATATATCAAATTTATATACACTTTATTTATATTATAAATAAAATATGATTTTAAATATTATTGAAATTTCATATAAATTAATACATTATATTTTTTACAGATCAGGTCGTTATTTCTGATGAAAAACGTTAAGGACATGACATTTTAAAAATATGCACACTCAAACATATAGTACATTTCTATCTTCTATTTATTCAATGATTATCGAGCAGTGTGGTGGGGGATTTGAATATGCCTCTAAATTAGGCATCAGTTTTGTAAAATATGAACGTGAATATTTACAATGTATACACGATACAGATGCATATATTCGCACAATATATACTATCTAATATCATTTATGATTATACATTTAAATATTATTTCACACATATCTATTATTAACCACACATGAAGTGATTGTGTGTGCAAATATATATATATTTATAAATATATATATATATATATATATATATATATATATATATATATATATATATATATATATATATATATATATATACACGTTACACATATTGATATTTTATGTTTGGTTTGATTTGATTTAGTTTTTTAGTCTACATTACATCCCGAAGTGAACCTTGTGATTAGTACAAGCTTTATAAGCCTATAGGCTATATATAAGCTCACTTCAGGATGAAATTAAGCTAAAAAAAACGGAAAAATAATCCCAAAATATCAATTTATATATATATGTTTGTATCGAGTAATTATATAAATAGTATATCTGATGATACAATGTAACCAATGCCATCGCCACCGCTATTTCTATAAATCTAAGAATGCACTCAAAGTAAAATAACAACTACCCCATGGCTTTGTCTTCAAACAACGACCTGATACTTTCATACTATAACTTTTTTTCTTTTGTAAACTAGTAACAAATAAAATACGACTTCTATTATAGAATTTAAATACATTTTTATAAATAAAATTATATGAATTTTGGATAAAAAAATAAAGATTATTCATATAATAGGTAATAAAAAATTGTATACATATAAATGAATAAATGAATTTATAACTCAAAACTATATACTATTAATTTCATTTCAAAATATAAATTATTGAATGAGTTATAGTAAAATAAATATTATAAATATATTAAAATATATACACATTTATAATTCAATTTACTATATGTTATCAAATTTGTTTGCACATGTAATCATAATTATTCTTTAAATACATATTTAAAAAAACTAAAATATGATAGTATTACAGAATTTAATAATATTTCTACTGATATCAACTTTATTACAATAGCTAACGATATAAAATATCTCATTGTCATACCTATATAGTAACTAGTAGTGTTGTAAACGGTTTCGAATATCGAATAGAATATTCGATTCTTTCAAATAATAAATTTTAGAATTTGACAGATATTCGAAAATGTCGAATACCTAAATCTAATTATTCGAAAATTTCGAATACCTAAATCTAATTATTCGAAAATATCGAATACCTAAATATAATTATTCTAAAATTTCGAATGTTTAATTGTATTATTCGAAAAAAACGATAAAAGGCATATAATTCATATATTTTATTATACATAAACAAATAATTTAATACTATTTACCCTAGTTTATTTACTTCCGTTTTAACCTTGCTCTCGAATTCGTAGAATATTTTATATGGCTTCAAATATTTTAATAAAAAAAAGTTCAAAATTATGTCTAGAGAAATTAGACTTATTGATAATTATTGATAATATGATTATAATCATTAATCAACATTCATAACCCTTTTTAAATATATTTACTATTTGAAACCTTCAAAGTGTATTTATTTACTATTTTAAACCTTTAAAATGAATAATTTAACTATTAGAAAACTTTGGATGCTTAATTTAATATAAATAATATTATTTTAAACCTTTGAAGTGTATTTATTGACTATTTTAAACTTTCGAAATGAATAATTTAACTATTAGAAAACTTTGTATACTTAATTTAATACAAATAATACTATTTGAATCCTTCGAAGTGTATCTATTTACTATTTTACCCCTTAGAAATGAATAAATTAACTATTTGAAAACTTCGAATACATAATTTAATACAAATAATACTATTTGAAACCTTCAAAGTGTATTTATTTTCTATTTTAAACCTTCTAAATGAATAATTTTACTATTTGAAAACTTCGAATACTTAATTTAATACAAATAATACTATTTAAAACGTTCAAAGTGTATTTATTTACTATTTTAAACCTTCCCAATGAATAATTTTACTATTAGAAAACTTTGTATACTTAATTTAATACAAATAATACTATTTGAATCCTTCGAAGTGTATCTATTTACTATTTTACCCCTTAGAAATGAATAAATTAACTATTTGAAAACTTCGAATACATAATTTAATACAAATAATACTATTTGAAACCTTCAAAGTGTATTTATTTTCTATTTTAAACCTTGGAAATGAATAATTTTACTATTAGAAAACTTTGAATACTTAATTTAATAAAAATAATACTATTTGAAACCTTCGAAGTTTATTTATTTACTATTCGAAACCTTCGAATACTTAATTTAATAAAAATAATACTATTTGAAACCTTCGAAGTGTATTTATTTACTATTCGAAACCTTCGAATGAGTGAAAAATCTGAAAATTTCCAACACTAGTAACTAGTAGTTATTAAATATATCATATTTATTTATATATTATAGAAATATTCTAAACATTTGATAATCTTTAATTTTTAAATATTGTGGAAGGTATGGATATTTGTTCACATTTAATTAATTAGCAATAATATTTTCATTGATTCAATGATCACATTATTTGTTTGTTTCATTCTAGTATTGGTTTATTTGATTTTTACAAGTTCTATTTATAATATATTTAAAATTTATCATTTAAATATTAAACTATAGTTTAATATATATATAACTCATAATTTATTACTAATACACGGTACAAAGATAAGAATAATTCTATAAAGTTACATACTATAAAGTATAAATTTAATATTTCTATGCCACTTACAAAATAATGTATTTTATTTCTATTTTTTTTATGCTATCTTTTATTTCTATTTACGATAATTTGTAGTTTATTTTTACTATATAACTTATATGATATAAGTTATTTATATTTTCGATTATTATTATATTAACTGTAAAACGTTTTAATTTCTTTACTTTTTTAATTTCATATTATTCTTTGTTTATTTTTATAATGTATGTTATCGTAAGCAAATATTTATATTTTATACTTTCGATTATATATTTTGACTATGTATTTGCTTAAATAAATTATAATTTATAATTATCAATGATTAAACGCGTCATAATATTTAAAATATTGCCGATTATCTAGTTATACCATAATATTATATTTTATATAATAAGTATAGTTAATTTAATATTAACACTAAACTAATATTAAATGGTGATATCCTAGTTATAAATATACTATTTTACAATATATTAATTACCATATTATTTATTCTATTCAATAGAATAAATAACATGATAATTAATATATTCAATATAATATTGTAAATCAGTATTATACCGAGTGTAATCAAAACAAACTGGGGCTATATTTGATACAGATAATATTTATAATAGTTTGGTTATAATGATTTGTATACGAAGTAGTAATAAAACAGTATCAAATTGTGAAATATGAGGCGAGCGTGTCTCAGACTATTATATTTCAGTGCATACGAGAACTATGTCAATATCAATGAATTCACATTCAAAATAGCCTATACATACATTACCATTATGTAATGCTGTTACATGTCATTGTAGTGGTAAAAGATAACTTTAATTAAATGTATAAATGTAATAAAGTATCCGTAGTAATGTATAACAGATAATAATGTATCTGTAAGGATGAGTAACATTATATTTATAAATAATTATTTTATATATATATATATATATATATATATATATATATATAATACGAATAAAGTAACAAAAAGGTTAATTAAATAAATAAGTAATTTCTTTATTTCCTATATATATATATGCTTTTATAGGCTCATAAGGGATATAATGTAGCTAAAAAATATGGATATATCAAAACTAAATCAAACCAAAGTTTGGTTACTAAACCAAACCAAACTAAACCAAACCAATGAAACCAACTAAAACCCAAAATATATATAATATATATATATATTATATATATATAATTAAATTTATAATTGAATTAATAGACACTGCAGTGTTCCCTAAATGTATATATATAGTCTACATTTATAGACTATATTGGTTTCTATGTCCCAAAACCACACACTTACTCATTGATTATGTATTTTAAACAAATGTCTTAATAATTATAATGCTAATTTATGAATATATACATACATATATATTATATATAGATATATAGGATTATTATTACATTATACATTATTACATTAAATAAATGTTATATTTACCACTATCATAATGGTAAAATCATATTCACAATAACCTACATATGTTACCATTATTCAATGTGATTACATAACAGCATGATGATTCTGAATCATAGCATCAGATGATAATAATCATTATGATCATAACAAATATAAGTTTTCGTATGCACTGAAATATAATATTCGCTGAGACGAGAGCGGCGCCTCACTATAATTGATTATTTTATATTTTATTGTTAATACTTCGCAGATCCCCATTCATAACTATTAACTATTATTATTTATATATTGAATAAATAATATACGCTATAATTATTATGATAATTATATAAATATAAATGTCTTTAAAAATAATGATTACAATAAATTATTGAATAATAATTGTAAAAATTTAATAAAACAACATGCTTGAAATAAACTATTGTGAATAATGGCGCCATGTTTATTTTAATTCATTGTCTAAAATATAATTAAATATAGATAACTTATTAAAAATTAACCTTGTTATATTTGTCGTGTTGTTATAATACGATTGTAGTTAATTATACGATATATTCACTATTTTATAATTCAGTTGAAAACTTTATTATTTAAATATTAATAATAAACAAGCATTTTAATCCTATCGGATTTTAATATTAAAAATTTAAATTCATACAAAGATTATAAAATGTACCCAATCGTTTTTTGCACTGAGCTAGATAGAAAGCTTTTCTCTCTAGCTCTATGGTTTTTTGTCACGAGGTTATTTTACAGAAGCAATTGGTTCTGTATTTAAATACATTAACAATATTAATTAAATATCCATTATGAATAGTATGTCCTTGGTTATCGTTATCCTTTATTATAGGATCCTAATATATATTTATATATTTAATATACATATGTATGAACTACGTATCCATATAGAATCGTTAGGGCTGAAAATATTATATAACTCTATGAAACTAAACATCGATGTGATCACTTATCGTCGTATAGGATAACCGATAATTAAGTAGACGATCAATATATAATTTATACCTCCCTGTTTATATTTAATTTCATATCTTATACATCGATATAAAGAAAGACTTTCTCTATATTTCTTTATATCGATGATCTTATATTTTAATAAAATATATCTTTATATCCTATATAATATTTATTTTGAATATACATATTTAATATAATATAAATAAATATATATAGGCACATATAATATACATATAACCCACATTATATATATACAATTAGGACCTACATATTATTGATTTTAAATATTAAATTGGTTATCACCATAATGAGACTATTCTAGTGTGTGTGTGTGTTGAAGACAATGTAAAAATCACAATGTAAAAAATGGTAAAAATGAACACAATAGGACACAATACCTACATACTGGGTCCTTCATGAAAAATTGCACTTTTATCCATTTAATTATATCCACTACCATGCATAATATCTAAATATCCAAATATCTATTACCATATATATGCAGATGACTTACAACTATATATATTTCTTCCTACTAATTCATCATCAGGTCTCAATAATCAATTCTATAATTGTGCTAATGGCATTAAAGAATAGCTTATTTCTAATAATATTCTCATTAATGCCTCAAAAACTACATTGTTAAATTTTTCTCAATCTCAAACTTACTTCCCTCCTTTTCTTATTGATAACATTGTAATATTATCCTACTCCTTCTCCATTCTCCATCATACTCCCAATATCCTTCGCCTCCTACTGCGGATGCATGCATCCAACTTATGCGTACTATTTGATTTACTCTTTCATTCATTCCTCATATTACTGCTATCACTAAATCTGCAAATTATCATCTATTTAGAATTAGAAAAATATGAAAATCAATTACTATATCTCTTACTAAAACTCTAGTTAATTCCCTTTTCCTATCACGTAGATTACTGTTCCTATAGATTAGGTTCCTACTTTTCAGCACTCCTCATCAATCTTCCATTATCCTCTATCTCTCCCCTAAATCGAGTTAGGGTGTGTTTTGGTCAACCATAGATCGTTCAACCACAGATGTTCGAGAAACTCATATTCACTGCATGTAAAAATCCAACTGTTACAAAACACGTATGGTAGGTCCCACCCATCGATATAAAGAAAGATCTTTAAAAAATTTCTAAGAAAAGAATTTCTTTATATCGATGGTAACACCTAATACTATTTATTCTTACCAGCGCATTTGCCAAACTGCGCGCACTCTGTGTATAGCTTTGAACCATTGATCTAGAGAGAACTTTCTCTAGATCTATGCATTGAATGCATGCATAATAAGCTCCGCCCATGTAATGAATCATAAAATACGTCACAATCGTTGCTATTTTTAGGTATGCGCGCATTTATTTATCAAAAATTAAATTGAAGTTATGTATCTCGAACGTGTATGTATGTATGTATGTATGTATATATGTATGTGTGTATGTATACATCATATATATGTATATATATATATATATATATATTAGGGTGGAGTGTACTTTTTAAAATCGATTTTATATATATAATACTTATCAAATATAAATGAATTCAAGTGTATTATATTGATATAAGTTATCTACTTCTAATGTTATATATTATATATCATATTATTAACTAGAATTTCTACAGAACGTTTTTCAAATCTGTCATGTTAAAGAATACATAAAACGGCCATGTTTGTTATTAATTTAGTCATTTTAGGTTTATGATTTTAATATTATCTAAAATAACATAATCTTACAGCTGTGATATTATGAAATGATAATATGACATATATTTATTTTGTGAATTATAATGTTTTAGTTTAAAAGTTAGCTTTATTTAAATATAATTTGTACCTATATTTAAAATCTTTTTAAATTGGCAATTAATTTATGAACTCTGACATTAGTATATTATATGAGCCAATCAAAATATTATTTTGAAATATTTAAATATTTATCAAATACTTTACTTGTTATTTTTTAATATTTAAATATTTATAAATTACTTTACTTGATTTAAATATTTCAAAGTATATAAATCATATATTCATTTAACATGTGTATGCCTAACATATTTATTTTGTTTATATACATAATTTAATAACATATTAATATATAATATTAAGCTAGTAAATTATATACTAGTAGGTTGAATTTTAAATTATTATATTATTATAATAATTATTATCTTACATTCTTAGTATGATATTATATAACATAGAGTGTGTGTTACATACTAAACCGGTTAACTATAAATCTATGATATGAACTATAAAAACTGATAAATTAAAGTATAAGCTATTAAATTAAATATATTTAAAAACGATTTAAATAAAATACCTTGCAAGTATAATATAATATTTTCAAATTAAAATTACCAACTAGGTTTACATTTTATATACTACTATATTATATAAAATATAATATTAATTTTCTTAAATAATATATGATATACACTGCAGTAATCACATGCAATCATTTATAAAATGATAACCACCTACAATGTTATAGTACTAATTATTTAAGTTATTAATTATTAACATTTATATCATATCATTTCTATAGTAACACTTATATATATTAATTTTACAGGTAGTGATATATAATTTATTAATAATATATATTTGTTATTATAAAATATAATTTTATATAGTTACACATTTACTAATTATTTACTCTTATTATACTAGGTATATTATATACCCATTATACATATTATTTTATTATTCAACTATTTTGTTTTTGTTTTAATAATAACTATATTATACAGTATGTACTAATACAATGTAGAATAATAATAATAATGCAATATTAATAGCAATCAATAAATATGCATATGTATATTATATTCCTTCTTATAGATATGTATATGTTTAAATGGTGTAATAGCGTACTGTATATATTATCATACATAATTGTTATTGTGACATTTACATGTAAAACTTATTTATAAATAATGACTATTAATATAATCATAGTATTAGATGTATCTTAATATTAGGTTAACACATTAAAATATATCTGGATCGTCCATATCCATCGCCTTCTTCTGTCCCCATTTTGATTTTATAGATAAGTTTCGGCGTCAGACTTTTAAATATGTCCATTTCATATAATAAATACTTGAAATATTATTACCGGTAACTATTTAATAAATATTATATTATATTTGTACTTGATATTTATACCTAAATATAAAATTAATTTATATATATACATTTATTTAAATATTATTTTAATTTAAGATATTGAAAGAATAACCAAGACTAATACATTTATATTTTGTTAATATTCGCAAAATCTACTTTATATGCACAAATAATACATAATACTTCTCTTGTGAATACTGTCAAATATAGTAATTTACAACATACTAAATATAATACAAATATATGCTGTACACTATACCCAATACACTATTCCATTCTATTATAACTAATATTATAATACTAATACTATACAAACAAATATTTAACAATAATACTTTATGTTGTCAATTAGGGTAGATGACGAGAGCAATTTTACATTTTATTTAATTATCAAACTGAACCAAAAATCATGTTAAATATTATTAATAATATAATAATGCAAGTTATAATAATATTGAGTTATCTCCATTACACTTCATTATAGTAGTACATATACTAAATAAACACTATAAGCAGGAAATAAATTAATAAACTATTGATATTGTTGGAGGGCTTATGTGTGTGCGCTGAATACGTAGTGTGATACCTAGTGTTCGTATGACTATATTATTTTATTATATTTACACGGTGTTTATATTCCTGGTGGAAGGGCCGCTGCCCACATCACCAGGTACGATTACGACTAGCTACTGATATTGTTCATCCCGAGTTTGTCGTCACAGATATGCTAGCATCTCACAAAGGCACCAAGTAGATTAACTCTGAAGGTCACGGATTTTCTCTTATAGTTGAATGACTATTATTTTCTTTGTTGATCCCTATTATGAAAATAAATATAATTTAATATTATAATTCACAAAATATTAATTTATAACGTTTTAAACAGTTTAAATAATTCAAGTTAGATATTTTCAATATATAATTAATTTATAAATTAAATACACCCCAAATACATAACCAAATATAACTCTTAAAAATAATTGAAAGTCAACTACAATAGTATTGTTGGGGATATGAAAATTAGATATAATATTTATAAATAAATTGCTTGCATATATAATATATTAAAATTGGGTGGCATATTAAGGCCTAGTTATCAGTGATACAAATTAGTTGATAGTGCTAATAAATCAATGCGAATAAAATATATCTTTAATTTAAACTATTTATATATTGAATTTGGTCATGATGTAATTATAAAAGAAATCAAATACACTGTGTTTAAATATTAATTTTCATAGTTATATAAAATATTATTAACCTTTAATCTATCATATAGCTTTAAGATGACATAGAGGCGCAGTTGATTTCTTGAAAATTTCACTTCATTCGTTTTGTCGTCACTCATCGATTCGCTGATTTCTGTATGGTCCATTCATCTTACCATTGAGTTTTGGTCTTGCTATTATTCATGTGCCAACCTGTGTCAACCACAGTAACTTGATGAATAGTATTTGACATTGAGATGGATCTTGAGACATCACAATACCATTTCAGTTTTCTTTCAATAACCATCACCAGTAGTTCAGCGTGTGAGCCAATTTCTTGTGTTACTCTTCATTAATCCAGATTAGTGATTCGATCTTTATAAATATCGAAATATTATTATCAGGCTAATTTTAATTAATATATATACCAAGTGTTATAGCATATTTTATATATAATCAAATCCAATTAAAAATTACTACATTATGAATATAAATATTAAATATTAAATACAATTTTACGGTATGTCTGATAATGTATTAGTTATTACTATAGTATACAATAAAACAACATACTATAAATGTTATTATTTTATAAATACATGAAGCTGAATATATAGTATGACATGCATTTGTAAAATTAAGTATATAATTAAAAATCTAGAATATAATATAGTTTATAAATTAATTTTAAAACGCCAGTTTGATATAAATATATATATATATATATATCAACTACCATAGGTAGTCTATCGCTATAAGTATTTATGATTTTAAACAATAACATAACATAATTAAAATAAAAATGTCACAATAAATACACTCTATCATGCAGTTCATATCTAATACATTTATGATATAATATATACTTTTATTGATAATTATAAATATTTAATAGATTATAATATTAAAATACACTCATAATTGAATATTAGCTCAACCGAGTATAGATATATTTATGATATAATATATACTTATATTGATAATTATAATTATAAATATTTAATAGATTATAATATTAAAATACACTCATAATTGAATATTAGCTCAACCGAGTAAAGATATATTCCATCTAAGATATTTACGAACATATTTCCAAATTATATTCTAAATTCACAAATGTTTCAACAAATTTATTTTCTTTAATAAATAGAATATATGGATACTGAACATATTACAATTATTCAAAAAAGTATTCAGATAAATGGATACTTTGCTCATTATGAGAATATTTTATTATCTATGCTAGCAGATTATTATATACATATAAGAAGGATATCAATAGAACATATAATAAAATCAAGAAAATTACAAAATAAAACTATAAGAAAATTCAAAATACCTATTATAAATTTTTAATAAAAAACATATATAGAATTAATAGAACACACACAATTTATTATATTAAATATAATTACAGTTTACAATACATATTTACATTATTATACAAGGAGACTATTATACTCTAGGTGTATTATATGGTTTATGATTATAATTATATATCTTACCTAAAATGATTTTTCAATGGCAGAATTTCAATTTTTGATATCCTTAGTAGCTTCCAATCATTCATAGACATTAGCAGAAAGCCAACATAACTAGTTAATCTTCAGTTTACTCAATTACCTATAAATAAGATGTGTATACACAATTA
This sequence comes from Osedax fenrisi, assembly GCA_964019155.1. Lineage (NCBI taxonomy): Eukaryota > Metazoa > Annelida > Polychaeta > Sabellida > Siboglinidae > Osedax > Osedax fenrisi. The sequence goes on from OZ025239.1 coordinate 37,916,818, forward strand.
GATGGTTTTTGAATAAATAATATTTAAGTAATTGGAAATTATTTACATATTATTTATGATATATAATTATATAATTATTATATGATATTACAATTGATAATGTATACGTTTTGATTAGTAGTAGCGTGCATTGTGTTTCTCATACATATAATACTACGATAATTATCATCATCATCATATGTGATCAACTTAATTTCATTCTGTAGCATATCAATTAAGCGTAGACAATAATATACTATGTCTTAATCAAAAAATTCTTTGCAATATTAAGGTTAGATGTAGAATATATTATAGCATATTTACTTTCTATTTATAAATTTAAGTATGAAGATAACCTAGTTTACAATAGTTTAAGTTAATGATCTTATTTAATTTTTATTTAAATCTCATGAGATTTGGTATTTAATTTCTATAATATGCAACTGTAACATTTCGTAGACCATGCACCTAGGTTACATAGTTTTTATAATTTTATATATAATGTATAATTATAGTCTATTGGAAAATTATATAATTTGAATATCAAAGAAACATGAATGGAAAATTATAAAAAGATTTGTTATCCTACACTGACTATATTAATAGAATAAGATATATAATTTGACTTTTTATCGGTATGATTGATTTGGTACGAATTTACTTGGTGCGAAATGATTGGTACTTTATTAATATTGTTAAGTAGGATACAATAATTAAAACTATTATACTTTATTAAATAGAAAAATCAAAATATTGTATACAATTCAACTTTATAAGGCTTATATACCAACTATTTATTTATTTTCATGTGCATAGATTGTGCAAAAAATACATGCACATGCATTTTTTCATGTGTGAATTTAAAGAAAATTGGTAGGTTACGTGCACAGTACCTTTTCTACTCAGTACATGAAAAATAAGATAATTTCTATACAAATTGAATTATAAAAATACCAAATCGGTTTTAATATATATGTGAAAATTTCGCCATAAAAAGAATATTCTATGAACAGAAAAATAATCATGTAAACCAATCTACATACGTGAACATAAATATGGAATCGGTGTGAAAGCCCTATTATGTGAAATATTAAATAAGGCTTATGATATTATAATTATTATCTAAACTTTATATAAATATATATGTATATCGATTATCAATATTGAAATTAATATGATAATTATGATAATTATAGATTATATTAGAATAATATATAAGTTTATTAGAGAAAATATTAATAATTAAAGATAATTATAATAAATGATGTTATAGATAATTTTAATAAAATATATGCCATTCATATAATATTTAAATTAATAATATTAAATATAATTATGTTAATAATAATTGTAATCGTAATTGGTAATAGTACATAATCCGTACATTAAAATCTGCATAATCTATATTTTAAATATTAAAAACCATTAGTGTACTGTATTGGTACTATATATTGGGACTGATATAATATATATATATATATATATATATATTATATATAATATATATGATATTATCAGATATACGATATAATAGTTAAATTATTTTATACATATTTATTTGTAGCATGACTTATGCACTATATAAGGTATTAATAAATTATTAATACCGTATTATAAAGTAGATAATTTATATTAATTTTATCATAATGATATCATTCGTTTGAAATATAATGTATACAATACTTGGAGAAATAAATAATTACTCTATTTCTAATTATAATAGGCAATCATATTAAAATAATAATTATGTGTAGATAATATTTAATATATTAAATACAAATTTAAGACATATGTCTTATGACTCTTGTGTCGATTTTTAATTTTAAATGTGGCGCTTTTTAATGTGCGGATTATGTCAATATATTATTGAATGTAAATTTAATTTAATAATAATATTATAATAATCATTTTATGGATAAAATCAAAATTTTAAAACCCTATAAGTTTTGTGATTATCATAAGATTCGTATGACATACGAATTATGAATTAAAATTATCTGAATTGAATTAATTGTTTACTATTTAATATTATATTATACATTATTATTATTTAATTCATAAAGTAAACATAATTCTCAATATTAATTTTCATTTCACTTATCATAAGTATTGTGATTTAATCAGTGATTATTATAAGATTCATAACATACGAATTATGAATTACATTTTAAAAATGTATGATATTAATCATAATATTAGTTATAATTTAATGTGAATTAAACAATAATAATGTATATATATAATAATAAACAGTTAATTCAATTCAGATAATTTTAAATTAAAAAATGATTTTTTAATTTAAAATTATCTGAATTGAATTAACTGTTTATTATTATATATATACATTATTATTGTTTAATTCACATTAAATTATAACTAATATTATGATTAATATCATATATTTCACTTACCCTAATACAATGTATCCTGGAGTTTATCACTTAAATAAGATAAATACGTTTATAAAATTTTTTTAAATATTGTAAACAAATATACAAAATATTTGTTTACCAAAAATATAAGATTTTCAATAATTATAAATTACCAGATTAACTTATTATTACCTGTGTAGCAAATTCCTTGCATATTAAATTATAAATTAAATATTATTAATACTATACAAATATTATTTAATTTATAATATAGTTTTCAATGTCATTAGATATACAAATATATAATATATGAGCAATTTTATATGTTGGAATATTTTATTTTATTTGATTGACAGATATTTAAAATTTGAAATTCACTCCATACTAATATATATATATATATATATATATTATAATTACATATGCAAGTATGTATTACATTATATTTACTAGTACAAGTGTGTATGTATATATATATATATATATATATATATATATATATATATACATATATATCAACTCAAAATACTCTAGAGATAGGTTTTTAGATCTAAAATTTGATAATAAATATGATAAACTGTTTATATTCCAGTCATTATCACTCGATACTAGGAAATTGGGCTTGCTGTATTATCATGCTATTAAATCAGGTTCCATTAAGTCCCTCAAATCGGTATTTAATAAAAGAACTAATTGTTATGAGTTAAGAAGAACTATCAATGATAAGATTGACTGGATATCTGATAAATATAACCCTACGCAAGAGGAAATATCCGCATGGAAGATATCTTTTGCGGCTTTTTCAAAATCAAAATCTGAGACTGAGTCTAATAAAAAGTGACTATGTATGTTATCTGATGTAATTAGCATTTCCCTTATTAATATTCGATCTCTTCGCTCTAATATTGTACTACTCCTTTCCTATCTAAAAATTAAACCTACCTCTATTATTGGGATCACTGAAACCTGGATTAGCATTGATGATACGGATATATTCTCATTGTGCTGCGAGGCGGGTTATAATCTTTATCTCCAACCTCGTAATTATGGTCGTGGGGGAGGCGTTGGTATCTTAATTCATATGGACTTACCAACGCCTTCCATTTCTTCTGTTACTTTTTCTTATAGTGATTGCTTATCTTGCACATTTAATTTCCCTTTCGATATACTTCGTATTATAGTTATTTATCGGCCTCCTAGGCCTGATTATTCCATCTTCTTTGATGAATTCTCTGATTGCATAAATAATGGCTTACATTCTAGCTCTTTTAAATTCATTTGTATGGGCGATTTCAATTATCATTTTGACTCCATGTCTCAACCCCATTCCTTATTTAGGCAATTAACTGAATCCCTTGGTCTTCATCAACATATATCCTGTCCTACTCACACAAGTGACAATATTCTTGATCTGATTTTTACTCCTAATGATACACCCACTCAGTTCATTTCACCCTGTATTCGTTCTGATCTCTTAACTGATCATTATCTGATTCATACATCTATTTCTCTAAGGAAACCTGTATCAACTAAGTCATTAGTTTTTTATAGGGAGTTGAGGAAATTAAACTATCATGAACTAGGCCTACAATTTGAGAATAGATTATCCAGTGATCACATATCGTTTGATTTTTTAAATTACTGTCTTTCATCTACTTTGAATAACTTAGTTCCTTTAAAATCTCGTTACTTCACTCTACATACTTCATCACCTTGGTTTTCTTCTCATCTTGCTATAATGAAACGTTCATTAAGGAAACTTGAGCGTAAGATTAACATGTCCCCCTCTCACAAATCTAAATTTCTGATAGCGAGGAAAGCCTATAAACATGAATTAAATCTCCATAAAACGTCCTATTATGAATCGAAATTTAATGCTTGTGGAAATGACACTCGAAAAATTTTTAAAATGGCTAATAGCATCCTTGGTACCAACATCAAATCTAAGTCTACTGCACTACCTGATGCTGCTCTGTGTTCTTCTTTTGTCTCCTCCTTGTCTACTAAGCTCTCCCATATATTCGACAACATCAGCTCTAAATTGGCGCAATTACCGATGACACTTTATGCTCATATAACGACTAACCCTATATCTTGCAAACTCTCTTGTTTCACTCCTCCTTCTATTACCGAAATCCGTAACTTGATTCTCACTGCTAATTCCACTTCCCCAATTGACCCATTACCACTCGTTGTTTTTAAGAACATTGTCCCTATAACTGAAAATGCAATACTTTACTTGATCTCTCAATCACTTGACGATGGAATCATGGTCAGTTCCTTGAAATATGCCATTATTAAGCCCATTCTAAAAAAACCGTATCTTGATCCAGATGTATTGACCAATTACCGACCGATCTCGCAACTTCCAATATTAAGTAAAATCATGGAACGTGTGGTCAGTCGTCAGCTCATTAATTACCTTGAAAATAACAATCTGCTTGATTACTTTCAAAGTGCTTATAGAAAATCTTTCTCTACTGAGACTGCCCTCACACATGTCACTGACCTGATTCATAACTCGCTTGACTCTTCTCATTGCGTACAACTACTCCTGATTGACCTTTCTAGTGCATTTGACATGCTCAACCATTCGATCCTAATTAACCGTATCATCGAACTTGGTATTGAAGGTTCCCCCCTTAAGTGGCTGATGTCGTTCATCACTGATCGAACTTCGTCTGTTAAAATCAATGACTTCATATCACCTCCCACCAATATTCTTAAAGGGGTCCCTCAGGGGTCAGTTCTTGGGCCACTTCTCTTCTCTATATACTTACGTCCTATCTCTAATATTATTCGCAAATACCCTAATATCTATTACCACATATATGCTGATGACATTCAACTACTACTGAAACTGCCCATTGACTCTATGAACTCTAACTCTGAGCTGTCAGATTGTACTTCTGAGATCACTTACTGGTTACTAACTAATGACCTCTTAGTCAATACTTCCAAAACTGAACTTCTTAACATCTCGAAGGTACCTGTCACTTTCCCTACTCTGTCAATTGACGGTATAATTATTAAACCTTCTGAATCTGTGCGCAATCTTGGTGTTTTAATTGATAGTACTCTATCGTACGGTGCTCATATAAATGCAATCTCTAAATCCGCTAATCTCTATTTGAGAAAAATTCGTCACATTAGAAACTATTGTTCGCCCAACATCACTAAGCGCCTTCTCAATGCCCTAGTATTATCTCGAATAGACTATTGCTGTTCTCTATTCTACGGAATTAAGAACTCTGAAGTTATTAAAATTGACCGAATTATTCGCTCATCCGTAAGATTAGTTCATAGGCTTAAGCGACGGTATCATGCTTTAACTGACACCCACCAATGCAATATGAAATGGCTATCGTTTAGAAAACGGTGCCAATTTAGGCTTCTCTGCTTAACACATAAAACACTATTCCTAGGCAGACCTGCATACTTACGTGCATTGCTCACTCGTCGCAACATCCTCCCACATCTGCGCTCGTCTGATGCCACACTACTTGACTTACCTGTTACTCGTAACGTGATGCGTTCTCGCTCCTTTACAAGCATGGCTCCTACTACATGGAATCTGTTGCCTTACCGCCTAAGAAGATTGAAGTCGCCTCACGTATTTGCTAATAGTCTCAAAGACTATTTAAATTTAAAATTAAAGTAACCCTCTCCTTGATGTTGATCTGGTTCCATCTCTATTTTTATATATTATATTGCTACCTTATTTAATGTTATTGTTTCGTTTTGTTTGTTCGTTCACAACACCAGTGAGGGTAATCTTCCTTTACCATATTTGGTGTATAAATAAACCATCCTATCCTATATATATATATGTAATAAATATTATTTAAATAAATATATATCCATACATACATACTTGTATTGTATAGTGATTGAACCAGTTGCACTAGTTATTGACCAACAACTGTACATTTGTTTCTACTAACTACGCACCACCATCGATATAAAGAAAGAAAACCCGTGTTTGACCAAAAAAAACATTATTCGTTCATCAATCCGTACAACATATAACCTATGTATTCGAGATCATTCATCTACTTCCTCATACAAACACTTACCTCCATGGTTCCCATTTAACAAACGCTCTGCTTATTATAAGCAGCTTATATAATACTATATATAGCATTATACTCTTCGAATTAGGGCTAATACCTACCTCCTATATTTCTGCTTCACTAGTACAAATATCTTCCCTCCCATCTCTTAGAAACCATGCACCTCATCTTCTATCTACCCCTATTCTTCGTCACAAAAAAATTACTACTTGGACACTGCATTATATTTGTCCAACTCTATGGAATTCATTCCCACCCTATATTAGCAATACCTCCTATAACCTCAGGGGTTATAGGAGGTCTTGATATTAGATACATAAAATCGCATAAAACATTCATGAAATATATAAAACAATTGATCTCAGGTGGCAACCTGTAATATTAATATTGTTTGTCATTATTAGGTTATATATAGGAATACTATCTATGTTATAGCTATAACCTAGGTTATATACTACCTATATTATTTATTAATTTCCGTACGGTTTATTCTATTTTTAATGATATGTATTATTGTTGTTATTGTTGTTCCTACCTACTTTTATTATTTGTATCCTATACACTTTTGAGATATAATTATAATTTATTTAAGTGTTTAAATAAACTTTCAATCAATCAATAAATATTTCATATAAAAGTAAGCATTTAAATTAATTTAAATAAAACATGTAAATATAAAATTTTAAATGAACAAGTTAAATATGATATATAATTTGGCACATTAATGTAACAAGATTTTTTCCTAATTTGATATGCATTATATAAATAATACTTGATTATTTTAAATTTTACAGAAATATAGGTCATAACATTATTTAAAAAGAAATATTTAAACTTTGCGCTTCACTTTTGATTTTTAATTTAAAAGCATATATTTTTTTATATAATAGTTAATTGAGTAAATTTTTCAGTATATTATTAATAATATATATGTAAGATTTTTATATATAAATATATATGTATAAGTATATATATATATATATATATATATATATATATATATATTTTTTTTTTATATATATATATATATATATTACTTCACATATATTTACTCAAATCTAAATGAAAATAATACTTATAATAATACATATAATCTGGTTTAATAAAATATACCAAACAATTTGTATACAACTAATACTAATTAGATAGTTTATACTTAATAGAAATAAACCAATATCATAATAACTACACACGAAGCAATACACACTAATAGCTCGTGATAAACTTGAATAACACGATCAGTTTAAACCATCGATGTAAATAAAAGACTTTTAAAATATTTTTATTTACATCGATGGTTTAAACATGATAATCTTGTGACGATGTGTGACAACACATTGATAGTCAATGGGGGTGTTATATCAATACGGAATGTTTTTTAATTACTTAAATATTTATATATGTATATATTTAGTATCTAAATAATGTAACTGTATATATTACTCATTAGTTAATAACAGTAAATCTCAGTATAATGTATTAAGGATATTTAGATATGATATTGATATAATTAGTAAAACAATAGTTGATATAGGTAATCTACTAGAATCTACCAACAACGTATTCGTTTAATTTATATCATTGGGGGTGTAATATCAATTATAGTATTTTATAATCACAACGAAAATTAAATCTATCACACACTATCTATAGAAGGGCATATCTAGGTAATTAATTATTCTGTGATTACGTAATCTCAATATAAACTGATAAACTTCAATTCTAATTGTTATTAATGATACCTACACAACTAAAATACACCTATTGTTATATTATCGTTTTGGTCCTTATGGGTTTTGGTATTATTATCATTATCAACGTGTCCGAATCGCTATCATCTGATTGATGCTAAATAATCACCTTATTACATAATTCTCACTTATTTGATTATTTAGCACCAATCAGATTATAGCGATGCGGATATATTATTTGTATACATAAATGTATACATGTTAAGTTTTATTCTATGCAATTATTAAATACAACTTTTTGTGTAGTTAGTGTAATTATCTTATACTTGTGTATCATCCCTGCATCATAAAGTAATGTACTCAGTATTGTACTTACTATTAAATAGGTTATAGGTTATAATTGTTAATATATGATATAGGATTATTATAATATAGCGTACTCTATTCTAACACATATACTATTATATTAGTATATGCAGAGCTGAGTACGATACTCAAAAAATATATAATAGAACAATTACAATTACACACTTTTTTCTTATAATAGATAACTACTTATAACTACTACAATTACTTTACAAAAAATCATAGTAGATACAATTAAAAATACTGAATTTTCTTAATATATACATCTTAGTAGATACAAATACATTATAATTATATCCAATATATATATATATATATATATATATATATATATATATATATTATATCATAAATGCTAACAACTGTATAGCTTATAACTCATTTATTAATGTTGCATCTGATCATCGTATTATATCAGCAAATATAAGACTGAGTCTTAGAGCTAATAACATCTTAGAAATCTAGTGAAATCAAACATTACGATTGGGCAAGATTAAAGATAGATACAGAAACCCAATATACCTGTATTACTAAAGTGAAAACTAAATTCGAAGCTCTACATGACACCACAGCTTCGCTATCTGCTAGCAAAATGTATTCTCATTTTGAAACAATAGGGAAACTGCTGATAAAGTAATCCCATTGAAACCTAAGTTGAAAAAATGTATAACCTGGGAAATAGATAATATCTGTCAAAACTGTAACATGCTACACCAGGCAGCGTGACATAAATAAAATCAACCGACACTAGAAAATGTCAGACATTTCAACGAAGCTCAAAAGTATCTGTTACAATCGTATGAAAAGGAAAAAAAATATTACATTCAGAATAAAATAATTGAAATTCAAAATGAGATGTGTAACAAAAAAGCAAGCTTAGCCTGGAAAATAGTAAATGAAGTTAGTGGAAGAAATATCTCAAACAGAGCAAAACTTAAAGGTGGAAAAGAACGAATTCAACTATGGTACGACCGTTTCAAGGAACTACTTGGTAAACATCAATTCTCACATCAAACGATGAAAGTACATTAACTATACAAAATGAACTAGATATCAAAAAGGGCATTTTACAATAGAAGAATTAAAGAAAGCTACTAAAAGCTTACAAAATGGAAAAGCTATCAGCTTAGATGAAATACCAACTGAAGTATGGAGACTAGGAGAATTTCAAGAAATCTTACTAAACTTGTGCAATAGTGTATATTCTCAAGAACCAATAGACATATGGAATGAAGGATGCTTACTTCCTTTCCCTAAAAAAGTAGTTATTATTATCTCAAAAAAACTATCGGGGAATCACATTAACTCCAATTACAGCTAAGATATATAACCTGATGCTATTAATAGGATAAGACCATAGATTGATCCTTTATGAGAAAAAATCAAAATTATTTCCGAACAAAGAGGTCAACTACAGTAAAAATGTTAACCATTCGACGTATACTAGAAGGGGTAAAGTCTAAAAAACTAACAGCTACTCTCCTTTTTATAGACTTTTCACAGGCTTTTGAATCAATAAATCGTGAAAAGATGAAAGATATCTTAATTATATAAGGTATACCCACTTAAATCGTAAATGCCATATTTATGCTATACAAGAATACTAGCTATATGGTAAAATCGCCTGATGGTGACACACCTTTCTTCGATATAACTACTGGAATACTATACGGAGATAATATCAAATGATATATTATTTAATTAAATGTATTTGTATTTGTTTACACAATTTTCTTAGTAGATACGTATCGTAGATACTATTTATGACTAATAGATACAATTACAAATATTTTTTTAATTTTTATAATAGATACAAATATAAATACAATCTACGATACTTGTTTTTTATCTTAATAGATATTGTATCGGCGTATAAATCTCATATACTGTATATGGTTATGGTTTTATGTGCATATAATATACCACAGATAGTTTTTCATATATTCCATTACTGCAATAAATACTAAAGCAAATGACAGAAATATTATATAATATATATATATATATGCATGATCTTCATTTTCCCTCTCCACTATGTCGTGTGTAAGAATTTAGTTTATTCTTTCTTATTCTTTTATATAATATTGAATTATATTTATGAATTACTTAATGATGGTATCATGGTTGTATCTTTGACATATGAAATAATTAACAAACCTTTAAATATATCATATTTGTACCATAACGACCTAAAAATAAGTACCTAATATGGACACTTTAACAATAAATGGTCTTAACATTTTATGACTCATTATTTTTATTCAAAAATTACAATATAATAATTGTATATGATTATAGATATCATTGTGATTTTAAAATTTTATTTAAACTTTTAATTCCTTATATAACGAGGGACCCCCGTCGGGGGTGTCGTATTCGGTCCCATGTCCGAATACGGACACCCTGTGTTATAATACGGACGCCTTATATACCATTAGATAAACTATATATTATTGATGAACCAATGAGATAAATTGAAATTACATTATTTATAATTAATTTTATGAATAATTTAATATAATTTATTTAGTAATTCATTTATTAATTTAGCAATTTAATTATCTAAATAATAACATTTTTTGATTTAGCTTCATTGGTGGTATTAATATTATAATTAACGCAATTTTTATGAAAATCAGAATAGTTCACACGCTGCGAGCTGATTGGTTATATGTGTTCTGATTGGTTATAGGGTGTATTAAGACATCTAGAGTGTCCGTATTAGGGACTTATGACCTCTGGATAAATACTTATAACTTAATTAATATTTGAAAACAAATATAGAAATTATGTATATAATTTTTAGAATGCTTTAGTTTTTAATAACACATATGTTAATATAAATATAAATATAAATAATATATTATTATGTTTTTATCGATATATTTGTATATTCTTGAGAAGGTTTTAAGTTGAAATTTTTTTTCATAAATTTAAAAAAGTCATAACAAAATTAGTTTATTGGATATATAAGCCCTATTTTGAATAATTAAAAAATAAAAATACTCATTTTGACTATTTATATAATTATGAATATTTTATTCATTAACAATTTTTATCGTAGGATTTATGGTTTCTGAGATACCGATAGTGTCCGTGCATAGTTTCGGGTACTGTCCGTATTCGGTTACTTTCCCCTACCTTATAGATGCAGTGAGTACATTCCAGAGATATGGGGTAATATATATAATAGAATGAACGTTACGGGAAGGGAGGACGGCTGAGGGAGTACGAGATATATACTGAAAGTTGAACGTATAACGTAGGAGGTGTAGGAATTAACGAATTAAGAGTAAATAAAATATAAATGAAGGAATGGAGGAATATATAGATGTATGGGTAGGATGTCTAATAGAAAGGAGTAGAATTATGTATCGTTTTATAAAAGGGAAACCGTTTGTTAGAAGTTGAAAGGTGTCAGTAGAGGAATGGTGATATAGTATAATAATGCAAATAGATCCTATGGATGATCTCATGATTCTGATTATTTAATGGGGCGATGGAGGAATCAGGAAGGTTATATAATAAAAAAGAACAATAATAAATACGATAACTTGCTAGTGAATTAATAAGGACGGCACATAGGGGACAAGAAATATGTTTACGGATATATTTGATTTTAAATAAATGATAATTTGGAACTTTAGAAATGTTAACAAAATGACTAGACAAAAATAGACCATAATCGAAAACGACACATAGATTGAGGACTGACTTAGAAAGTTAAATAAAAATTTAAAGTTACTATATTTCCTGCAAATTGCCGGAAATTAAAGGTATATCCCACCAAAATTGTAGTTAACTTGCATTAAATCAAATTCTAAAAATGTCGGACATTATTTCCGAAAATACTGGTAGTGGGATACCCCTTTAGAAATAATTCAATATTTATACTTACATATTATAATATATATGTATAATAATTAGGTATATTATAGTATACTATATATACTATATATATTATGTATAGGTATACCTACTATTGTATACATATATTTATGTATAATATTTATATATACTATTTAGGTATAATATTTATGTATACTATTTATGTATAATATTAATGTATAATATTTATGAATAATATTTATGTATAATATTTATGTATAATATTTATGTATACTATTTATGTATAATATTTATGTATAATATCTATGTATAATATTTATGTATAATATCTAGGTATACCTAGGTATATATACTATTTATATATAATATTTATGTATAATGATAGTGGTATTAGTGGTAATGATAGTAGTAGTAGTAGTAGTAGTAGTAGTAGTAGTAGTAGTAGTAGTAGTGGTATAGGTATATTATAGGTTAATATACTATACTATAGTATAGAGATTATATATATATATATATATATATATATATAACCTATAGGTTATATAATGTATTTTCAGTTATGAATTAATTCTTAAAATAATGGATAATTAAAAACCTCTTTATAAAAAACCTCTCTATAAGAAAAAAATAGAAAAAATATTGAAAAAATCGAAATTTTAATTCAGAGGTTTCAATGTATATATAAGTAAAAAATAAAAAAAATAAACCATTATTTATGTAATATGATAATCTGGTTTAATCACAAATAACAAGCAAATTGTATAAAACTAATATTAATTAGTTGTATACAATATATACACATATATATATATGTATTTTTATTGTTATTTACTCAAAACTAAATGAAAATAGTATGTATAATTTTGCATTATGATAAGCTAGTTTAACAACACATAACAAACAAATAGTAAACAACAAATACTAATTAGATAGTGTAACATTAAAGAGAACAACACCAATAGTACACTAACCACACACTAACAATACATACTAATAGCTCGTGATAAACTTGAAGAACACACTCAGTTTAAACATGATAATCTTGTTACGATGTGATAATAACACTGCTTTAGTCAAGGGGGTGTTATATCAATTACGCTATGGTTTTAATTATTTAAAATATTTATATATGTATATAGTTAGTGTTTAAATAATATAATAGTATAAAGTAATCATTATATAATAAAGTTAAATTTCAGTACAATGTAGAGATATATTACCATATTGATCATGTTATTATTATACTTCGTAGATACAATAATATATATAATATACTCTCCCAACACAGTATTCGTATTATTTATATCATCGGGGTGTAATATCAATTATAGTGTTTTATAATCACATGTGCAAATAAAATCTATTGTATACTATCTAAGGAGGGGCGTGTCCAGGTATTCTGTGATTACGTAATCTCAATATAAACTGATAAACTTCAATAATAATTGTTATTAATGAAACCTACACGACTATAATACACCCATTGTTATGTTATCGTTATCGGTGTTATTACCATTATCCGCATGTATCAGTATCGCTCTAATCTGATTGGTGCTTAATAATGAAATAAGTGAAACACCGTGTTTTAACGATTTATTTTATATATACTTACACGTTAAGGTTTTATCCTATGAACCTATATACATCATATATGATATATATTGGTGCTTAATAATGAAATAAGTGAAACACCGTGTTTTAACGATTTATTTTATATATACTTACACGTTAAGGTTTTATCCTATGAACCTATATACATCATATATGATATATAAGCATATATCATATATATATAGACATATATCATATATGATATAAGCTATATATATCTCAATACCTCATATGCACCTCATATAGATATACCTATATACCTATATACCTACATACGTATATATATATATATATATATATATATATATACATATATATATATATATATATTGTTGTTATTGTTATTGTTATTTTTATTTGGTGGAGTCCTTTCATCCCATCCAGGAACTTAGATGAAGTTTTCACTTATAACCATATATGGCTCTAATGTCCCTTCGAAGCCACTCTCATGTTAAGGCATCCATGGTTTTAACGAGAGCCGATCATTTATTTATACACAATTATATAAGATCACTTCTAAATAATATTTTAAGACCCATTTTATAAAATTAATTAATGGTCCGGACGAGGCTCGAACCCGTGTACTATATATATAATAATAATAATAATAATAATAATATCAGATTGGCAAAAGCCTGGATGAAAGAAAAAGCATGGCTTGTCGAGTCTTTCACCCAAATATATATATATATATATATATATATATATATATATATATATATATATTATAATATACCCAGTGATGGAAAGGATCGCGAGCATTGATCGGAGATCCGATCCGGATAGAGTAAAATCAGATTCGGGTAAGAAAGAGAGTATCTGTATCGGGATCGGCAAAGGATCGGGTATCGGGAAAAGGATAGAGATCGGCGATCCCGATCCCGATCCATAAAAAAAGGATCGATGCCCATTATTGCATATATATATATGTCGTATACGATACTCTAATATTATTATATTCCTAGCAAACATTAACAGCCTCATAAAATCCTCATAATAAAATAATAGCCTCATAATAACCTCAAAACAGCATATTCTTAGATTACAGCCTCATATCTGCCTCATAATAGAATCTTAAGAAAAAAAACAGTCTCATAACAGACTCTTAACAGCATTATGGTAATATCCTCACAATAGTCTACATACATTCTATAAAAACAGCCTCATAACAGGCTAATAACAGCATTATGGTAATATCCTCATAAATTCTATAAAAACAACCTCATTACAAACTCATAACAGTATTATGATAATATCCTCATAATAGCCTAAATAAATTCTATAAAAACAGCCTCATAACAAACTCATAACAGTATTATGACAATATCCTCATAATAGCCTACATAAATTCTATAAAACAGCCTCATAATAGACTCATAAAAGCATTAGTGTAATATCCTCATAATAGCCTGCATACATTTTATAAAAACAGTCGAGTATGAATAGTATACATATATTGTTAAACTATAAACTATAAATCTATTGATATATATATATATATATATATATATATATATATATATATATAGCATACGATGTGTTTCACCATAGATTTATAGTTTACAATGTAAAATACAGATCTATGCATCTAAATAATTCTGTTTGTATACTGTATTCTGTAATATATAAAGATTATCAACAATATAATTTAAAATTTAAATTGAAATATAAAGTTTTCACATATCATTTAATTCAATTTCTAAGACAATAAAGTGGCTCAACAAATTATTAAGTAGACATAATATTATATTATATATTAATATAATTGTATATATACCGTTGTAACTATATATTAGTTTATTATTTAAGTTATTTAAAAAATAAATTTATTTATAATTATTGAAAGTTTCAACATGAAACCGAATGTTTTACCGAATGTTTTAATAATAATTATGATAAAATAAAGTATTTTTTATCATAATTAATAACTCACAGACTATATATAAATAAATATATATATATATATATATATATATATATATATATATATATATATATATTGTATTTATAACTACATTATTTAGTAAATATATTTAAAATAATTATTATTTTATGAAGGATATTAAATATCGTATTATAATAATTAGGTATAACCTATAATAAATATAATAATTATAATCTAAGTGAAGCCCTCATTAGATGCCGACTGATAAACTTACCATCCAGCATGTCCATCATGCATGCTAGTAGAATTATTACATATGCAATATTATATTATATTCTGTATTTAATAGATCGTGGAATAAATATTCTGCCTGAAGGAATGTAATGAGAACATTTTATCATGCAAACTTTTATATTGGGAATTTATATTGTAATTTATGTTAAGCTTATAAATTAATAATATTGTAGGTACAATTTTGTATTTAGATATCATATTTTATTGACAAGCTTAACGTATGTTTCTTTATATACATTTATATGTAAATATATAAGTGTATACAGGTTGCTAGCGACGGAACCCGTATTTTGAAATCAACAGTTACAATGAACAGTCATAGTAGTAGTAGTAGTAGTAGTAGTAGTAGTAGTAGTAGTAGTAGTAGGTAGTAGTAGTAGTAGCAGGGGTCTCATTAAGGAATATTATTGACTGCACATAAATATATAATTATTAATAATTATTTATCAATTAATATACAATATTCAATTATTATTGTATAGGTTTATTAGTTATATATACTTATTATAATGCATAGGTAGATATATTAATATATATGTATGTAAGCTGAAATACTGATAATTACAGCAAAATAGTATGACTACAAAATATATTTTAAAGATGAAGCCTTTATGTTTATTATTTATTGTGCTATATTTAGAATTTTATTGTTTTAAAAGGAATTTAATTTTCTTCTTCTCCTTTATATTTTCCTGCACCAGAAAAAATTCCTATCAGATTGCATCTTTTTTTGATATAGAGATAATATAATTAGTATATCGGCTATAAAGCATAATAGATGACGATTATGTTCATTTAAAAGGTACGTTGAAAATCCACGGGCTTACTTGCCTGTTGTTGAATTAAAATACATTATTAATATATTAATATATATATATATATATTCCATGATTTTAATTTTATTTCAACTAGTTGATGAGTGAATTCACTCCATCGTATTTCAAATATTTTTGAAAATGAGTAAACAGTAAGGTTATTGTACTCTGCAATATTTGTTAACTCTCTGCATCTGACTCCAGTTTAATGTCATCAGCATATTTTTAATTTCTGGTATTTTATTGCTTGCTGCCTTCCATGCCATACTTGACTTATATGCACAACACCATATTGTAAGTATAGGAGCTACGGGCTCGCTGAACTTCTCCAATCTATAATATTGAAATTTCGTCCATAAACCATTATTATTTTCTGTATTTACAGTGCCATCTGCCACCAACCTCGAAACTTTTTCATTATTAAATGTGTTACGTTACTTCCAAGAAGATTTTCCATTGATTTAATCAATGTTTTAAATATCCCACGAGCTTCATGTTCCAAAGGTTATTCTACACCTACAAATATAAGCGATTCGTTTCCAACTTTATCTATTAATTTCGTAAGTGTGTATATCTTATCAACATATATCCTGTCTATACTACCGTCTGACGGAAGAGATATTGCAATAGAATTTGTTATTTTTATTTGTATAATGTTATCATAATTTTTTATGAATCAGATATTTTATATCAGTATTCATAATAATATTATCATTAGAATTATATCTAAATGTTGATACCAATATATGCACAACTCTTCTATCAGAGAAAGAATATACAGGTAAAATAAACTTATTTTCTCATAATATACCATGATCAATAACGATCCTATCTTATAATCTAAATCACTATTTGCTTTTGATATATAGTTTGCTTGTGGAGTCTTAAGACTCCTAGATAATTATCTAATTTTTTTATCCCTTCAATATTTTTTTGATAAGCAATAATAAATTTATTATGATATTCAGAACTTAGATGCTTCATAATGGTCTATTTTCAATATATTACACCACAATATGTTGTTATTGATGTTCTTCTTGTGCTTAGTAATGTAAAAACATCGGGAAACTCCCAGCATGGTATGCATCTTACTTATATATGCATATTGCCTCAATAATTAATTAGAATAATACAAATATTGTTGCTAAAAATTAAAAAATTGACTGCACAAAATTGAAAAATTGACTGCACAAATAAATTATTGACTTCCCATTTTTGTGTTGACTGCACATTAGCGTGACCCCTGAGTAGTAGTAGTAGTAGTAGTAGTAGTAGTAGTAGTAGTAGTAGTAGTAGTAGTAGTAGTAGTAGTAGTAGTAGTAGTAGTAGTAGTAGTAGTAGTAGTAGTAGTAGTAGTAGTAGTAGTAGTAGTAGTAGTAGTAGTAGTAGTAGTAGTAGTAGTAGTAGTAGTAGTAGTAGTAGTAGTAGTAGTAGTAGTAGTAGTAGTAGTAGTAGTAGTAGTAGTAGTAGTAGTAGTATAGTAGTAGTAGTAGTAGTAGTAGTAGTAGTAGTAGTAGTAGTAGTAGTAGTAGTAGTAGTAGTAGTAGTATTAGTAGTAGTAGTAGTAGTAGTAGTAGTAGTAGTAGTAGTAGTAGTAGAATTTCTAATACATATGAACTACGAACTCGTATAGAAAATACTAGTAAAATTAATTGGTCCAACGAACCACTCATTATACCTACTACAAATCTCGATACATGGACGACAAGCTATGATGATTATATTACTAATGCCTTTAAAAGTACAATTTCACCTGAACAAACTACTTATACGGATACCGCGAAATGACTATACTACGATAAATATATTACGTGTTCTTTAATTAATATACGATCAATACACTCTAACATTGATTTATTAAATGATTTTAACCATGAATTTAATCATGATATAATTGCCCTAACGGAAACTTGGCTTAAGGAATATTCTGAATATATCATTCCACAGATTACCAATAATATATATAACTTCAAACATATACCACGTCAAGAATTAAGGAGAGGAGGCGGTGTAGGTATTCTATATAAAAAATCTCTTAAAATAACCAGCTTTACAAAATATATACTACCTGGATCTGAATGTATCATAGCTATATTCAATATTCACTCCAATAAAATTATACGCTTTATTATTATATATCGACCACCATCAAATAATTACATATCTTTTCTCAATGATCTCAATGACTTATTAGCTACTACACAATTAGATAATACTCTATTACTAGGCGATTTTAATTTTCATGTTAATTTAAATGATACACCTTCAAGTAATCTAATCTCACTTACAGACTCACACTCACTACATCAACACATAAACAAGCCCACACACATAGGAGGCAATACATTAGATTTAATTTTTACTTCTATATATTCCACACAAATACTAAAAGTAATTAATATTAAATATCTTATTACAGACCATTTTGCTATAATATTTAATATCAATATTCCAAAACCAAAAATTAACATACAATTAATTAATTATAGAAAACTTACTAATATCGACCACGAACTTCTCTCCAATAGTATTATAGAAATTAATCATGATAACATATCGGCGATAGAACTAAATGATCATCTATCATATATACTAAATAAATATGCTCCCATTAGAGTTAAATGCATAAATAGTCGTACAAATAAATGGTTTAACTCTGATACTTTATTAGCCAAACAGGAAATGAGGAAAACTGAAAGATATTTTTCAAAATATCCATCAGAATCTTCCTTAGAATCCCTAATCAAGGCTAAGAGTTATTTTAAAAAATCTATAGAAATAGCTAAGAATAAATACTACTATACTGAAATAAATCAATCAACCTCTAATCAAAAACATCTCTATGGGATAACTAATTCATTACTAGGAAAATCAAAAGAAAGAGTCCTTCCAGATATTCCAGATAATATACTATGCAATAATTTTTCCAAATATTTTGTAGATAAAATAAATATTCTATGTAGTACATTTAACAATAATCAACATAATATACACAATATATCAATAGACCACTCGACTTTAAATAATCAATACCTCACAGAATTCCAACCCCCTTCCAATAATCTAATTCAAACATTATTAGCAAATTCTAACTCTACATCCCTATAAGATCCATTACCACTTCCTTTAATGAAAATAATAGCACCGTCAATATCCATTCCCTTAACTACAATTTTTAAAAACTCACTAACTACTGGAATAGTTCCCCCTGAATATAAACATGCAATAATTACACCCATACTTAAAAAACATAAACATGACATAAATGACTTGAAAAACTATCGCCCAATATCACAACTTCCTACTATATCTAAATTACTAGAACGAGTAGTTACTATACAATTGAAAGATTTTTTATATTCTAACAATTTAATAGATAACTACCAAAGTGCATACAGAACAAATCATAGCACCGAGACAACCGTAATTGATGTCTTAGATAGTATTATTACATCCCTTGATAATAATAATCATACACAACTACTTCTTCTCGACCTTTCAGCAGCTTTTGACACTCTAGACCACGATATTCTAAAACATAGATTGATTGAAATAGGAATAATAAATACAGCTCTAGATTGGATGATGTCCTTTGTATCTAACAGTACGTTTACTGTAAAAATAGGAAAGGAATATTCTAATTATAACTCATTTGATACAGGTGTTCCTCAAGGATCTGTACTTGGGCCACTACTATTTATCATATATATTATACCACTTTCTAATGTTATCTGACAGTTTAAGCATGTTAAGTACCATTTATATGCAGATGATATTCTATTATATACTGAATTATCAAAATATAATTCTGAATTTGATAATGAATTATCGAATTGTGCTAATGCTATTTACGCCTGGCTTACCGATAATAAACTATCGCTAAATACTGATAAATCTGAATTGTTGAATATTCCCAGTAACTATTCCAACTTTCCACAGATATTCATCAATAATAATGAAATAACCCCAAGCACGTCAATCAGATACTTAGGGGTCATAATCGATGACAACGTAAATATGAATCGACATGTAAGTAGCATGTGCAAAAAAGCTAACTACGAACTGTACAAAATACGCAAGATAGGTCATTACTTAAATAAAAGAGCTACAACAATTCTAACTAATTCATTGGTTCTCCTCTTTAGATTACTGTAATTCGCTCCTAATTGGTCTACCGAAATCTACTTTACTTCCTATCGATAGAATTATTAGATCGGCAGTTAGGAATATCTATCGACAACCAAGACACGACCACTCAAGTATTACTCTGAAAATGAAAGAAAGCAGAATCTTGAATGCATCAGACCGTGCTGAACAAAGAATACTGAATATCACTCATCGAACGTTGACCCATAATCAGCCTACGTATATTAGATCACATCTAAAATTCGTAGTTCATAATAGATCATTACGATCTAATATTGATACTCGACAACTTAAAGTCACTATACCAAAGCTGAAACGTACCGCGAAACGGGCATATTCTTATATTGCTCCAACTAAATGGAATGCTTTACCACTAAATTGTCGTCTTGTTATAAACCCTGTTGCGTTCAAAATACGTGTTAAACAGTATTTAATCGATAGAAATTAAATTGTTTATTTATTTCTAGTTGTTGTCTTTCATACACTTATCAGAACACTAATGTGTTATGAAATGAGTGTTTAAATAAAACGTTTTGATTTGATTTGATTGATTTGATTGATTTAGTAGTAGTAGTAGTAGTAGTAGTAGTAGTAGTAGTAGTAGTAGTAGTAGTAGTAGTATTAGTAGTAGTAGTAGTAGTAGTAGTAGTAGTAGTAGTAGTAGTAGTAGTAGTAGTAGTAGTAGTAGTAGTAGTAGTATTAGTAGTAGTAGTAGTAGTAGTAGTAGTAGTAGTAGTAGTAGTAGTAGTAGTAGTAGTAGTAGTAGTAGTAGTAGTAGTAGTAGTAGTATAAACAATTAATTTATAATTTTATTAAAAAACATCAACATACAAAATACAATACAATACATAAAACATAATTCAACAATAACTAACAAGGCCAGTAAATATACGTATATAACTTCATTGGTAAACAACTTTAAAATGGCATATACTAGATCTATGACGAAAACGAATGCACGAACAAATAAAAGAAGCCAAGTTCTAAGGATACATTCTGGTTAGTTAATGAAAACACTTTTATAATTTCATCATATCGGATATAACATATCAAATATAACTACTCTTATCCCTAACTATTAATATTTATATATTTAAGACTCATATTCTATTAAATAATCTTGTATTAAATATCTGATACTACCTTATTTAAATACTCCTTATTTAAATACTACCATCTGATACTACCATCTCATTCTACCTTCCCTATATAATTTAAACATTAGTGTCTCTTTAGATAATGATCTTTCCTTCTCAACATATTTTTGAAATTTGTTAAAACTATCAACTACGCTATTTTAAAGATAGGCATCGACATTTTAAAGAACGACATCGTATTCGTAAGAATAATGCTGTCACAAACAGCTGTCCTATCACCTACGTATACTTGATTACTACGCATTCCTTATCTTCCACCTTCCTGCTTCCTATATTAATTCCACAACTATAATCATTCATTCATATATACATTCAATATTTACAATTCGACTTGACGACCTCTATACTGACTATATTTCAATGTATCCATAACTAGACCCCATTATAAACTATCTCTCTATTTAAACGCGTCACCATAGTAACCGACATAGTAACCACCATAGTAAATACATATATCCATTCATTCATTCCCTCATAATCTATATACTTCTATCCTTACTCAATGACTTCATTTTGACTCAGACCTCTTCTTTGTTCACATACTTCTATCATCTATTAAATTCCAAATTATATATTGTTTATATTTAATATACCTATATTTATTTATTTATTTATTTATTTAATTTGAATCAAACATGCATAACAGAGGTCCATAGAGTATATAATAATTAAAACTAACAACAATTAAACGAAAACGAAATCTAAAATATTATCTAAATACAGATTTATACCATAAGGTAAATAGTTGCGAAGGGCACAAGACATATGTATATTATGACATATAATATTATAATAATAAAGTTGAACAATTAACGAATTACGAGAATTTCGTATACGTTGATGAAGTGAATTATATGATTTACGTAGTTTAATTGTTAAATTATTAACATTATCATAAAAACATCAATGACGCGCTATTTCGACGCTTATATTTCATCAATATACGATAAGCGTTATTATATGCTACCTTAATTTTTCGCATGTTGGCCCTATTCGGTAACCATATACTACTAAGGTAGATATTTGAAACAAACGATTTAAATAGAATAATCTTAGTAGCTTTAGAGCAATGGCTAAAATTATTGCTATCATATAGCTGTTTGATATTACTATATATATATCAATATCATCAGACCAATGTCCAAGATATGTATACGCTTTAACAACATTCAAAAGTTTATTACCTATGTATAACTTTACTGGATTATGTCTAGATTAACCATAATAGATAGGCAAACTGACAGATTTATCTATGTTATATGTTATGAAGTTATGGCTAGCAAACTCTTCACAACAATGTATTCATAATTGCTGACCCTTCAGTGATGGTGAGAATAGAGCTGTATCGTCAGCATAGCATAGATTATTAATTATATTCCCATTTAAACAATATCCTGATTTTATTTGATTTAGTTTCACAATCATAGGATTGGTATAAATATTGAATAGTAAAGGTGAAAGAATTCCTCCTTGATGGACACCATTTGAAACTGGGAAGCTACCTGATGTATTATCACCCCACTTAATATAGATTCTCTGATTTCTGTACCAATAATTTAAATAATGTATTATATAAGATGGAACATTATTATCTTTTAATCTATGAAATAAAATATTGTGATTAAGTTTGTCAAAAGCTTTAGATGCATCTAGAAAAGCTACAAATATATTGGTATTGTTATTATTGTAATCTTTTAAGTATTGATTAAGTGAAAAACACACATTTCGGTTCCAAGGTTTTTTTAAAATCCAAATTGATTATCAAGAGTAACCAATAAAGAAGATATTCTATTATATATCACATTTTCAATTATCTTACAAATAATATTGGATATACATATAGGACGATAGTTAGAAGAGTCATTCGATCTTTTATTTTTGTTTTTAATTATTGGTAGAATATAAGATAATATTAACTTTTTTGGAAAATAGGAGTGATGTAACATGTTATTAATGAATAATACTATGACTTGGATAATAAGACTATTTGAATTAGAAATATGTTCTATGGAAAATCCATCAGGACCTACAGATTTACCACCTTTAATGGAATCTATAATAGATGAAATATCAACCGTATTTGTATAAACAATTTCATTAATATTAATTTTATTATATGGGTACGGAATAGAATTAGTACTGTTAAAAATATCATTAAAATTATCAAACCAGAATTTAGTAACATCAGCTATAGGCTATCAGCTATATATATATATATATATATATATATATATATTACCATAAACATTGAAGTCCTTTATCTTATATCCGACCTCTTATCTATTTGAGTTTTATAAATTACATTTATTTCTAACCTACACCTCGCAACTTCTATTTTTGTGTTCTAAAGTAATATTCTTTATTTATTATTAATACATATATTTCATAATAATCATACATATACTACACATAATATTAAACTTATACATTTTATTATATATATATATTATACAAAATTAGTTTTAGAATGTCTGAGTCAAATAATTCTAAAGCTACTTAGAATATTATAAATAATTTGTTGAACACAAATAACAAAAATTACCATTATCTCGATATTTACCAGATACGTATACTTTTAATGATTATTTTAGTAATATCGGATCGAAGTTATCTAATATAATTAAAAATAATTCTACATATGATAGTATTAAATATATAGATGCACAAGTTAAATTTCAATCTTTTTTACAAGTACATGCATTGATGAAGTTGATCAATTAATTTCACATTCTAAAATAAATACAACACCGATTTAACGGAATTAAATATGCGAATAATTAAATTAATTAAAAATGAATTATCACCTCTACTAACCATTATTTTTAACAGATGTTTAAATTATGGAATATTTCCTGATTCTTTTAAAATAGTAAAAGTATTACCTCTTTATAAAGGAGGGGATAAATTGAATGTGGAAAATTTTAGAACAATTTCACTATTGCCTCAATTATCTAAAATTCTAGAGAAATTGATTAAAGTAAGATTTACTAGCTATATAAATAAATATAATATTATAAGTGATTCACAATATTGTTTTAAGGCTAATATGTCAACGTCTGGTGCTTTAATTGGTACAATTGAATTTGTCACTGTAGTCATGACGCTTTAGAAAAATGTGATTAATGTTCTAGTGTTTCAATTGACCACAAAAAGGCATTTGATACAATAAATCATTCGTTACTGCATGGGTATTAACATTGAAAATATGTTATTATTGTGGCAAGTGTAGCTATGATTGTAATGTATTATTTATTGGTTCATGCTCATCTGATGTTGTTTCAGACTTGAACAATTTATTATACCCATCCATAGTTTTTGTTTCAAATTTTAAATTTATTTATACAATTTTTTTTTGATTTTTTGTTTTAAAGTTTTATAATACTTATATTTACCATTACAATTTAAATACAATCTCTATAGTTAATTTAGTTGTATTACTATACTCGTAATTTTGTTGTTGATCATATGCTTTGCTTCAAAATCTATCCGGGAATACAAAATTCTGAATTATATATATATATATATATATATATATATATATATATATATATATGTATTATAATAATATTGACATAATACAATCATACATGTAGGTGGTGTATGTAAACTGAATATTTCCACGAAGAGGACACAAACAAAATCAAAACAGAGGAGAACAATTAAAAAGCGAGAGGGTAACAACAGAAAAGTAAAGAAAAGTTTACATTCATAAGATTATATATATATATATATATATATATATACACATATACATATATTGCTATTGTTATATTATTTTCGTGGAGTCCTTTAATCCCATTCATGAACAATATATATATATATATGTTATATGCGCTACGCTTGTTTTATATATCTAATATAGATGTTTAAGTACTGACTGTATTTCTAGAAGTGACTTGTTGAATTTAGGATATGACTTTTATCAAATCATTCATGCATATCAACAATGGAAATAGGAATGCATATGATACGCTACAGTGCACACACTTGTATAATACTAATAATATACCTTACAACATCCACCCACTACCTAAGAAAAATAGTGACCACACTATTTGTTTATAAAAAACATTATATATATATTTTTTTTTTTTTTTTTAACAAAATTACTACCCATAATATATATGCCATTACCTAAAAGTATAACCTACACAACCCTAAACTATAACTAAAACTAAACCTTAATCCTTGGTTACTCTTAAATTGATCCTATTTTCCACCCTACATGTCTGGCCAAATTTAATTTTATAGGCAGAAGTACCTTTAACTCTACCTTCAACTTCCCATTTTTCCTCACCCCAAATATTTTCTAATTTCCGTCTACCTGATTTACGTTTTTTTATTCTAACTATAGTCCCAGCCTCTAATTCGTCTTCTTTCTTTTTGTCATTTATTTTTTTTCTAGTTAATTCTATTCTATGTTTTACTTTACTGCCGATTTCTCCCATTTTCTGCTTCGTCTCCCATAACCAATCACTGTCCGTGCCTCTCCCATACCTCTCTAATCTTAAATCAACTGGTAATTTTTCTTCACGTCCAAACATTAAAAAAAATGGAGAAAACCCTGTTGTCGCATGAGGCATAATATTATACGCATGAATCATTTTGGATAAATGAATCGGCCATTTGGACTTTTCTTCCGTACACAAAACTCTTAATAAATTAATAATAGATCTATTCATGCGTTCGCATTGTCCATTACCTTCTGGATGATAAGGACTAGTCCTACTTTGGTTAATATTAAATAACTTACATATTTCCCTAACTACTTCCGCTTGAAAATTACGTCCTTGGTCGGTATGTATTCTCTCCGGAGTCCCATAACAATAGATCCACTCATTCATTAATATCTTAGCTACCGTAATTGCTAACTGATTTCTAGTAGGAATAGCTCTAGTAAACTTAGTATATGAATCGGTCATTACTAATATACTCTCTCTTCCATCTGAGGATTTATCAATATTAACGAAGTCTAGAAACACTAACTCCAATGGTCTATTGCACCTAAATATCCCATATCTATTTTAGGATTTCTACCCCCTCCCTTAGATACTTGACATATTTCGCACTTATCTATATACTCCTTAATATCTCTATATCTACCTACCCAGGTATACTTTAGATTGATTCTCGCTACCGTTCTATCTATACCCTGGTGACCATTGGCATCGTGTACCCCTTGTAAGATCTCCCTAATTAACTCACGTGGAACTACCAATACCTTATCACAATTTTTCCTATTCTTATATAGAACTCCTTCTTCTATTATGTAGTTATCATTATTTATTGACCCACTTTCTAAATGTTTTATTATCTCTTTTAACCTATGCTCCTCCATTTGCATCTCCCTTATCTTCCCTTCCTCTATGCCTGCTATTATACTAATATCATTGATCTCTAGATCATCCTCATATAATCTTTTGAAATCATCCCCTTCTACCTCATTATTCTCCTCACATCTCCTAGATAACGCATCTGCTACTATATTTGTACTACCTGTTCTATATTTAAAACGTATTGGAAATAGCGCTAGTCTTGATACCCACCTCTGCTCTAAAGCTGTTAACTGTTTCTTATTTTCTATACACGCTACAGCGCTATTATCTGTAAATATTGTACACTGTTTAGCCCCCATTAAGTAATGTTTAAATGTATCAGTTACCGCCCATACTACGGCAAGAAACTCTAGTTTCTTAGCCGAGTAATTAGCTTGATTTTCTTCTCCTGCCTTTAATGATCTACTAGCATATGCAATTACCTTCCTCTCCCCATCTATCACCTGGCTAAGAACAGCACCTAAACCAATATGTGATGCATCTGTCTCTAATATGAATGCTTCCTCGAATCTAGGTAATGCTAATATTGGTGCACTACTTAACTTATCTTTTATCTTCTGCATCGCTCTTTCACAGTCATCATCCCACTTAATATTTACCCGTCTACTCATTCTCTTACTTATACTACCTACCCCTGCCTCAGATTTCGTTAATTTTAATAATGGATGTACAATCTTAGTATATCCTTCTATAAACCTACGATAATATGATCCTACACCCAAGAATGACCTTAACTCCTTCAAGTTCTTTGGCCTTTTCCACTCTATTATCGTCTTAATCTTATCCGGTATCGTTCCTATCCCTTTATCTGATATCTTAAAGCCTAGAAAATGTATTTCATTTATAAATAATCTACATTTCCCTGTATTTAACTGAAATCCAGCTTCTTCCAACCTCATCATTACAACTTCAATATGTCCTAAATGTTCCTTCCATGTCTTAGAATAAACTAATATATCATCTAAATAACATACTACAAATTTATACATCTCTGATCTAAATAAGTTTGATATTACTCTCTGAAATGTAGCTGGAGCATTGGTTAACCCAAATGGCATTCTAGTAAACTCGTAGAGTCCCCACGGGAACTGAATGCTGTTTTAAATTGATCCTCTTTTACTATTTTCATCTGGTGATATGCTGACTTTAAATCGAAAGACGAAAATACTTTAGCTCCCCCTAGTGCCTCTAATGAATCATCTATCCTAGGAATTGGATATGCATCCTTAATAGTCTTATTATTCAGCTGCCTATAGTCTACACATAATCTAATTTCTCCTGTACCCTTTTTTACTACCACTAGTGGACTTGCATATTCACTATTGGACTTAACTATTACCCCTCCCATCTCCCACTTAACAATCTGATTCTTCACTGCCTCTACCTGGGAAGGTATTATTCGTCTATAAGGTTGAGCGACCGGTATTTTGTCTATTGTTCTAATACTGTGTAATCCTACTTTAGCAGAAGCTAATCTATCATTATTTAAAAAAAATATTTTTCTATATTTATAAGTTAATTTTTCTATGCTCTCCTTAAAAATTCTATTTTTACACCCTATATAAACTTTTACTATCTCCTCATTATTAATACTAACACTACTTATTCCATTTGATACCCTACTTCTTATATGAATTCCCCTACTCACTCCAGTAATCGATATAACCCCATAAGTCTGTAAAATATTCATACCTATTATAAACAATCCCTTAATATTAGTTACTATGAAACCTACCTTCTCACTCTTCTTACCCCATAATATAATATCCGTTATTACTTGTCCCATATAGTCTAATTTAGTGCCATTTGCTGTTTTTAAATCAACTTTTGGGTTTACAGGTATTACTTTCAAGTCTAATGACCTTACCATCCCCTCTGATATCACTGAAACCTGACTACCTGTATCTATTAAACATTCAACTACCATCCGATTTATTACTACCTTTTCCCTAGGACATCTTCCTATTAACCTATTATTATTACCTATTTCCCTTGTACCCCCCTTTATTTTCCAGGCATTCGCCCCTTTCCTAGTTGCCTGATCTACTGGAAAGGTTGGCGGTTTAAATTCCTATTCCTACACCATCTACTAGTATGCCCTTCCCCTCCACATGTAAAACATCTAACTCTGTCTGTCCAGTTACCTCTTAATCTACCTTCCAACTCAGTATTCCTCCTCTCTAATATTTGTATACGTTCCTCCAACCTACTACCATCATTCCCTCTATTAGTTACTTCACCTATTACTTTATTAGTTTCTATCTTATAGCATATACCACCCTCCTTCACATTACTCATAGATTCAAACTCCCTCTCCATTGAGCGTATTTCAGAAAAACTTTTTTTTTTCCCTGATATTAATAAATATCGCCGTAATTCGCAGTCAAATACATTTGTTTTGAATGAATCTGTCATTAGCCCCTCCCACCCATCTACATCCTCTTTCAAACTTAACCCTAATTTTAATATAGCATCTATAAACATAGTAATATTCTCCCCTTCTCGTTGTTTCCTATCAACTAGATCATGTAACCTCTCACCCCGTGACCTCCTACTACTACATCTCTCCCTTAAACTATTAAATATATGCTCTTTATTTAAAAGTTTATTGCCTAACATTGATAATTCTAATTTTGCACCACCTCTTATATGATATAAAATATACCCTGCCGCATCCTCACCCTTATGCCCCAATAAATCTACACATTCCTCAGCTCTTGCAATCCACTCACCAGCATCTGTACCCTCATTAAAATAATCTAGTTTAACATATGCTAAATCTTTCTTAGCAGGTCTACCTACTGGCTTACTATCTTCTCCCATATCTTCTATATCCCTCTTATAACTATGTTTAATTACGTAAATAAACTAAAAATATTATTTTAAAAATAATATTTTATTATCTAAAATAATATTTTATTATACAAGTGTATGCAAAGTAACAATATCAATACACAAACCTGTTATCCTATGTTGTATTTCAATTTCTTCCTCTAGCCACTGGTCCTAGTCAGCACTGGATACCGCTGTCACCAATGTTATATGCGCTACGCTTGTTTTATATATCTAATATAGATGTTTAAGTACTGACTGTATTTCTAGAAGTGACTTGTTGAATTTAGGATATGACTTTTATCAAATCATTCATGCATATCAACAATGGAAATAGGAATGCATATGATACGCTACAGTGCACACACTTGTATAATACTAATAATATACCTTACAACATATATATATATATATATATATATATATATATATTTATATAAATGTATTATTATACTTATATAATACTATTTTTCTTATAGGTAGAAAAAGCAAATCTAGTTCGAAAACAAGATCTATTAAGAGGAAATCATCGAGGTGTATTTCTAGGAGAATGATTAAAAAACCAGTTAGCAAGGGCAGAAAAGTAAACATACATTTACGTAAGCGAGGTTATATATATTTGTGTATATATATATATATATATATATATATATATATATATAATAATAATAATATTTATTAGAAGAATTTTAATTTTGTTGTGTTACATTATAATGATATTTATATAATATTTTCTTCTAAAGGGCTTCACAATAATATGACTATTTTCTGTTTTTGTTGCCCATAGTCAGATCCTTACTGGAAATACTTTCTCTTCTTATTTACGTTTTGATTTTCTTTCATTTCTCTATGATTTTCCTTTTCTATTATTGTGTGTCTTGTATTTATAGTTTTTGTTTTCTTTGTAGTTTTTGTTTTCTTCTCTTAATAGTTTTTATTTTCTTTAGCACTTTAATTATTTTAATATTTCTTATTTTCTTGATATCCTTTAAAATTTATAATCAGTTTTAAATAGAGTTTTTATAATACTATAATAATAAAATAATAATATATATATATATATATATATATACATATACACATACATATTTTTACATATAATTAAATATGGTTATTAATTATGTCATTAATGTGTCAATTAATGTATCAATTGTTCACATATATATAAATAAATTTAATTTATTGCCAATTTATTGATTCAATAAGTATATTTTTAGTTTTTTTTTTATATTTATTTTTATTTTTGAATTATTTTATATCTATATGTATTATTATATTTATATAATACAATTTTTCTTATAGGTGGACTAAGCAAATCTAGGTCAAGAATAAGATCTATTAAGAGGAAATCGTCAAGATGTATTTCTAGGAGAACTATTAAACGTTCAGTTAATAAGGGCAGAAAAGTAAACATATATTTACGTAAACGAGGTTATATATACATTTATAAATATATATATATATATATATATATTGTTATTATTATTCTATTTTGGTGGAGTCTTTTCATCCCATCCATGAACTATATATATATATATATATATATATATATATATATATTGCAACTCAATTATGTTTCAAGTAAACTTTCTAGAACAATTGCAATTTTACACAAAGTTAAAAATAAATTAAATATGAAATATTTAATTTTATTATATAATGCTTTATTTTTATCACATCTTAATTATTGTTCAAATATTTGGGGGAATACCTTTAAATCCAGTTTAAAAAATATTTCCATTTTTACAAAAAAGAGCAATACAATGCATTTTTAATAATCATTCTATGTATACAAATTTCTATACTATTTCTAATTCTCTTAAATTTGACGATATTGTAAAAATGAATAGTATTAATTTTATGTTTCGAGCTAGGAATAATCTTTTATCTAAGAATTTACAATTATTAGATAAAGCGAAATCTTTAAATGGAAATCTGTTTCATAGAATAAAATTACGAACTGACATTTCGAAAAGCATTTTGTTTATCGAATACTGGTCTAATGCTGTGGAACAGATTACCACAAAAAATAAGAAACATTACGAAATTGAATAATTTTAAAACAATTTTTAAATCATTTATGATATCAATTATTCATTTTAATTTTATATTTTAGATATCCTATTTTGAATTATTGTATTATGTGATATATTAATTAATTTATTGGCTACCTTATATTATCAGTATTTATTTTATATATTTTATTTTATAGTTTTATAGCTTTTATAGCTTTTAGTTATATAGTTTATTTATATTTTTAATTTAATTATTTAATTAATTATTTAATAATTGTTATACAATTTTTAATATTATTGTTTTATTGGTTTATATTTGTGTTAGGTACATATTATTCAATTATTTATTTTAAATACAGGATGAGAATGATTGTGGGGTTTTTTGCAATTTTATTTTATTTTTATTTCTATTTTTATATTTAGTTTTTAATTGTACATATTTTATATAACTTAATTACTTACACATTACATTTTATTTAATTTTTATTTAACATTCTATCAGTATTATGTTCTATTCAGGAAGTCAAATTTTTATTTTAAATATTAAATATTAAAAATAAGATATTCACGAGTATTGATGATAAATGTGGTCGGTAATAGTTCGTGTCGGGGATGAGGATGCAATTGTTGTGAGGGGGCAATTATTGCCAGTACTAACACTCTTGGCGAAAGTAAGTTTCTTAAGGCATTGGATATATAAATCCAAAATCCTCCAAGTTGATACACATTTATCGTCTTTCATTGGCAATTGATATAAAGTATTCTAGGTAGATTTTTTTTATGACTATCTTTTATTGATATCCTGGATAGCAATTATTTTATAATCTAATATTTTATTTAATATTATTTACATTTTATACCTGATTTTTCCCCCATAAATACGTTGGGTGAACGACTTGATAAGCTCTGCTTTTTCGTTCACCCAAGGTAGGTTTACCCTAATGCCTAAACTCTGATTATTATTATTATATATATATAATATATATATATATATATATATATATATATATATGAATATATTATTATAATTATATAATACAATTTTGCTTATAGGTGGACTAAGCAAATCTAGGTCAAGAACAAGATCTATTAAGAGGAAATCGTCGAGGTGTATATCTAGGAGAACGATTAAATCTTCAATGAGCAAGGGCAGAAAAGTAAACATACATTCACGTAAACGAGGTTATATATATTTGTGTGTGTATATATGAAACAATAATAGGTAAATTTCGTAGAAAAAACAACCCTGGATCACTAACGATATACTTGATTTGTGTGATAAAAGAAGAGTTTTAAATGCATTAAAAAAGAATAATTCAGACATAAAAGAGGAATATAGAGAAATAAATATTTCAATCCGAAAACAAATGAAAAATGCAAAAGAAAATTGGATACAAGAACAATGTAATGCTATTAACGAAGATATGGCTATAGGTAGATCCAATAAAAGAGCATATCAAATTTTAAAAACCCTAACAAATCCAATAAAAAGGAAAACCATGATAATAGAAGACGAAAACCAAAACAATAAACGTATTGCTGATAATGAATCATTATTAAAAACATGGACAGAATATTGCAATAATCTGTATAATTATCCAATTAAACCAAATATTAACAAATTAACTAATCGTAATCAAAATAACACTGACATTGAAGAAACACTGCCAATCCTAAAATCGGAAGTTGAAAATGCAATTTATATGCTAAAAAATGATAAAACCCCAGGAAATAACAACATTTCAGCTGAACTAATAAAGCATGGAGGAGAAAGCATAATCAAAATATATACAGAGATGCAAAAATATATGGAAAACATAAATATGGCCAGATCAATGGACAAAATCATTGATAATTCCTATTCCGAAAAAAGGTGGCACAAAGAAATGCTCACATTATCGAACACTAAGCCTAATACCACATCCGAGCAAAATTCTATTAAGAATAATATTAAATAGACTAATACCGCAAGCTGAACAAATTTTAGCTGAAGAGCAAGCAGGGTTCAGAAAATCAAGAAGCACTATTGAACAAATTCTTAACAGTAGAATAATAATGGAGAAGCATATCGAAATTGAGAAAAATGTGTACCATAACTATATTGACTTCAAGAAAGCCTTTGATAGAGTATGGCATAAAGGGCTATGGAGTGTCATGGGTCATTTTGGCATATCTCATGAAATTATAAGAATAATTGAGTCGCTATATGAAAATTCGAATAGTGCTGTAATACTAAATAACAAGACAGGAGACTTCTTCCACACTACAGTTGGATAAGACAGGGTTGTCCGTTATCCCCAGTGTTATTCAATATTTTCTTAGAACAAATCATGCAGGAAACACTCCATAACCACAAGTCAACTATATATGTTGGTAGTAGGATTATAAATAACCCTAGATTTGCTGACGATATCGATCTAATCGCTGGAACCAATTCCGAATTACAAGAGCTTACTAATAGACTTTCTGAAGCTTCTAAAGATTATGGGATGGAAGTAAGCAAAGAGAAAAGCAAGACTATGGTAAATAGTAAAAATGAAAGTGCAAACATAATGATGGACGGAACCCTACTCGAAAATGTCAAAACATTTAAGTATCTTGGATCGACATTGAAATCAGATGGATCATCAGATAACGAATTACGAATACGATTAGCAACAGCAACCTCAGCAATGGTAAAACTTGGAACAATATGGCAAAGCAAAAAAATTGCGTTCCATGTAAAATACAACCTCTATAAATCACTTATATCATCAATACTTCTCTACGGCTGCGAAACTTGGACCTTAATGGAAAAAGAGGAAAAAAGGATACAAGCATTCCAAAATAAATCGCTTAGAATATTACTGTGTATTACATATCGCCAAAGAAAAACAAATGACTATATCCATGAAAAAATGATAAATCTAATAGGCAAATATGAACCACTCTTAAGCACTATAAAACGAAGAAAGCTTAAGTATTATGGTCATATTTGTCGACACGATGGACTGGCCAAAACCATTCTACAAGGAAAAGTAGAAGGCAAGAGGAAAAAAGGCCGGCCACGAAATAATTGGATGCACAACATAAATAAATGGACAGATAGAAGTACTAGCGAACTAACACGGATGACGGAAGATCGCGGAAAATGGAAGAAATTTGTTGTTGATACTTATTTGATGATTCCCCCTACGATTCAAG
>OZ025239.1:37957421-37961047 GCA_964019155.1 Osedax fenrisi
CAGCAAATTTGAAGTTATGAGTCACATTCCTATTTTGAAGTTAGGATTTCTGAACGTTTTCTGAACGTTTTCTGAAATAAGATTAATCCTATTTTTCTGTACGTAACAACACACAGAATTAGAGAGAACAGCTAGAATACGGAAAATACGGAATTTAAATATAGGTGGCGATATATGTCTACCCTTACTGACTAAAAAACACGGAATTGATATGAACACTTAAACATCTGTTACTTCAAATTTGCTGTGAATGAATCATTTGAAGTTGAAGTTACACGTATGTTTTTTAAAACGGAATTGATGTGATTGATGTGAATTGATGTGACCCCCTATTAGAGCTAATCGGCTAGTATATATTTATATGCCAGCCGATTAGGTATACCTCACAACTGCCTATAGGCAGTTGTGAATACATTATCAAACATTAATGACTCTTTACTTAAATAAATATTATAATATAGTATACAAAAATAAATAACAATATTCATATGCGGGAAGGTTAACCTTGTAATTACAATGCGACCACTTGGAGGATTTGGTGTAATTGAGATTGCGTGGTTTAATTTAATGATATAAATATAATAATAGATTTATAAACACCTGTCGTTAATGGGTAATTTCGGCAGAGGTATTGTATTAAGTAGGATGGGCTAATCGGCGAGACGAATTGAGGAAACCGATTGACTTTAACAGGCAACTTTCGCATCGCAGGAAGCTATAGCTATATATATACTCGAATTCAACCGTGAAGTATATAGATGATGGTCCGATTGTAAAAAGTCACTATGTAAGATATTGAATTCAATGGAATTCAAGTTGGATATTAATATTTAAATAATATTAATATTATAAATAGTATAAATATAAATAACTACGTACTTATAATACAAGTACAATTAAAGTACATTTAAAGGATATTTATTAGCAAATGGTTAAACAATGCGACAATAATTTAATAACTACGTACATAATCTTACCTTACTTACCAGGTCGAGCATGCTCGGCAGTTTTTGACACGTTGCTTCCATCCATCTCGCTCGCGAACGAGTTCATCGCAGTTGGTAGCTCATCGAGTGTACATCCGGTATCTTCCATCAGTTGATCGATGTAGGTTTTCGGTGGTCGTCATCGAATGATCTTATACCATGTAGCGGTTCCCAAAGAAGTAAATCGCTTGTAAGTTCGTTATTACGTATCCAGCAATGCCCTGCGAATATTAGTCGTTGTTCGCGTATAGAGTTTGTAATTTTTTGTATTTTACTGTATAATTATTTATTCGTTAGATGCTATTTCCATGTTTTATTTAGTGCAGTTCGAAGCATTCGAGTATACGCTCCATCTAATTTGTTTTCTAAAGTTGATGTTAAAGTCCATGTTATGGTGCCATAAACACATTTTTGTTTTCCAAATAGTATGCATGCTGTTCAGGTCTGACCATGCTTTGGCTATTCTTATTTCAATATCCTTTTATGTTGATCTAATGAAGCTACCAAGATATTTGAAGTTTTGATTTATTTTATAATAATACCGTTTTTGCTCTTCATGTTACCATCATCACTATTCGGATTTAATCTCATATATTCAGTCTTATCATAAAACGATATCATCTGCTATTTCTTCAATTTGGTGTAGTAATGTATTTGCGTCCTTCATAGTAATAGTTATATCATCGGCATAATCAATGTCTGTTATATGTAAAGCTGGATATCGTATGGATCTTCTTTGAGTCAGTGTGAAGCCTAACTCTGTACTGTTATATATAGCAGTCTTAAGAATATGATCGAGACATACTATGAACAGGAAAGGTGCGAGGGTATCTCTTTGAAGCACTCCAGTGTTGATATCGAAAATCGTTGTATCTCTATCAGGTGATCTAACCATAGAGTGAGTGTTCTTGTTCCTGTACAGCATCATTATAACATTGATTTCTCCGCTGTTATTCCATATTTACGTAGAATAAACTCTATCTTGTTTCGGTCTATTGAATCAAACGCTTTTGAGAAGTCTATGAATAGTAGTGTTATTGGTAGTTTTTTCGATTTTACACCTTCTAGTATGCGACGGATTTATCAAATTTGTCCAGTGTCGATCTGTTTTTCCTGAAACCATTTTGATTTTTCCTATAGAATCGATCTCTGTCTTATTCGGTTACAAATCATCATATTTTAGCCGTAATTGAAGTTAGTGTATTTCCCCTATAGTTTTTGGTTCTGGATACATTTACATTTTTGGGGAAAAGTAGTATACATCCTTCTCTCCATCTTTCAATACCTTCTTGAGTATATACACTATTGCATGATTCAAGTAAGAATTCTTGAAATTCGTCCAATTTACATACTTCTGCTGGAATTTCATCTAAACTTACAGCTTTTCCATTTTTAATATTTTGTGTAGCTTGTCTTAGTTCGTATGCAGTAAATAATCCAGTTTTGATATCTAGTCGATAATTGACTTGTACAGTGCTTTCATTGTATGTTGGGATTGGTTATGGTTTACCAAGTAACGCTTATTAAAACAATCTAATTAAATACATCTCCAACTGGTTCATACTAAATAAATAGGATTATGATGTCATTGATTATAAAGAAATCTAATTTTTGTGTGCACCCATGGGCAAAAAAATCAAAAGTGGGGGATCATAATAGTGGGTAAGAAATTGCCTACAAATTACCTCTTAAAAAGTTATGCTACATACTATAGTGTTAAATAACCACGTGTATACGGTACCTACAGGTAACTTCGATTAAGCCATACTTATGTTAATAATATAATACGGACGATTTTATAGATCTACCTATTACCAATAACTAAATATATTGAGTATAATCATTAAGAAGATCGTTTATTTAATTAGGTAATAAATAATATGTAATTAATTTTACCATAATTGTGAATAGAAGAATATTTAACCCTGTACATATTTCCTATAATATTTATATTATAAATGTTAATTGTTTATAGATATTTGAATGAATGAATGAATGCATATTTATTTATTTAATATTGAATTAATATACATAAGGATATTCATAAGCTATACGTAGATTATATTAACAAAAATATCAAATATTTATAACATAATAATACTTTTTATAAGTAATAAACCTAACTAATGTTTTATCCTATAATAAAGATATAACACGATTATATTAAAATACGAGTGAGACGTCTTCTATAGAATTCTACTGGAACATTCAATAACGTATACATAATGTTCAAATGACAACGTTACAAACGGAATATCAAGTTATTTTAATTATTTACATAATTAATTCACAATAAAATTCGATTTAAAATTTACTCGTTACTAATTCGTTTTGTAAAATAATATAAACAATAATATTACAAAATAGAAATTTAATTGAACAAATATTCGCTCGCTAACAAGTTTACATCTCGTAAGGCGTACTTAAATACAGCTTTTCTACTACAACATCGACGATGTCTTGCGGAGATAATAGCACCAAGGTCTTCGAGATGGCGGAGATGTCCAGAGCCCTGTCTCGTATCATCACCGACGCGAAGAAGCTCGACACCACCGGAAGGAGAAAGCCGCACAAGAAAAGCGTTCGATTCTCCGACACTGTATCGGTATGCAGCGAAAGGCCTACCAGAAGTCGAAGCGA
>OZ025239.1:37966247-38073747 GCA_964019155.1 Osedax fenrisi
TAAAATTAATTTTTACGAATTAATAACAATACATTAGATTTAAAATATGAATAATGTACATTAGTTATTAGGGGTACAGGTAACGCATTCCATAGATCGGTTGCAGCTACACTGAAAGAACGTTTTCCATATCTTGATAGCTTTTAATTCCTCTTTAGTAATAACCGAGTAGACGAGTTTCGTAGATCCCTCATGTAAACTCTGAATCGTAGGATGTCATTCAAATAACTCGGAATACGATTCTTCAGTACCTAAAAATTAGTTTTAAATATCTGAAGGTAGATCTCTGATTAATATTTAACCATTTAGAATTAAATAAGTGATAATTGACTGATTCATGGTCATATAATTTTGCACGATGTAAAATTCTTATCGATGATCTAATGATTCTATCTAAGGATTTAGTAGAAGTAGTAGGAAGGCCATGATATAGAGAACAACAATAATTTATACGTGAATAACTGATGATTCTATTAACATTTTTCCATATTATCGTATTTTATATAATTGATAATTAGTTGATTTACACACATTAGCTATCCGATCGGAGAAATTTAGGTTATCATCAAAAATATAATATATAACTATATTAATACAATCAATTTGAGCTACATTATCAGAAGAATTGGCTATTACTGGAAGCTCGATATACAATTGAATATCATCAGCAAAAATTTGATATTTTACAGAAGGAAAATTTGATATAATATGTTTAAGAGGTAAGATATACAGAGAAAATAGCAATGGCCCTAATACAAACCTTGAGGCACTCCATAATACATTTTACAAGTAGATGAATAATGGTTATCAATTTTTATAGAAAATATTCTTTCAGATAAGTACGTTTTAATCCAAGCTAGAGGAATACCTACAATACCAATATCTTCAAATTCGTTTAATTAAAATAGAATGATCAATAGTATCAAATGGCGAGGATAGATCTAATAAAATAAGCTGTATATTAAAATTATTATCAAGATTATTAAGAAAATCATCAAGAATAGAAAGAAGAAGTGTTTCGGGACTATAACATTTCCTATATGCTCTTTATCTTGTATCAAATAATGAATTTGCATTTAGATAGCATTGATTAATTGCTTGGAAACTATTCTTTCCAATATTTTATTTATAAATATATGAAGTTATATAAATCAATAAAAATCTTAATAATTTTTAAATATAATTAAATATGCCATTGAAGTGTATCTATTTCAGAGTGCAAAATGTACCATTGCAAAGATAGGAATCTTGTTTTTACTTATATATATATATATACACTACTTACATTTTATAAAGACTGATATATAATTTCACTGAATCCTATTTGTTGTATGTCATTTATTTCAACTGGTTGATATCAATACTATTTCACTATCACTAAAATATAAATTAATATATCTATTGTTAAATAAATTATTCTTTGTATGACTACTTCTATATGTATTATTTTGTATTTACTTTAGTTATTGTTAATTTTACCGAGGTCGTTGGCATTACATTTGAACTTTTTAACCATTTGAGTATCAAATGTGATTTCATGAGCTATTATTAAAGTTGACCAAATATTTCATTGGTTTATACAGAAAATATCATCAAACTTCCCAAATTATATGTATTTATAAATTGTCTACATTTTATTTAATCAATACATATGTGCATCTGCATTATTACAAATTATTAAAGATATATCTAAATATATATTGAATTTGCTATATTTTTCAATAATGATAATTACAATTTCTTAAAATATAACAAATCATATCCATTATTGTAATTGTGTAAATAAAATTGTGTATAGATGAATTTGTAAATCGACTTCGATTAAATAAATAAAAACATCATTACTTAAATTTTTATTATAATTATATTATAGAAACAATAACAACTATATATATATATATATAAGAATATATATATATATATATATATAACGTGTGTATAAATTATTCCCTGACAAGAATTTGAACTAGTTAGTTGTATAGTTAAATTATCAACGAATCACTGATGAACGATTCGCTCACAGTGCCCTCCTCTCCGTTTCAGTGAGTGCGCGCGTGTCTACATGTAAAATGCATCGGATGAACGTGTAGCTCACGTGAGGCTCACATTAGGCCTGTCCCCGCTCTGACGGAGATGAAGGCACGCGCGGCACCCCGCGGCGACGCCCCTTATGGGGCGCAGGCCCCTCCCCCTACGGCCCCGTTCAACTGTTCCGGAACCACCCACTGAAGTTGACGACCTTTATCGTACAGTCTAGACAATAGAGATACTCGGTCCATCTTCATGTGTTCAATGTAGTAGTGGTAGAGTTTGAGGGCTGAGTTGGCGTCCTCGATTGAGTCGTGCTTCTCGGTTTGAATGTAAGAATCTGTACGGAGGGTGGACGGGGTTTAATGAGGGTGGGTAATAATAATCATAATAATTATTAGAGGTATTCTTTTTAGTAATTTATACTAAAATAATTCTAAACGATATTACGCGTTCTTATGAGAAGGCTTCGTAATAAGACTGATCTATTCTGCTATTAGCGGCCAACAAAGTGAATGTAATTCTTATTTATATTAATCTCTCGTCGTTTTGATATCACTTTTCTATGTAGACTAGTTTTACAAATTAAACAATATTTCTAAACTCTTATATAATTACGATTTATCGGGAATAGAATAGAAATATAGTAGATAACCAGTAAACTCTTGTGTTCATATGGGGGGAGGGGGGGTCATACGCCGTACAATAGAGGTACCATAGTACCATATTAGAAGTACTGTGATAGAGGTACCATAGTACCATATTAGAAGTACTGTGATATTATAATGAAGCTACGTACCCAAGAAATACCAGGACAGGAATCTCAGAGATATCCACCTTTGATTCGGTAGATGATAGAGAGAAACGGTATCGATGATTTGACATTTGGGAACCTGCAATGATTGGTGTTGGGCCGTTGTGTATACAATGTAGTGCAGTTAGTGTACATAGTTAGGATGACTGTTTAGGGTGATTTTATTATTACAAAATTAAGGAGGAGACTTCCGTTCATACAAACAATGCTATTTTAGCTCTATATAAAATGCCTAGGATAAATAACTAATAGAGATAATTACATAATTTTTTTTTATTCAACAGATACTTTCCTCCATCAAATATATTCTACTTTATATAAATATAATGAATTTAAAATGGTTAAAAAAAATAGTCACAATTAATATTTTTTATTTGTTCATTTAAATACAAGTTTATCATTATTTATTTAATTAATATAAAATATAATAATACATCCTACATTGTTCATATAGATGTATATTTTATACATTTACAGTAAAAATTGTAGATAAAAATAATAGAAATCAAAAAAATAGTAGCCTTTACATGTGGTACTAAGTAAAAAAGTAAAAACTCGAGAAAATGACATTCAAAGTTTAATATATAAAATTTTAATAAATATAATACATACAATTACAGATAATTATTTACATATGATATTTGAGGCAGACAAAGACATTAGACATACGCCTCGCGACTAACGTGAATATTGATCACAGCAAAGTCGCTCTTCAACCCATGACCTATGAAGGTGACCCCGAGGTCAACCAGTTGCCTGATCTTGAGATAGGCCGCTTTCAAGGTCGTGAGATGTTTCAAGGACACCTTGATGTCTAGATCGCCGGGCTTAATACCGGAGAACTGAGTGATGTAGTCCTGTACCATCTGTACAGAGGCGAGAGACTTGATTAAGTGCTGCACTTAGAGCCACGCGCGTTCACAACGTAAGGCCAGATATCGGCTGCTTCGTATTTCTCGTTCGCGAGTTTACATGTAAAAGATAGGCAAAAGGGCTATTTCTTAAAAGGTGATACTATTTTATTTATTACTATTTTTTTATAATATTTATTTATATATATATCAATAATACTTAGTTACATTATATTTATTATTGATTATTGTGTAGTGAATATATTTCTATACAATTTAGATATATATACATTTTTTAAGTGTTTTTTTTAATATTTAAAAATGTATATATATGAAAATTGCAGGTAATTCTGAGAGAATTATAATAAATTAAAGAATTATTCGAAGCAGCCGATATCTGCAGGCTATACAAATTGTAGTGAACGTTGCGGCTTTACTCTATTATCATTGTGAGGGAGCGTAGTGTTACGAGGTTACGATACAAACCGCCTCTTTGGAAGATATGTAATCATCAATGATCGGGATACCTTCGTTAATTCCATCTCTGTGTGTGGGATGAAGATATGTGAACGTATTGAATATTTGCATTCGAACTTAAGTGAAGAATTCTAAGTGAACATGACTATATATTCAATATTATAATACATATTAGGGGATATAATACGCTAATGATTAATTATTGTAACACTAATTAATACTATTATAATATACATTATTAAATAAATTTATAAAATAAAATTCATATAAGATAAGATAATATTTATTAAATAAAAAGTAATAATCGAGTAATAATCAAAATCATATTAAAGTTGATAGGTATATGGAATAGATTTTCAGAAAATGTTTGTTCAACTTTCAAACTACAAACAACTAACTTATATAACGTGTATATAATATAGGGGACGGATCATAAACATAGATGTGTATACGTGTATATTAACCCTCTGATCAAACTGATCCTAGCGAGTGTCATCTGTGAAGGTTTGATCACAGACTTGGTTCCATCGCTACGGATCACATTCTCTTCCTGTGAGTATGGGTGTAGGTTTAGAGCTACGTGCTGGTGAGTGTGTGAGTAGCAGGGGTGTGTGTATAGCAGGGGTGGGGGTGTGTGTATAGCAGGGGCGGGGGGTGTGAGTATAGCAGGGGTGGGGGTGTGTTTACTCGCTCATGCGCGTAGTTGACACTATGTAACAGGAATATATTCACTTAGGCGTCGACCAAGACAGTGAAGGCTTATTTTGCCTTTTGAGGAGAATTAAAGGAAGACAAAATAACGAGGAAAGAAAAGATTAATTTAAAAAACTCAGTAA
Organism: Osedax fenrisi; assembly: GCA_964019155.1. NCBI lineage: Eukaryota > Metazoa > Annelida > Polychaeta > Sabellida > Siboglinidae > Osedax > Osedax fenrisi. The sequence continues at coordinate 37,971,254 of OZ025239.1, forward strand.
ATGTATACTATATAATTCTGTAGAATAAATGATTTATATATATATATATTATAAATTTATATTTATTTTGAAATGAAATTCATCTCGCGATTAGTGATATAGTTTACATCCCGGGGGGAAGGGGGCGTGGCTTAGCATGGTCACCTGATTGAAGACTACAAATTCAGCGTCGAGAGCAAACACAGAGTGACTTCCCAATTCGCTGATTTCGCCAGCAGAAAGTTTCACGAAAGTGTTGGCAACGGTGGATACCTTGTTCAGTGAAAGGTTAGTGCTGTTCTCCAGGACCACCTTAGAGATCGGGTAGGATTCTGTGTGTATGTGAGAAGGGGTTAAAGGTCAACTATAACATAGTGCGGGGGGGGGGGGGATGCAGCGGTTGCAATGATACAAGGTATTGAGATTGAATAGCGGAACACCTCCCTCATAGTTTACATATCATCATCATTGAGGAGGACAGGACATCATCTCTCTATCTACCTTAAGCCTACATACTTCATTAGTTACCATTAGTTATGTTCTACGCAGAAATGTATACTATTTAGTAGTGTGTTTTACATTTTAAAGACACAGAACACTAAAACACAGTCGTAAGTCGTCGCTATCACTACGCCGGTCGGCCTTGAACTCTGACCTTCGTAAGGATGCATGCCTTCGTAGTTCCTCTTCACGTAGAACAGAACGCAGGCCTTCTTCCAGTCGTGATTGAACGAGGTTGCCAGTTTCTCGTCAGACTTGCACACAGCGAAGTCATTAAACATGTACCAGGCATCACCTACGTCCTCGACACCTGTTCTCTCCTGGTAGAACTTGGATACCTGATAGTAGCGGAGGGGTTATAGGTCATAGGGGTCACGAGGGTCGTGTTAATCGCGAGGGTCGCGGTGATTTCGCGAAGAAAAGATATATCAATTGTATCTATTTACGTGATATCGATTTTAATACGGATTAGTTTGAAATATAGGTGGTGATACTATCGTTTTTAAAGATATTGGTTATTTTTGGATTAAAAGTTTTAATAATATTCAATTGTTTACTAAATATATTTGCACAGTTTTTATGATAACATTTTTTGTATTCAAAATTTGAAAAAAGTAAAATATTACTTGTATTATAGATATTAATACAATTAATATACTTATTAAATTTCCAATACCTATTATGTTATAATCGCATCAATATGAAAAAATAATGTTATAATATTTATTATAAGTTAATTACATATTTAGTATTTAAAATATAAGTAATTATATAAATATATCTAATTAATATTTAAACATTATAATTATTAACTAATAGGATAATAATAATACATAATTAAATGTATATTAATAATCAAATTTATAAAATATAATTATTATAATATTATATATTAAACACCAACGACCCAAATTTTCAATGCCGTAAAATGATAATTTTGTATATGATATAATATTTATAAAAATGAAACCATTATAACGTAGCGGTGGGGTCGGGGGTCGTGTAGTGGCACTAACCTTGATGTGAGTGACTAAGTGACCTGCGTCGTTATTCTTGCTGGGATCAAAGATGTGAGCCACGGTGGAGAACAGGTCATAAAACACAGTGTCATCGTCGTGGGTTTCATCCTTCAGCTGGTTATGTAACGAGTTAGGGGGGGCGTTGCTTATGTAATAGGGGGCGGGGCTTATATAATAGCTATGTAACAGTAGCCTATATAAGAGTTTTATATACATGGGTGTGTATGTATGTATGTATGTGTGTGTATATGTGTGTGTGTATATATATAATGTGTATATACTTATAAGCATCGAATCAATTTAATATAATGTTATACATGAGTAACGAATTCTATAATAGTTTAATATATTTAATATATATGAAAGTAATATATATATATATATAAACATATATTAATGAAAAATATATAATTAAGAAGGAAACCTCCTCAAAGTCTTCGAAACAGGTGAATTTCCCATCGATGCGTTCCAATTTTAAAGACAAAGGAATCCATCCGTTGCGACTGGTTGAGCCTTCACTGGAGGTGGAATTTCTGCAGAGGTTATGGGTTACATTAAGCATGTGTGGGTATAAGCGTGTGTGGGTGTAAGTATATGTGGGTGTAACCAGCGCAAACATCTATATATCATACAAAAATATACACCTTTATACTAAAAACTAAATACTAATATACTAAAAATATACACATTTTTACATGTAAAAGATACAAAAAATGAGTAATGTTCAAAGAATAATTAACCTATCATATTTTAATATAATTTTTTTTTAATATTTTCTAATAAATATTTAATAATCTTCATTTTGTTATCTTATGGATTTTTCTACAAGTTATGCACATATATTTAGAAATAAACACGAACAAAATTATCTAATTTATTTTCAAAACAATTATAAATAAATATTATAAAAAATGTACAAAATAGTAATACATATATTATACATATTATGATGATATACTAAAAATGTTAATAAAATAATCCATTATTACTATCTAATTTATATATTTAGGTGACCACAATTGGATATCATATTACACGGGGATATACTATTGTCATGCCCGCCCATATACATTGAGCCCCACTGAACAACTTCAGACACTATACCTCTACCACCACCACCACCACCATTCATTGGTTCACAGTAGGATAGCATAGAATAGGATTGTTTATCTAAAACACCGATACACTAGAGGAATATCATCACTGGTGTAGGAATGTATACATATATATATAGGTCAATTGATATAGATCAATATATACAGATCAATATATATATATAAATATATATATATATATATATATATATATGTATATATAATCTATATATAGATATAAATCAATATATATATAGATCAATATATATATATATATATATATATATATACATATAGATAGAGCAATATATATAGCAGTTGAAATATTGGCGCTTATATCTACGATAGGTCTAGTCTGCTCGATAACTCTAATACCCCCACCCCCGCCCTCGGGATACCAACCTATGGGTGTATCTACAGTTGCTGCGAGCGCAGTTCTTGCCAAACTTGCAGGCGATGGGCAGCTGATTAGTTGGACTAGCCCCGTTGGTGTATGCTGATCCGTCACACTTCAACTGTGGGTAGTCGGTAGTAGTAGTAGGTAGCGGGCTTAGATTGTATCGCACGCTTAAAACTAATGTAGCGCGCCACAGTAATGGCTGACAATGGATGGAGGTCAGAGGTCAGCGGTAGTTAATGGCCGCCGCCGACGATGTAGACACGGATTTGTATATCTTAATGCAAAGCCAATTATAATAAGCATTTGAAATTGCATTATTTATATATATATATATTTGATAAATAATAACTGCAAATAGAAATTATAAATTATTAATCTACTGTGGCGTAAATCTATAAATGCATCGAGAGAATTCGCAGAATGGCGCGGAAATTTCAGAACGAAGGTGAAACGTTTTCTTGTTGTATCCAGAATGCATCATTGGTCTTCTGCTCGGTGTGACAGTTGATGGTGATGAAAGAAGGCAGGTAGGTGACGGTCTTATGTTGCATCTGTATCACAAGCAGCATTATTATTGTTGTGAAAGGTAAGTTCGTATTAAACTGTGATTATATATAATTAAATAATAATGCATAACAAAAATTATGATATTGATAGGCCAATTATTATGTGAAAAATAGTTTTTTTTGTATATAATACATGTCAAAATATAGATATATCGCATGACCTTAAGGCAGAATTAGTAGTGAGTATAAATAGACAAAGATAAAATATTGTTTAAATTTAATAAAAATATCTTTATCATTTATTTATTGAACTTTATAAATCTAGTTTTAGGTATGAAATAAGCATTATTAAACGTTATATAACAAATAAGAATAATGAACATAAGCTGTATTTTATAAATTAAAAACCATAACCAAGTGTATATTTATATATATATATAAATGTATGCTATTTGCATTCAATATTTCAAGCACTTTTTAGCTTATGATGTCATATGCTAAAAATAGCATCTCTTTTTATTCAAACTTACCCATCATTGTCATAGTATTCTATGTTACTTACATATTACTTGTTTATGTAGTGTTTGGCTATACTGAAATTGATTATATCAGTTGATTATATTACGAGTCTCTGGAGGAAATGAATACAACTCTTAACTGCAGCAGCAGCGAGAGAGTGCAGTAAGGGACATAGAGAGTCTCTAATGTTATGTTTTCATATTTAATACATGTAATCTTATTCTAGATGTTTTGTGCATAACGCATATATGTATTGCATAAATAAATTCATAAATACATCCATAAATACAAATACTATATATATATATATATATATATATATATATATATATTAATATTAGGTTTTTGGTGATAAATAAATAAATAATATTCAGTTTCATTGGATAACAAGTAAAAGTAGCCTGTGTAAACATACAAGTATTAATAGTGTGCTATTTTCAATATTGGCATTCCCTAAAGTTTTTAAGAATAAATAATAATACAAATTTAAAATATACTTTTTCAATATATGTATATATTATCACCCTTAACGATTATAACAAAATATACAATATTGTTTAGGTAATGCATGTTACAATGTTAAACAATGCAATATAGGTGCTAACAATATAAGGAGCTATTACGATACATGTTCAACATGAAGAGATCAGAGCAAGGCTAGTGCAACAAATCACTTAGGAGGAAAATTAGGATCACATTTCTCAACAATATTACATAGAAAAATTTCCTTGAATCACACTAAGAATATCTCTATACTTAATAAACTTAACATCAATGATAATGTTCAGTAAACACTAGATATATTATACTATTTTATTATTATCAAATAATTTATGTATATTTTGACATATCGCTTATTATATAATTAAAATTTATTTAGGATACTTGTACAAATTATATTTTATGAAATAGAAAAATATATTACTAAATAAATAAGTTATCGATAGAGTATCTGTTTTATTAGAATTTATATTAGTTTAATTAGTTAAATCTATAGGTTTTACTGCATTTATATATATATATATAAAAATTATATTAAACATATTATAATTATACCAAGTATACCAATCTAGAATTTGTTTATATATGTACATAAAATTGTTACTTTATTTTATCCTAATATTGATTTTTTAGTAAATTCTAGATGGGTTTACTTGGGATAATTATGTTAAGCTATATATGAATACAAATATTTTTACAAATCCAACTAATATAGTTATCCTATTAATTATTTTATATTATATACACAAAATATAATATCTATATAGAAATTTCATATCAAAAATAATGGCCATATTTATGTCTATTTTTATGTGTGAAATATACTATATATATATATATATATATATATTACTTTGTAGCAGTATATATCTTTTGTGTAGTACAACAAGCCAGAGTTCATTGAATAGCTTTATCTATACACAACTTTGAATGCATTTATGTATTTTATATACAATAACATGTAAATGCATGATATGAATGTGGTGTCCTTAAAGCATTCAAATAATATTTTCAGTAAATAACAGTTACAAAGGAATTCAGTTTTCTTTAGTAAATAATTGATAGTGTTAAAATTACTAAAATATACACCATCACTATAACATCTACCATTCTTCAAAACTGATATTATATCAATCTTTATTAAGCTAATTTGTTGTAATTACTTGTTATAGATCAATTCATTGTAGTATTCTTTACAGTATGTTTATCTAAAATAGTTTTTCTATGTATCCATAACTTTTACACTTGACTAATAAATATTATAATGATGAAATTAGAAATAAATATGTATATAGGTTTTTGTACTGAGGCATTTTCGGTTAGAAATATATGCACAGAGGTTAATGACCTTGAGTGAGTGACCTACACTGAAACAATAGACTATAGTCTTTCTACTAACGTGATTTGCATATTTATTACAGGTGTTGCAATAGGCTTTAGTGGCCTGTTCCGAATTCAAACTATCGGTCAATACGGAAGAAAATTTGACCAATTCTGTGAATGGCGTAAAATATAAGTGAGGAACGAATGTTTAATAATCGATAATATCTATTTTATAGATATTAAATATAATTACTACTGAGCAAGATCCACCTGGTAAGGTAAACTTAAGGTAAATATAATAAAATATATTTGTTGATAGCTGTCGTAATAGTAATTGAATTGTATTTCAGAAAATCACATTAGTAAGATATCATATTTTAGAAGTGTTACTTATACTTGTGATCACTATATTCACTATATATGAATCATTATATTCACTATATATGAATCATTATATTCACTATATATGAATCACTATATCCACTCTATATGAATCACTATATCCACTCTATGAATCATTAGGTTAGTACAATATAAGAATATTATTCACAAAAGCTCACCCCAAATATTTCCGAACATATTATCAATAAATTCTTTAACAATTTCATATTTTGACACCCATATTTGTCATTGACAATCTTTCCAACAATATCTTTGGATAGTTTATTTAGAAACATTTCTAAATTAACATGTTGACACTATTTATTTAGTACACTAATGAAATATAAATATAAAAATATTTCAATTGAAAAGGAATTAAACTAACATTAATTAACTTAATATATAGAATTAACATATATATATATATATATATATATATATATATATATATATATACATATATAGATATGTAAATATTGACATAATGAATGAGATTATCACCATTTAGTGTGAACAAAATAACATCTATATTAGATAATATGCAGGTGTGAAAGGTTTAATTGGGTATATTGTGGAGATGAATCAGAGATATTTAGGAGAAGTTTATATTCACATGATATACAGTATATCATATACTACAATCCTCAACATTTAATAGATTAATCATAGCGCACACACACACACACACACACACACACACACATATATAGATATAAAATAATTATGTAGTAAATATGTAATTATTACTTATTTAGTGTAAATAGATTTTTATAGTGAAATTTCATGAAAAGTTATATTATATTTATATTTAAAATGAATATAGCTGTAAAGATATTTTTCCAAAGCATGTATAAAATATAAAATGATGTCATATATTTAAATTATTTATGCATTAGATTGATCACTTATTGGCAACTAAACGTATGCAATATAGCCTAAAATAATATCAAATAAATTAATAAATAGATTTTTCAGCTTAAATATTTAGACTTTAAAATCGTTGATACAAATTTATTTAAAATCCACGTATACAATCGTAATAGCACATTACAGTATTGCGTACACTCGTGCCAAGCTTTACCCTACTTGTGTATTACTTAGGCGCTATCACTACTACACCAAGCTTTTCAGGTGAAGCTAAAGCATATTTATATACCGAATAATGAATGTGATAAATATGTTTGTAACACTAATCATACACTATCGTTCACATATATATATATATTATATCTAACCTATGTCTATTAATAGAATAGAGGCGGTACTAACTATCTTTCGAGTCGGGATAGATGAGATCTACGACCGAGAAAGAGCAGTTGCTCTTAACGGTGGACTGGCACTCGCCGCAGAACAGGGCCGTCTCAGAGTTCATCTTGAACAGCATGTCCATGCCTTGCACCAAGTCGTATCTAGAGGGGGCGGGGGTGGGGTTAACACCACTAACACCCCACTGGTGGTAGAGTGATACGATCGCTTACCCTGAGAAATTGGCATCTTTAGTCTTGCACGAGTCGCTGATTTCCTGATGTGGTGGCGGGGAATGTGGAAAGGGGCGGGGCAATAGTGTGAAGAAGTATAGAGAGGGCGTGTTTTAATGAGGATATATATCATGGGGCGTGTAGAGATGAGAATATGGGGGAGATAAGAGAGAGAGATAGAGATATATAAAGAGAGAGAGAGAGAGAGAGAGAAAGAGAGATAGAGAGAGAGTGAAAGAGAGAGAATGAGAGTGAGAGTGAGAGTGAGAGTGAGAGTGAGAGAGAGAGAGAGAGAGAGAGAGAGAGAGAGAGAGAGAGAGAGAGAGAGAGAGATAGAAAGAGAGAGAGATAGAGAGAGAGAGTCAGAGAGAGAGAGAGAGAGAGAGAGGGAGAGAGAGAGATAGAGAGGTAGATAGAAAGAGATAGAGATAGAGAGAGAGAGAGAGGGAGAGAGAGAAGGGGAGTCAGGAGAGATAGGGGATATAAACCGATGACATCTGTTGCAGTATAAAGCGACACCAGCGCTGTATCAGAGACTTATAGTTGTAGCGGTCAGCCACTCCAGTCAGGTCACTCTCCACGATCACAAGGTTAAGGGCATTAGCCTCGTGAATAGTACGGAATGAACGCAGGAAGTTACTAGCCTACAGACAGATACAGAGATGGCTAACACATGATGCTGGAGGTTAACTCTAACACATCTCTAATAGAACTCTATACTTATAATGTTATTCTATGCATTTAAATAATATATTTATTTATTGAATCATTTATAGAAAGAGTGGATACAAATGTACCCCTCAAGAAATATAGTATAATAGATATAAATAGAAGTTATAAATAGTATTCTATAAATAATAATAATATTAATTTATTGAATCATCTATAACACTGGTCTGCATTTCACATTTTCTTCTATGTAATCTTTTCGACACTGAATTCAAATATGAAAAATGTTTTGCTTTTATCCAATTATATCATTTTTTTTTATTTTTTTTTAACTTTTAATTTTTTAAACAAATATGAGAAATATTGCTATTATTATAATAATAATAGCAATATAAATGGACCCTCAAGAAGTCATAGACTTATATTATAATAGAATGATGTTGCATTGAGATCAGTGGCTAGTGACATGGTTAACCTGGCAAGCGGTACCGTTGTCCATCATCTTAAACAGGAAGCCCAGTTCACAGCTGAGGCAGAACTCCTTATCGCACAGGTGAGACAGTAGGATAGATCTCAAAGGGCGCAGGTAATAGATCACCTATTGATGTGTGCGGGGTTGGAGGAGGTGTAGTAGAAATCGAGTGATTAGGCTCGGGTTCTATCAAATGATTGTTACGGTCCGACTTGTTAAGAAGCACAGGTAATTTGTTTACATGTAAAAGATACAAGAGTCTACTTTTCAAATATCTATTCACAAAATTATATTAATTAAAAATATTACATTTTTTTTATTTTATGGGCAAGTTTAATTTGTTTACATCTAAAATATACAAAAAATTACTACTATTCAAAATCAAATTAACCTAGTTTTTTTTTTATTATAATTATATAATTATGCACATGTATTTTTAAAAAAACTAAATAAATTTTAAAAATTGTATTTATAAAATAATTAAAATTTTTTGTTAAAAAAAACTAAATAATTAATGATTATGTTATAAAGATACAGTAAAAATTGTAAATAAAACATTACATTATTACTATATCTAATTAATATTATATTGAATTCACTTGGTTAAAATAATTATTTTGTGTAAATCTAGTTTAAATATTTTAATTTTAATTATATTGCTATATAATTGCTTATTTGGGTGAATTATATTTTATGTAAAATAATTATTGATGTTTTTTAAAGATAATATTTCAAATATTATATTTTATATAATATTATTAAATAAAAAGTAGAATTTTTTTAATTGTATTATTTTTACCTGTATCCTTAATAATAAAAAATCTTACATAATAATGCTAACTATCTATGAATATAGTATATTTTTAAATAAAATAATGCATTATTATTAAATGAATAGGAATTATAGTGAAAGGAACAATAATTATTGTGTGTAAATATTGAGTTTAAAGTTTTTAATAAAATTTTATTAATTTATTTCAAATAAATGAATGATATATATATAAATGATTGCATATGCTAAATATATATTAATTTAATATATATGAAAATTAGAAAATATGACATAAAACCATGTAAATATGACATAAAACCATGTAAAATTAAAATATGATGGTCATATCAATAAAACTAATATATCCAATGTAATAAATCCATGTACAATATATAACTTTTATAAGAGTTTTATTTTATGTAACCATACCAATTAGGTATCATTTTAAAGATAATATTTAAAATTTTATAAATAAATAACATGACAGAATTATTTTTATTTTATTTAAATCAACATTTGCCCTCAATCAATTAAAGATTATTCGCGTACAATGGATGTATGATTGGAATGTAAACAAAGTATTAACCTATCACCCGCTATAAATGCAAACTAAACTAGGCGAGGGTGTAGTAACCTGAATAATGGGGTTGCAGTAGGCGTTAGGCACGAGTTTCTCGAGACCCGAGAACTTAGTGCCGTTGTAGGACGAGAAGTTGAACTCATCTCCGTACTTAGTGTACAATACGTTCACTTGGGCGTACATCTCGGGTATTGCGCAATAGGGGTCGTAACCTTTACAAGAGGGGGGCGGGGGGGCGGGGTATCGTGAGATGGTGCAGCTAGTATTCGCGCGGGTAGTAATGTATTAAATGAGAGAGATGTCAACGAATTGAAATTATCATAACGGTTTTATTCGGTAAATGTATCCGATTTCGACGACTTATATATAAATGATATTGTATATATCCTGTGAGAGTGATCTAGATGTACAAGCCATGACCAATTGCTTACGTTTTAGTGGCTAATTCTGTACACAGGTCGTGTGCTTTATTTAAATGAAAATAGTTTAATTACGCCATCGGCAAACTATTTCGTAATATCGTATTGCAACTAAACATCTCATGATAAATAGACACCTAATAAAGGCAAACGATAAAGCAAGAATAAAACTGTGGGCGGCAACATAGACATACCTACTCAGCATATATCTCCTGCGATAGACACATCTCCTATGTAGTAGATATAGCTATCGACTGGGGGTGAAACAAGACACGCCGATAACTCTACGGACCCCTAATGATGGACTAGCGCGGTGGGATGGGGTGGGGCGCGGGGGGGTACAAACTTTTCAGCGATAGGTTGCGTAGACAGGGTGAAGCGCTACGAGACAGGTTGTTCTGCAGGTGACCGCCTGAAATCTTACACATCTCCATGTTCTGGTACGGTATCTAGTGTGGGTAAGGGTGTGTGTAAGGGTGTGTACACTGTACGGTATCTAGTGTACGGATGTGTACACTAAGGCTTATATACATATATATATACATTATATACATAATTATTGTTACGAGTATTTCTTTCACGATGGTATAATTTTTTATATGTAGTATTCGTCAGAGCTTTTAAAAATGCCTATAAATATTTTTACATAGAAAAATTCCGCTATTACCTATATTCAAATCACGTGACAATTACATTAAAATTAACAGAATATATTTATTATATATATATAGCTATATAAATATTTATAGAAATAACATAATTATTAACATTTCTGACCAATATGGGAAAAATTGGGATTTTTTTTATCTAAAATTAATATAATTTATATTGTTACAAAGCTCTTTAAATTCTATAATATAAGTTGTATCTTGGTTTTTACAAATTTACAAAAGAAAAAAACTTATAGTATAAACTAATAATTTATAATTTATAAAAAAATAAGAATAAACGTGAAATATATTTTTTTAAATGTCTTAACGATTTAAATTGTTAAAAAAAACCCTATTGTTAATCCAGTCGATTAAAAAAAGTTTATAATAATTCTTAATTTTTTTTTCAAATATAAAATTGTTCATATTTTTACATTAAAATAGTGAATAAATTAATCATATTGTATATGATACTATACTATACATTAATTTTTGTCTTATTAATTTCATGTAATAGTACACTTATATACTTATGTATATATATTTAAGTTTATATTTTATTATAAATAAATTTTTTTAATTATAAATAAAATAATTTGTATTTTTCCAAAATTGCCTGATTCTAGATATGAGTTTCATAGAGTGCTGTTGGCATGGCGACCAATATGTAAAAGCTAATATTCTATTATCGTTGTTGTTACCTCGTTCCTTATATGGTTCTTAGGGTTCACAGCGTAACCAACATTCTGAACGATCTTCAGTGATTTAGTAAGCTTAGGATCCATCCTTTGCTTCTTCCTATAATAGTGTAAAGTAAATATATATATATATATATATATATATATATATATATATATATATATATATATATATTTATAAGAAGAATAACAATAACAATGTATATGTTTGTTTTAATATCAATACAAACTAAAATGAAGGTAAATGAATGAATAAAAAATGGCATCATTAGTTTATGGTAATTTCTCTAACATCCCCATTTTCTAAGTATAGTATATCTATATATATATATATATATATATATATATATATATATATGTATACTAGTTATGCAGTGTGATTATAGTATATCCTTACACATATTGTATACTATACAATATAGTATAAAGATATACATATCATTATACTATATTAAATATTATATTAAATTCTACACATTTTATAACACATTTTATAATCATTAATGTTAAATGTATAATATACAGTGCGCTCTCGATGTACCAGCACATATCTGAATCACCGATTTGTTTCCTATCTATTCAATGTTAATCATTTTTGATGTACCGGCGCAAAAGTCGAATTGTAATCGATGTACCGGCATATATGTACATGTCTCCCACAATTGCTCACTATGATTCATACATAATTGCGAGTAATTGTTGTTATTATATTGCAATGCCCTCGCATAGTGTATACACATGACTCATGAGCTCATGTACTAGTACAAGTACTAGTACTCTTAGCCTAGGAGTCCTATAGGACATATAAGTGCATGTGTATTATTATTAAATAAAATACTATTTGGTAATCCACCACCATCATCAGAGAAAGCAAGACAGGGGTTTGAATCACTAACGGCATACTTTGAATGCCACTCCAAAGATTCAAATGATATACATTTATTAAATTTATTATCTAAACGTTTGGATGTATTATGTAATAATAAAAAGCAAACTACTTTACCTTTTGTAAATAATTCAAAGTAATTATTTTAATTTTATTTTGCATTCTTTTCATACCATTATAATAATATTTTATACCATTTTATACCAGTTTATACCAATTTTATACCATTATAATAATAAACATAATATTTAATTCTTAATATATTCTATATTTTCTACTAGATCGAGAGTGCACTGTATATTTTATTTGATATTTTATTAAAATATATGTCTAAGAATCCTAATTCTAAATTATGTAAAGATAATAAATATTGTAATAATTGAGTACAAATTTAATAGTATAGATATAATTATAATATATATTTACATATTAAGATTAATATCATTAAATATAATTTAATTAAATTTTCGTTAACTCAAATTTTACAATACATTGATAAATTGTATTTGTTATCACATAATTATAATAAAGAGATGTGCATATTGTTATTGTTATTTAAAAACTCAAGCATAACAAAGTATTTTGTGTTATTGGCAGTCATTGTCCTTGCTATTATTATAGTTTGTATTGATGTTAAAACAAATATATACATTGTTATTGTTATTGTTCTACTGTTATAAAGCAATGAACTTATGATAATAATAACTGGGTACATTGTTATCCTAATATATATAAAGATGTATCTATCTTGTATAAATATATTCTCCATTCTCATCATGGAAAGTGCACTCTTATACACACACATGTATATAAGATATCAGAATAATACCTGTAGATTTGAGTACAATGAGCGGGATCAATGTGTGATGTCATAGGAGTCCCCATAGGGTACATTGTTGGAATATGTCCATAGGACAGGCTCTCTTCATGTGCAGACATATACTCTGGTGTATTCATCGCCTTTAGTAGTAGTAGTAGTAGTAGTAGTAGTAGTAGTAGTAGTAGTAGTAGTAGTAGTAGTAGTAGTAGTAGTAGTAGTAGTAGTAGTAGTAGTAGTAGTAGTAGTAGTAGTAGTAGTAGTAGTAGTAGTAGTAGTAGTAGTAGTAGTAGTAGTAGTAGTAGTAGTAGTAGTAGTAGTAGTAGTAGTAGTAGTAGTAGTAGTAGTAGTAGTAGTAGTAGTAGTAGTAGTAGTAGTAGTAGTAGTAGTAGTAGTAGTAGTAGTAGTAGTAGTAGTAGTAGTAGTAGTAGTAGTAGTAGTAGTAGTAGTAGTAGTAGTAGTAGTAGTAGTAGTAGTAGTAGTAGTAGTAGTAGTAGTAGTAGTAGTAGTAGTAGTAGTAGTAGTAGTAGTAGTAGTAGTAGTAGTAGTAGTAGTAGTAGTAGTAGTAGTAGTAGTAGTAGTAGTAGTAGTAGTAGTAGTAGTAGTAGTAGTAGTATTAGTAGTAGTAGTAGTAGTAGTAGTAGTAGTAGTAGTAGTAGTAGTAGTAGTAGTAGTAGTAGTAGTAGTAGTAGTAGTGTTAACTGCATTGCTGTGTAAAAACAAAAGTACAGCAAAACAACTTTTGCTGTGCACAAATAGAACAGTCTATTATTGTTGTACGCTGTATGTAAATCATAGTTTCACACTACAAACACCCTATTGTGGATCGGGGTGAAGTCACCCGTTTAGCAGTACTTACCACTGGATAGTCAATGCTGTGCATGTAGTCATTCAGAATGGCCTCTGCATAGGTAGACAGCAGATGAACAGAACCTGTGAGTGTATTAAGCATTAGGCATCATCAGTGGTTCTCTAGAGAGTGTATTAATAATGGTTTACTTCACTAGAATCAATAGTACATCATTGCAGCAGTACTATATCATTTGTTATATATGTGTAGACATCTCAGATTTAAATTCACTAGAATAATTTGTTGGGGTGAATTCTTATTACATATTAAAATGACATTAAATAACATTTTACCTAGATTTAGATTAGCATAAGTTGAAATTAGGTATTAATGAGTAAGGTAAGGAATCAAATGATAATTATCTAGAGTTGGGTATTATAAATGTTATCACATGTATTTTCTACTACCACTACCACCACCACCACCACCACCACCACCACCACCACCACCACCACCACTACCACTACCACTACCACTACCACTACCACTACCACTACCACTACCACTACCACTACCACTACCACTACCACTACCACTACCACTACCACTACCACTACCACTACCACTACCACTACCACTACCACTACCACTACCACTACCACTACCACTACCACTACCACTACCACTACCACTACCACTACCACTACCACTACCACTACCACTACCACTACCACTACCACTACCACTACCACTACCACTACCACTACCACTACCACTACCACTACCACTACCACTACTACTACTACTACTACTACTACTACTACTACTACTACTACTACTACTACTACTACTACTACTACTACTACTACTACTACTACTACTACTACTACTACTACAACACATACCGCAGTCGTCCGAGATGATCAGACTTGAGCTGTTAGAGCTGAGAAACATAGAGGTTACAGTTGACTGCTCCTCAAGGTTGATGCTCGTGAAGCGCATGGACTCAGCGGTCAAAAGACCGGTATCCTCCATGACCTGAACCTCCCCAAACTGGGGGGGGGGTGGGGCATTAATACGGGGGGGAGACGGGGCAACAGTACACTAGTAACGAATAACTCTGTGGCGGAAAACTGAAAAGTAAACGGAAGTAACAAGCTAACAAACAATTTTTATCAATATTTTCTTTTGTACGGTTAAAATGTCTTTAAAATGATATATAAATCAAGTTTTTATTTAAAAAAATGACGGTGTTTTGTGTTGTGGTCAATGTGGTACATGACTCTATAATTGGGAAACATATAAACCATGCTCCAAATACAGCCCAGTAAATCTCAGTTTGGTTGAAATTCTCAGATTGACAAGATAAATCAGGCTGAGATGTAAAATGGGCTACTGTATATGGAGTTGTAACTTATACACAATTAAAAAGTAGTATACACAATGACCGATAAGGACATTGTATAGAAAATAAATTTAGTAAACAATAATAATATTATTATTTAATAATTTAAATAATTGTAATATAATTTACTAAATTAAAAGTAGTGAATATATTTTATAAAACATTAAAATCAAAATCAAACTTATAAATGTACACATGTATCTATTTACATTATCTGCATTGGTGTTATTGAATGTTGTTATTGGGTGTCACTCTGCTTATAATAACAATATTTTATCTAAAGATAACATCTGGTTTCATACAAACTTACATTTTCATTGTCATATTTTCCATTTATGTACTTTTACATTTCATATTACTTGTTATATTTATTCTATTGTTACACTGTATATTATATATATATATATATATATATATATATATATATATATATATATATATATATATGTATGTGTATATGTGTATATTATTATTAAGTAGTAGTGATACATTATATTTAAAAATTATTGTTATCATGAAACATCTATATAAGCATAATATTTATACTCAATAATAAGATTACTAGATTATATAAACAATAATGTTATCAAAGTTGAAGGTCTCTTGTTAATAGTAAATACATATATTGTTGATACTATATGGTACACATATTCTCAAGGATGGGATAACAATTATAAAGTAATACATAAATAATACGATCTGAACATATCTATATGGAAATGATTTATAACTATTATTACATAGATAAATAATTAACTATCAATATATATATATATATATATATATATATAATGGAGTAATGTGATACTAGTCATTTCAATAGGAAAGGCTGCTGTTATCAGTAACCACTATCAGTATTAATAGATAGATAGAGACACATTTATTTTTATAAATACATTGAATACGCTATGTATGAATGATGTTTTATCAGCGATATTATTGAAATAGGATAATTATAACTTAAAAACTGAACCCTTAAAAATAATAGAATAATAAATGAAAAGTTAAATTATTAAAAACATGATAGTGTGTTCGGTGTTCGGCCTGGTGGGCTGAGATTGAACTAGTGCTATAAATGAAGAGGCATAGCTTATACTACTGGCCAACTGGTTGGGATAAGGTGGGGTGCTGCGGTCACCATATTATAAATGTAGGCGTGTATAGCCTTTCCGATTGAAATGTCGAGTTATTATTAAACTAATACCAGAATATTATCTTTTAAATAGTGCCTATACACAATAACATGGACACTGGAGACATACATGGTTAACAGAGGGGAGGGGGGGCTTACCTGAGACACTGTGATAAGACTACTGTGACGGGTTGGAATGAATTTAAGCAGATAGGGCATCACATTAGGGGCCACATTAGTCATAGGGCGAAGGCAGCGTACATCGTATATTGTAAGACTCGGCTCCATGCTGTAGTCCGAAGAGCTGTGATGATGTTGTCGATGAGTTAATTAACCAAAGATACGTTAAATATCGATTACTATATACGCTGTACAAACTATTTAATATTGGGTTATATTATATATAGGCAACAATTATATATAGAATAAAAAAATACTTTTCTCCAAATTTATTTTACCTTCTTATTTCTCCTAAATTAATGATCTATTTGATATATTCACTATACGCATATATTATCATGTTTATATTCTATTTATTTAAATTATAAATAAAATTAAAATTGTATCATAAATATAAATGCAATTGTTGAGATTAAATAACTTCAAAATTACGACAGATTTTTTAAATTTTGGAATAATAATCTGAAGAACTTATCAACAGAATTTATTGTACAGACTTCAATATCTCTAATCACTAGGATGTATCATATTATCATGGTATGCTTAGCACAACTGCGGAAACTGCATTGATAACGAACCCACAGATGGCGACCCTATAGTCTTTGACGTCGAGATCGGTGACGTAGTTAGAATGGGCGGTTAGGATGTGTTCCTCCTTGAAGTCGGCGCGAGGATCGCGTAGACGTAGACTTCCGTCCTGTCCTACCATACAGACTAGAGAGTTGCACAGCTTCGATAGCATACAGTTCGACTCAGTCATGATCTGTATAGTGGGTGTGTGTGTGTAGGTGTAGGTGTGTATATCTGCCCGCAGCGACATTCTAATGCATGGTATCAGTGATGAGCTGTATGGCTATGTTGCATCATCTATAGTATGATTGCCACTATATATATATATATATATGTATGTATTGAAAACACATATTTTATATATATAAATTTTAAATATAATATAAATATTTATATGAATTATAATTATGAATTAATATAATAAGCGCATCAAAAAATGGCTATTTTTTAAAGACTAAACTTATTTATTTATTATTATTATTTTATAATTTTGTTTGTATATATCCATAATACGTAGTTACATTATATTTACTATTGATTATTTTGTATACAATTTTTATTTTACGCTTGAATGATTTTTCATATAACATCTCAATCCAAGACTACATATTTTAATTGGATATACATATCAATAAACAATTATTTTCTTAAATTAATGATTTAAATTTGATTTTACTAAAGTCATAATGTAATGTTATATAAATTATATTATATATATATAATGTCGATAAATAATATAAATATCTTTATAAATAATAATTTATAAATAAATTGTTATTTTTATTATATAAATAAATTTTAAATAAAATTTTATAAATCTAATATTTTTTAAATATATCTATTATTTTTTTAATATTTATGAAATCATTGAAATATGTTAAAAAATATACTACTGAAAAATGATCTATTTCGGATTATAAAAAGTTACATTACAGATAGCGAGCAGACGTCAAGAGTGATTACTTTGACTTGTTGGTGATGGATTATGCTTGGTCGATGAAAATAAATAAATTATAGTATACTAACAAGTCAACATTTGTAGACATTTTGGATGGCCACGAGGGCAGCGATAATGCATCAAAGTTTAACATTCAATATTTCACATAGGTAATTAACAAAATAATTAACAAATAAATTTTGATCAACTTTAATTTTTTTTTGCAACACGAAATTTTAACACCTAAGATAATAGGAAATTTCTAATTTCTAATTTCTTCAATGATAACATATATGTCATATTTTTAATAATGTGTTCCTAAAATGTTCCTGGAAATGTATACTATTTATAGAATTTTGGTTTAAGAGTCTTTAAAATTAATGTCGAAATATATACTATTTTGTTGATACTACAAGGTATGTAGATTAGATAGAAGAAATTTGTAAACAATTTTTAATTACCAATAATTTCATAATTATTGTCATTTTACTATATATTTTGATAAAAAAAAATAATATTCAACATTCTCAAAAACATGAATGGTAAAAAAAAAACTAAAAATGTTGATATGATATTTTCTTGAAATATAATACCTTATCCGACAGATTTTGAGCTAGCGAAAAAAATAAATTACGAACAAAAATTTGAGAACCTTTTTTTTAAATTAGTAAAATATTATTTTTGACTATAACTTTTTTTATTATGCAAATTAGTCAAATCTAAAATAAAACTAAATACAAAATCATTTCATCTAGACTTAGCCTATAATCCCTTGCCAAGCATGTCATTTTGAAAATAATCAAAAGTAATCACCCTTAGCAGATGTCCTTATCATGTCCTTGCTTCAAATTTCAGAACATTTTTATTTTGATATATACAATGGCATCTAAACATTATTGTAATGTCAAATATTGCATTATTCAAATCATTTATATAAACAAAAAATCTTTGAATATTAAATATATCTATTGTATTATTTACCATACATTATTGTTATTTAAATTAAGTATATTTAAATTGTGAATGAAAAAATATCCTATTTACTTAATTAATGAATATCACTAATTAGTAATTACAGCATATATATATCTAGGTATTGAATAAAATTATAAGTCGATGAAAAGTGAAATTAAATATTTTTTTTCTGAAAAAATAATAAAATTGATTTACTTTGCTATGTAATATAATTATATTAATATTATATATTATATTATATTAATATATTCTAATTATATTTATTCAGTTTATTTACTATATAAAAAGTATCTTTATATTATCAGCTATATAATACTGGTATATACCGCGACAGTTTTAGAGGGGCGGGGGGATGGTAACAGTTCTTACCACTGATTTCTCTTGCATGGTGTGCAGATCGAGGTCGACGAGAAAGTTCTGATGTCCCCCGAGAAGGTATGAGCCGCTGTACAAGTCTAACATACAGTTCAGCTGCTGGGCGTTGGGGGAACTAAACAAGTGTACCGTATATTAGTTACGTGTGTCAACTAGGTATCGATGCGCCGCTGCTTTCACACCACAAATACAGCCCGACGATATCGGGATAATTAGTATAGCCCTGATATAGTCGAACATCAATTAGTTTCAGCGCGAACGTCTATACTGATACCGAGCAAGTAGACGCACGCCTTATGCAGGTGTTTATATATACGCTACCTATTACATTGTTTACTTGCCCGATATCGGTGTGTTTGAAAATGAAAAAAAAATCGGGTTGTTTTTTTGGTGTGAACTTTAGTTACAAGTAAACTATATATTAGTTACAACTTGTAACTTGTAAATTACAAGTAAACTATATATTAGTGACAACTTGTAACTTACAAGAAAACTATATATTAGTTACAACTTGTAACTTACAAGTAAACTATATATTAGTTACAACTTGTAACTTACAAGTAAACTATATATTAGTTATAACTTGTAACTTACAAGAAAACTATATATTAGTTACAACTTGTAACTTACAAGTAAACTATATATTAGTTATAACTTGTAACTTACAAGAAAACTATATATTAGTTACAACTTGTAACTTACAAGTAAACTATATATTAGTTACAACTTGTAACTTACAAGTAAACTATATATTAGTGACAACTTGTAACTTACAAGTAAACTATATATTAGTTACAACTTGTAACTTACAAGTAAACTATATATTAGTTACAACTTGTAACTTACAAGTAAACTATATATTAGTTACAACTTGTAACTTACAAGTAAACTATATATTAGTTACAACTTGTAACTTACAAGTAAACTATATATTAGTGACAACTTGTAACTTACAAGTAAACTATATATTAGTTACAACTTGTAACTTACAAGTAAACTATATATTAGTTACAACTTGTAACTTACAAGTAAACTATATATTAGTTACAACTTGTAACTTACAAGTAAACTATATATTAGTGACAACTTGTAACTTACAAGTAAACTATATATTAGTTACAACTTGTAACTTACAAGTAAACTATATATTAGTTACAACTTGTAACTTACAAGTAAACTATATATTAGTTACAACTTGTAACTTACAAGTAAACTATATATTAGTTACAACTTGTAACTTACAAGTAAACTATATATTAGTTACAACTTGTAACTTACAAGTAAACTATATATTAGTTACAACTTGTAACTTACAAGTAAACTATATATTAGTTACAACTTGTAACTTACAAGTAAACTATATATTAGTTACAACTTGTAACTTACAAGTAAACTATATATTAGTTACAACTTGTAACTTACAAGTAAACTATATATTAGTTACAACTTGTAACTTACAAGTAAACTATATATTAGTTACAACTTGTAACTTACAAGTAAACTATATATTAGTTACAACTTGTAACTTACAAGTAAACTATATATTAGTTACAACTTGTAACTTACAAGTAAACTATATATTAGTTACAACTTGTAACTTACAAGTAAACTATATATTAGTTACAACTTGTAACTTACAAGTAAACTATATATTAGTTACTACTTGTAACTTACAAGTAAACTATATATTAGTTACGAGTGTAAACTATTTTATTGTATATTTTTAAACGACACACACCTCATGAGAGATACACCCCATATCTCATACAATCTTATACATTAATTAACTATTTTATGAAAAGATTACTGAATAAATCGTATTCAAATGATATTTCATACGATTTAAGTTAAATTATTTAACATTATTACAATAAAATGTATAAAAACTAAACATAAATAAAAGGCAATAATATAAAACATAATAACACATATTAATAAAATAAATGTCTAATTACTAAGATACAGCAAGAAATATCAGAGATAAAATGTAATCATTATACATGGTATCCTTGAACATATAGCAAAGTAATAAGTAAATAGCAAATATAAAATACTTTAAAGTTAGAATTTTGAAAACTATACAATTAAATATACCTTAATCTATATAAACATGCATATATCACCATTAAAGGTGTAAGTAAGTATATGAATCACTTATGGTAAAGCACAATGTTCACATATGTATGAGATATGGATATTGAAAATGGCTATTTTTAAAGGCTATTATAATATGTAAAATCATTTTCTATATATAGATTTTTATAAGTGTTACAAAAATGTATATATATATGAACATTGTATACAAATATATACACTATAAAATATTCAATGGTAAATATAATGTGACTCTATTCAATATTATGGATATAAACAAACAAAAATTATAAAAAATAAATCATAAATATAAAAATTATAAACTCAAACAAATATCCATTTTCCCTATCTTTTACATGCAAACTCATGAACATCATTAAATGTAACCACAAAAAACATATGTTTTTATTTAGTATATACTCTTTATATATATATATAATTATCATCATCTATATAGAAATATTTAATCGAACACATATAATAAAACTTGCATAGAAATAGAACAATAGATAATTAATTATCAATATATAATTCAACAATGGAAGAGAATTTTCATTTGATAAACATTATATTTGAATTAAATATTCCATGAAAAGCTAATTCATTACATGCATATCAAATAATTAGAAATTCATTAATACAATGAATAAAACAATTCATACATTTCTAGGTAATTTAGAAATAACTTAAATGCTTCTGTAATACTAATATAAAATAAAATATAATCAATATTTAGTCATACAATCATGTCCATTATATTTATACTAAATAGTATTTATTAAATACTCATACACACATTATTATATTTTGTTACTTAATACCAGGGCATATCTCAGTACTCATGCCATTTATACATTTACATGTTAATATATAGGAAAAGCATAGATCTATTCAAAGTTATGTTTAGATAATACAATTCTATGGATAATAAACTATGTTTCTTTATACTACATACCAGATATATACTACTACCAAGGACAGGACATCAGCTAATTTATATTATGTAAACTTTTGTTTTATATATGAATGATTTTATCATAATGCATTATGTTCCAAGAGTAAATAGTTTAATTTATATAATTTATACAAATCAATGGAAAAACTCGTTTTATAATATAATTATATATAATTGTTATTTATTATGATTTTAATATGAATATATTAAAATTATAATGTAATTAAGACATTATATTAGAATTATATGAATGACATAACTAATATAGAAAAATATCTTTAAATTCAAATTGAATTTATTAATAAATTCATTTTTAATAAATGACATATTTATAAAGAAATAACAATATAAAAATGAATGTATTTTTATTTTATAAATAAATATCTCTGGTATCTTAAAATCATTGAAATATAACTAAATATAATGCCATAAGTATCGATCTATGAAGTATATATTTCAGAGTACATACATATTAGTAATATGATATTACCCTTGCAGAGATATAGAGTAGACTTCTTCTATCAAGTAACAGATATGTATAATATATAGTATATTGCATAAATGAAAATTGATATAAATATGGTCCATTTATGATAATTATATAGAAATTTTATTTAGAAATTTTAATTATATTCATAAAAATATAATTCATATTTTTATTTACACATGTGTTCTATATATAGCTAACAAAATGAATATGAGAAATGTATTAGATATAGGTGTGAAAAGTTTCTATTCATATCACAGTAATTATTAAAAGTAAAATCTGTCAATTCTACAACAACAAAAATCAATATTATGATACAATAAAGTAAAAAATGTTATGCATCTAGATTTTATTAATTAAGGGGAAACGCGACATTCGCGAGTTTACATGTAAAATATAGGGAAAAGGGCTATTTTTAAGGCTAAAATCATTTTTAATAATAATTTTGTTGTTGAATATATCAATAATATTTAGTTACATTATATTTACCAATGATTATTTTGTAGTGTCTATATTTTTATACAATATTCATAAATATAAATTTTTTTAATTATTAAAAAAACACTTAAAATATGTATATATATGAAAATTGTATACAGATATACACTACAAAATAATCAATAGTAAATATAATATAACTAAGTATTATTGATATATTCAATACAAATTATAAAATATAATAAAATAAAAAAGTTTATAGCCTTTCAAAAATCGGTTTTTCCTTATCTTTTACATGTAAACTATATAAATGTATACAATATTATAAAAAAATGTATAGGTTACCGGTTAAAAAATAAATTATTAATTTAATTACGGTGGGTAATAAAAGATGTTTTTATAATATTCGTAGACCTCTTTCATTGATAAATATTTTAAATATATTAAATATATTAAATCATTATTATTAAGATACATTATTGAATCATTTTCATTAATATTAGTTTGATTTCAACATATTCAAAACAGTCGTAGATTCAGTCGAAATATATAAATAACATCTAACGAGTACGATTATCTTTAATTTATATAGTTTATTTAGACTCGCTTTAAAATTAAGGCGACATGTCTCGATAAGCTTTAGCTTCTACAATTGCCCGGGCTTAAAACCTAAATCTGATAATAATATACAACTACTTAGATTATCTAGGGCGTCGCTGAAACCTTATGAAGTACCTTAAAGTTATATTAATGAATCATATCGTATCATAGTTAATATTAGTTTAATTTCAATATATTCAAGACCGCCGTAGATTTAATAACAACAAAGAGAAATAGTAAGCCTACATACTAGGGGCGCTGGAACGATGCTGTGTATGTAGGGGGAACCAACCAATAAAAATAAATGTCGTGGTAAAAGTGGGGGAGGGGGGGACCAATACATAGGAGGTCCCCCTAGATTTATAGTGGGGCGGGGACATACCCCCCCATCCCACCCCGTTACAGCGCCCCTACTACTACGTACGAATACTACGATATTACTACTACATCGTCGAGGCTGAAACCTAAAGTTGCAATGGTTAACTCCTCCGGTAGAGTGAACGCTAAGACCGCTTTCGTACAGAGAAACCACGCTGTTGTTGAGGTTATAGATCTGCAGGACATCCGTGCCCGAGCAGTGGTACGTACAGTACTTGGTCAAGTTGTTGGAGACGTCGTAACCCGAAATATAACCCTGTGGATGGCGTATATTGAATATCAGTTAAATAGTGATGATACGCGGCGTGATAATCGTATATAAACGATATCGTATTACGTAATTATGATAAAATGTCTATTTGATATACAACCATAACAAAATTATATTATTATACTAATATATTAAGACTAATATATATAAGTATGCCCATTTAAAAATGTTAGTTTATTACTGTTGTTTCTGCCGTATGATTAAATAATTAATGATATACATCAGAGTTGTTTGATTTAAATCAATTGATTTAAATCATTTGATTAAATCAATGATTTTTTTGATTTTTTTGAAGGCAAAAATCATGATTTTTTTGATTTTTTTGATTATAAATCAACTTTTTTATAATTTGATAAAATGTAATTAATAGTTTGGATTACTATTATTAATAAATCTAATAAATAAAACTGATTAAATAATATAAAATTTGTATTGATAAATTTATTTATTTATTCTATCAAAAAAATCAAAAAAATCATGATTTTTTTGATTTTTTTGATTATAAATCAACTTTTTTATAATTTGATAAAATGTAATTAATAGTTTGGATTACTATTATTAATAAATCTAATAAATAAAACTGATTAAATAATATAAAATTTGTATTGATAAATTTATTTATTTATTCTATCAAAAAAATCAAAAAAATCAAAAAAATCAAAAAAATCAAATAAATCAAAAAAATCAATGTGATTTTGATTTTTTTGATTTTTTTAAAAAAATCATGATTTTTTCCAACTCTGATATACATACAAAATATCTAATTAAATAGGCGAATCTATAAATTATTAAAAAAAGAGTGATATATATCGATATCGATATATAAATATAAATTGTGTACGGCCTTCGAGTGATATCAGGGTTAACGCATAGCGCGAGGTGACTATTTCACCCTATTACAATGGGGTGGGGGTGGGGGGGGGCGTGAGAGAGCTAACGTTATCGGTGGCCACCCATAGCAACTCCTGGTAGGGGTCGAGCGACGTAGAGGTCACCGGGTACTGAGTTGTGTTGACACCTAGCTGGAAGATGTTCTTGAACTCCCCGTTGTCATCGGATAACCTGCGGCGGTGATGATCGTAGACGATTAAAGGGGGCGGCCATGACGAACAAAGACGTGAGTATTATCGGCGGAATTTTATCGAGCGTAACAATTACATAAAACGCTGTGTGTTATTTAAAAGTACGAGAATATGTTCGCGTTCGAAAATCTGTTTACGCCAAAAATGAAAATATCAAGTCGACGACGCGGTGGAAAAAGATAAACTTTCTCGATACGTACACGCCGTCATTCTAGTGTCGATGTGACGCTAGACAATGCATAATCGAATAGGACATTAGCCATATTTGCGTATATAGAACGGTGCGCGCTATATCAGAGCAGTAGCGTGGCCGACTTATAAGTATCTAGTGTGACAGCTAGACCACGGCTAAGTAAGAATACAAGTGTGTAAACATAGCTAAGCGCAGTTATATAATAAGAGGCGTCGCCCCGCGGACATGGATGACAGAATAAATATCATATTAAGTTAATATTATTAACATAAATTTTGTTAAGCATTAAAAAAAAACACCTAACGAAATGTATAAATATCAGGGTTGGTCGGTTTTTTTGATCAAAAATACCATTGGTTTTTTTGGTTTATTTGGTTTTTTTAACATTATAAAATTAAAATTAAAAGCGTTCAATAAAAATAAGGAATCGATTAGGCAATGATAAGGCTGTAAAACTTGTTTTTTTATTTCGAGAATTAAATTGATTATATTTCTATTAGAAATCATCTAATTATTATTATTATTATTTTTTAAATTATTATATTGTTACAATTTGTAACTTGTTATTTTATTGCGAGAATTATATTTATTATATTTCTATTAGAAATCATCTATCAATTATAGAATAAGGAATCGATTAGGCAATGATAAGGCTGTAAAACTTGTTTTTTTATTTCGAGAATTAAATTGATTATATTTCTATTAGAAATCATCTAATTATTATTATTATTATTTTTTAAATTATTATATTGTTACAATTTGTAACTTGTTATTTTATTGCGAGAATTATATTTATTATATTTCTATTAGAAATCATCTATCAATTATAGAATAAGGAATCGATTAGGCAATGATAAGGCTGTAAAACTTGTTTTTTTATTTCGAGAATTAAATTGATTATATTTCTATTAGAAATCATCTAATTATTATTATTATTATTTTTTAAATTATTATATTGTTACAATTTGTAACTTGTTATTTTATTGCGAGAATTATATTGATTATATTTCTAATTACTATATTGTTATTTGTTTTAATTATTATTTTGTTACAATTTGTAACTATTTTTTGTATTATATTTTACTTTATTTTTATAATAAATATATTTTAATAGAATAATTTTATTAACATTTAATATTAATAATATATTATTGAAAATTTAATAATATATATATATATAATTAATATATATAAATAATATTCATTAGTGTTGTATATTTTATACATACTCTATATATGTATGTTTTGCACAAACATTTAATAATCGATCTAGGTATATTTAATATTTTCTAATTAATAATCTTAAAAAACCAAAAAAACCGCCAACCCTGATAAATATATACGAACATTTTATAGCGATATATACGCTACGATATATCGCGTGTGCTCGAGAGCGCGCGACACTAACACTTGACGTTCTTCGGTGGCGGCGGGCATCTGGGCGTTGACTTGCATATGATTGTTGACGGGCATCTGGGTGTTGACAGGCATGTGGGTGTTGACGGGCATGTGGGTGTTGACGGGCATGTGGGTGTTGGCGATAGCGCCCCCACCACCCCCGCCGCCACCGTTTCCCCCCATGGAGAACGATTCGTTCAAAGTTTCATAGTATTGCATCTGCTGCATAGTTTGCACTATTTGACCTCCCGGTGTCGCAGTATTAATGCCTGAAATATGTGGTTTAGTGATCGTAGTCAATAGTCGCTAGCCGTCGAATTAGTGATATGGTCGTACTGACGCGTGTTTCTTTCGATTAACGTGTGTAAGTAGTTATTTCAAAATATGGCGATCACACAAATAATGTTTTTTCACTTTTAAATTTAAAGTTTATATACAATTTATTTCATAAGTTTAATTTATGATATTTACATTTGTAATATAATCATGAAAATGAATGATCACATAACTGTTTTAATACCCGTGATATGTGTTCTAACAATTATATTCTATTCAGAGGCAATAGGCCAGGATGGATTCGGCCACAAAAAATATTTAATAGAATTAATGTTTTCACAATATTACACAATTTTTACTTTATAAATGAACTTTATTATCATTTTATTATCATTTTGACACACTTAATTATATCATTATTAATCAATTTATAAATCAACTTTTTTATTTTTCTATATTTTATCAAATTATATTTATTATCTATGATAGTCCACGAATACTAAAATTATTACAACTATTTTTCACAGTAATGTTTATATTCGTATTCTTATTAATTCAATATTTATTATGAAATAATGTAAATTAATAAATATGCAATATTATTTATATAATAAAACATGGGAGATTAAAATAACCAGGTTTTAATTTATGAGAATGATTCATTGATTCAAAGTAATTAATGGTTACAAATGCATATTACTATCACTATGTTTACAGTAACAATTAATTTTTAAGAATTATATTTCTAAAACAATAAAACTGTCTTAATTTCTTATTTTATTTGTACAAATTTGTATAATAATAACATTTATAAAGCATATTTATTTATTATATAAGATTATATAAAAATGTACATATATGAATATAATATAACTTAAAAATATTAGATTATTTTCAAAAAATATAATAATTATTGTTCATTTATTTTTTAAATTGTGATATAATAAGATCAACATGTTAAACAAAATGTACTAGTTATTTCAATATAATATTGAGTTATTTAAATAAAATATTAGATCATTATCATTATAAAAAATATTGATTATACACTGTATCTACAGTGCATAATTAATACACTAATCTCTAAGTATGTAAATTTTAATATTTCTAGACATCATTAAAAATAGAATAATTCGTGGGAACACAATACTTATGTTAATTGATATTTTTTTATATTATATTTATTTCATATTTAAATAGATAACATTACATTTATTGTATATAAAACTAGTTCGTTTAGCATAATTTTACATTGTAATTGTAATTTTTGTTACATTGTAACATCGTTAATTAATAAATAATAATATTGACTGCAGAATAAACGTACACTATTGAATGAATAAGTTTTATTAAAATATTATATTTATAAAAATTAAATATTACACACATTCATTTTTTATTTACGTGCGAATATGTACTTACAGATAAAACTTCATGTCATAAATATGCGTAATATATGATGAAAAATTTTGAAATTTAATGAATTTATTTTGATTGACATAATCACTGACATTAGAATTGTCAAAATATAATAAAAGTAATGCCCAAAGTAAATACAAAAACAACACAATATTTTAATTCACCTGTAATTTATAATTCAAATCGACGAAGAATTATCCTATATACCTATATTGTTTATAAATTATACATTATTATCGAGATTGCAATGAAATAAATTAAAGATTAATAAAATGACGTATTCTTAATTATATACTATTTTACTATATATAGTAACTTTAAAGGGGGTATCCCACTACCTGTATTTCTAGAAATAATGTCCGTACATGTTTGATAGAAAGTGATTTTCTAGCAAGTTGTTGTGGGT
This sequence comes from Osedax fenrisi, assembly GCA_964019155.1. NCBI lineage: Eukaryota > Metazoa > Annelida > Polychaeta > Sabellida > Siboglinidae > Osedax > Osedax fenrisi. The sequence continues at coordinate 38,001,279 of OZ025239.1, forward strand.
TACCCCCTTTAAAGTTAATATATTTCCTACAAGTTGCTGGAAAGTAAAGGGGTATCCCACTACAATTGTAGTTAACTTAAGCAATTGCTAATTATCACTTTCTAGCAAATATTTCCTGACATTATTTCCAAAAATACTGGTAGTGGGAAACCCCTTTAATGGGATAACAAAAGATTAATAATATATGATTCAATTTATTTATTTTATGTCGTCATGCAGTATTGGCTGTTAATAGATTTATGCCGATGTCGATCTCGTCTAATATACAAATTAATAACAAATTATACATATAAGAAATCTTCCAATTATAATTTTAATAATAAATGTATATTATATATTACATTTATTGAATAAAATATTATTTGTATATATTAATATATTAACTAAAAATATCCTTAAAGTATCCTATAGAGAAAAAATAGCACAGTTTTAAGTTGTATAAACCTCTAATTATAAAATAACGACTGTTGGGATTGTATAATGTGTTACTAAAAACTATAATACATTATTTACATATTTTAATATACTATTATAATATGGCATTGTAAAATATTTAGTTATAATAATATTACTATAGGTATATTAATAAAGGGTTTTCATCAATCGATTTGAGGGGTTGTTGGCTGGTGAACAGCCATTCGGTAATAATATAATTTATTCGTATTTGCATATATATTATTAAATACATTATGTACAAAATAAATTTATAAAATATTTTAAATTTAATAAATAATATATTTGTATTCTTGGGAATATATGTCTGTATTTTTGGATATTTTTAAAACTATCCGCAAAATACATCTTATCGATAGATATTTGATAGAAAATTAGGGTATTCATTTGTACCAAAAACTACTAAAATATATACTTTTTATAAAAATCTAAAATATGAAAACATTATTTCGTATTAATATTATTTTATAATTTGATAATAAAGGTGGCAAAAACCTAAAAACCTTTGAATTTTGTATTCGTTTTTTTTTTGTGGTTTTTCATATGATTTTGAATAATGTTTATGTTTGTTTATGTGTTTAATTTATTATAATTAATCTTGTAGTAATAATCATAAATATTAACAATATCATAATTATATTTTTAATAAAAAATGATTAATTAAAATAACTAAAAATGTATATATAATAATTTAGAAATCAATTAGGTTATTAATCCTACTTTAATAATGTAGTGAGTTTACTTAATGAGTATTTTTCCATCATTTAATGTAATATAATTTTTATTTTTTAATAACATAAATGAAAATCGAATTATAACATTCATTGACATTGTCAATTTGACATGTATATATTTTTAGCGGAACTTATCTATCCAGTACATAAATATTTTGAGAAATATTTTACTACGTAAAAACTTATATTTAATTATTAAATTAATAACATATTTTTATAAATAAACAACATTTAAAGTATAATTATGTTAGATAAATAATACTTTTAAATATACAGAAAATACAGAAAATTAAAAATAATTAATAATCTCATTCCTACTTTACAAGATAAATAGTATTAATCCCCAGCTTTTTATCTTATCCATTACTACCATCCTTCTCTAAAAGTTTTTATATTTGTCAATAATAGCGAATTAGTCGGTAGACGTCGCTTATATTCTCTAGTAGGATACTATAGTTAGATTTATTATATAAATTGCATAACTTTAAAATAAAGTTTATTTTATCCTAGATATTATAATAATTATTATGATACTTATTATTATAGACCTAATACCTAATTATAGCCTATAATTTGTAGGAAATAATTAGGTTTAAAAAATTAAAGCTATACTTAATATTATATAATAAGTAATTAAGTTTATAAAAATTATAATGATATATTAAATATATTATTTAATATAATTATTATATTATAATAATATTACTTTTTTATTATTTTATATTTTCTTACACGTTTTTGTAAAATATTATTTTATTATGTTTTTACAATAATTTATTAGTTATAAAATATTATTGTATATTTATAATAAGTATATAATTTCTTAATAATAAAATTACCACATGCAAATTGTATATTTTTATTGCATATATAAATATACTCTATCATCGTTATACATAAATAATAATAATTATAATAATATTGAAATAAAACTAAACATATATTATTCATTTAATTAATATTATTAACATTATATATTTATAAAATTAAATATTAAATATTTATATAATTTTATTCATAAGAGTATATGCACTTACTCATATATTGAACGGTGAACATAATTAATTAATCAAATAACAATTTTATTTTGGAAATATATTATTATTAAATTATTCAATGATAATAGAAATGTGAAAATGTATACAAAATAAATGCTTTATTATGGTATGGGCGATAAATAGTTATAACTGTCACATATAATATATTATAAGGCACTCCTACACTATATTATAGGCATATAGAATATTATATTCTTGAATACATAAATGCTAGGTATTATACTAAGTATCATTGATACTGCGTATGCATCTAGAAGTATCACACTAAGTCACATAGGCCATATACAACTGATATATAGTAAATTTATAAATATACATTTTAAATTATGACTAAATATTTACTGTTGAACAATAGTTATGCTCATTTTTAATTTTATTTAATTCTACTAATTTATCTATACATTTAATAATTAAATTTTGTAATACAATATATAATATATTGTTTCTTTAAGCATCTTTTTTAAATCAACAACAAATATGTTGTGTTATATATCGAGGTAGACCCTACATCTTATTTAGTTTTGAATATTGAAATATAAAGTAGTATATAATTAAAATTCTATCAAATATAATTCCTATTATCCATTGCCTCCGAAGCTAAATTACAGAGTCACGTTTTCCTATTCTCCAATGTTAAATGTCCTAATTAAATTATATTTTTTTAGTCTATATTTTCAACAATTTTATAAATAACTTTTTTATTTTATAGGTAGCCTAGTAGTATACATTTTACATCGATATAAAGAAAGTATTTCTTTATATCGATGAAATTTTAATACATTATGGATACTTTAATTTTACATATTAAACAGATTACAATTTAGTAACAACATTTAAATTTTAGTATAGTATTTTATCAATTTAGAATGATTATTTTTCAAATAATAATAATGGCTGTGGGCCTTAATCGACACATATAGTTGTTATTAAAAGGCGTGGTATGATGATGGGGCGCGCATTGCGGGTGTATTTTATTGTACTGCGGTGAATTGAATATCTATTTATAGAATTCAACTAGATATCAGTTGTGTTCATGAATACATTATCTATACAATGCTTCATTGTGGCATATTCAATTATAGATTATATGTTCATATAAAATAATCTAGAACATACAACTTTGATACAAATATGCACAGTATTAGATTCTATTGTATGTACTAAATAATGCATTATGATTAGTACACTTTTAAAGGCTCATTTTTAGTGAGGTAATCCAGCTAAAAAAACAAGTAACACATATGTGTATATAATCAAACATTAATAAATTTAATAATGTTATAACAATTTTATATCTTTTGTTCCCGTTGAAATACTAAAGATAGGGATGACAATAATAAATGTTTCTCTCAGAGGCCTCGGATGTAGAAAATATAAACAACATTATGTATAAGATTAAGCTTGATACTATTAAGTTAAATTTGTAAGAGTTCTATATTATAGAGGCATATTAAATATAAATAATTACATAATATATAGGGAATAATTAACCTAATAATTTGTATTTATTAAAAACAAGCCATTGGTTATTTACATAGGTATTAAATTATGGAACTACATATACATTATAATTGACTATAGTCATTCATCAATCATATATATCATAAATCATAGACAATATTTGTGCATCTAATTGTGATTATTTATATATATATATAGTTTTTTATACATATGATTTTTGAAAAATAAATTATATTTGACACATCAATTGATAAATATTTAACTTATATCTATAGTTAGTATATATGTTAAGTTAAAATATATTTAAATAATTATTAAATTAGTAGTAATTAATAATTATGTCTTGGAGAATAATTTATATTAATAATAGGTATGTATAATAGTATATATTTATAGTTATTTATTTTGATGGCGTCCTTTCATCCCATCCAATAACTTATGATTTTTAACTTATAACCATATGGCTCTAATGTACCTTCGAAGACGCTCTCATGTTAAGACATCCATGGTTAAGATGATAATTTATTTATACACACTTATATAATATCACTTTTAAATATTATTTTAATACCTATTTTAATGGGACAAGGTTTGAACTCATTTCCTACTGCTTGTGTGTCTTGGCCAACTGACTGTGACACCTTAAGGTGCTAATTAGCCATCTGAGTCACAAAGGAAGTTATTAATATATATATATATATAATTGTGTACATATTTAAATATCATTAGGTGTATCTAGTTAGTATATGATTTTTAGTTAGACACATATTGTAGATTTAAATATACTTAATATTTTACTTACCAATTAATAAATAAATAAAAATAATATATTTTGTACCTAACACATTTATAACATTAATATAGTTCATTTTACTCATACATTATGAGTCTTAACCAATACTGAATTTAACATAATTCAGAAATAAATGAAGATATGGATGAATTTCGATATTAAAGTAATACGTTGACGATTTAGAAAGTGGGGAGTTGATGTGAATGCAGATGTTAGATATATATATATATATATATATGTTGTTTCAACTGTTTAACATTTACTTATATTATAAGTCTTATAATAAATTGAATAAAGTTTAAAGAAACAAGAATATGTTCATTGGTTTTTAAAATTATAAGAAATGCTATGAAAAATATATATTACACACTAGAATTTAAATAAGCATGTCACTTATTATCAATTTTACTCACTATTTATTCAAATGATGAATTCATATATTATATTAAATTATAAGAAAATTTCCACCCTATAAAAATGATTCATAGGATATGATACCTATATACATATGTATAATATATAGTATATATTTTAAATACATACATATATTTATGTAAATTATGATTTATATTAAAGATTAATTCACTATATTTTCTATTATATGCATATTCAATAATATAATGATCAAAGGACAAGCCTAAAACTATAAAATAGCTTGTGTATTCTAATAGTTTATCAATAATAGCTGTTGGAAAAGCACATGGAATTATCTAAAGACATAAGGAATATAACAACTTCAACAAAGAGTGACTGGATGAATTAAGAAGATATAATTGAAGATTAAATAACTAACTACAATACTTATGGAAAGATGGCCTTTAAATAAAGAAGAATTAAATTAAGAAATTCAACAATATTAGACACACAAACAAATATTCATTAATGAATAACAAATTGATAAAACTAAAATTAAAAGGAGATTAGTTATTCTAAAATAATTATGAAACAAAATAAAAGACAAATTTGTTAGTATGTATATAATTAAAAATATAAAATTTTATTAATAAATAAAAGTTTTAGATGTGTTATTTATGTTTATGACAACAAATATTTATGAATAGGTATAGATTAACATATGTGCATATTCATTTATGTATATTAAGATAACTTGAATACCTATATGAATACAACGTGTAGGATATTAGTATCCTATTAGCATTATATTTATAAGAATTCTAAGGTGCATGTTTTAGCTTTTTATGTCTTTTAAGTAAACTTAAAAAGATCTACAACTATACTCACATATATTACATTTAATTAGGTTTTTTATCTGTGTGTTTCATTATATGTTTTTTAAGTTTACTTTTGAAATTACATTTATATGTGCATATATTGCAATTATAAAGCTTCTCGGGTAAATGTACTAATTTATGTTGCTTTAGATAATTCGCTTCATAACTACTATATGAGCATATATTACACTTATGAGGTTTCTCTACAATATGTAATCGCGCGTGTCTTCTAAGTATTCTTAATTCTCCAAAACTAAGTGGGCAGATATTACATTTGTAAGGCTTCTCTTCATGTATTCTCTTATGTGTATTAATATCACTTTCCACATAACAACTATACGTACATATGTTACATCGGTAAGGTGCCTCACCTGTATGCACTTCTTTATGTTTATAGAGATTACTTATCTCATTGCAACTGAATGTGCATATGTCACATTTGTGAGGTAGCTCATGTATTCTAGTATGTACATTAAGACTAATTAGGTCATTACTACTAAATATGCACTTATTACATTTATAAGCCTTATCATATCTATGAATTGTCTTATATTCATTACCATCGCATGAAACATTACGACTAAATTCGCTTACGTTAGGTTTGTGATTATTCTCAACTATGTGTATTTGATTATGAGTATTCATATAATCTAATGTATCGCAATTGTAGGGGCACACTATGCATGTATATTTCTTTAAGTCGATGTTATCTTTTTTCATAAATTCATCTTTGTGTACTTGATCATAGTAAATTCTTATGACTGAAAGTAGAGTACATATATATATATATATATATATATATATATATAGTTTATAAATTAATATACTTTGAGATGGATCTAAATTAAAAGAATATTAATTATTTTAGTATTTTGTAGTAATAATTTATTAAAACTAGTAAATATTAATAATAAATAGTGTAATATATTATAATATTTGATTTAGGCAAATTTGTATTATGATATATCATTGAGAAATTTATAATTCATTCTATTTATATAATTATACATAATAGCACTAACCACCATCTTCTTCCTCCACATTCATAGGTGTTATTTGAATTTCAGTTTCTGATAAATGAAATGTATATTAATTAAATATCTACTATAAACTATATTCAGAGCTGGGCACGATACTCAAAAAATATATATTAGATATAATTACAATTACACACTTTATTCTTATAATAGATACTACTAAAATTACTTTAAAAAAAATCATATTAGATACAATTACAAATACATAATTTTCTTAATAGATTCATCTTAGTAGATACAAATACATTATAATTATATCCAATATATATAGTATATCTATAGATATATATATATATATATATATATATATATATATATTATCATAAATGCTAAAAAACCGTAGAGCTTATAACTCATTTATCAGTGTTGCATCTGATCATCGTATTATATCAGTAAATATAAGATTGAGTCTTAGAGCTACTAACAAGAAATCAAGTAAAATTAAACATTACGATTGGGCAAGATTAAAGACAGACACAGAAACTCGAGACACCTTTATTACTATAGTGAAAACTAAATCCGAAGCTCTACAGGACACCACAGCTTCGCTATCTGCTAATAAAAGGTATACTCACTATGAAACTACTGCTAAAGTAATCCCATCGAAACCTAAGTTGAAAAAACGTATACCCTGGGAAAGAGATAATATCTGTTAAAACCGTAACATACTATACCAAGCAGCGCGACATAAAGAAAATCAACCGATACCAGAAAATATCAGAAATTTCAATGAAGCTCAAAAGTATATTTTACAATCGTATGAAAAGGAACAAACTGATTACGTTCAGAATAAATAAGTGAAATTCAAAATACTATGTGTAACAAAAAAATCAGCCTTAGCCTGGAAAATAGTAAATGAAGTTAGATTAAGAAATAACTTAAACAGAGCAAAACTTAAAGCAAACAGTGGAAAATAATGAATTCAACTATGGGACGACCATTTCAAGGAACAACTTGGTAAACCATCAATTGCCACATCAAACGATGAAAGTACATTGACTATACAAAATGAACTAGATATCAAAAAAGGGCATTTTACAATATATGAATTATAGAAAGCTACTAAAAGCATACAAAATGGAAAATCTGTTGGCTTAGATGAAATATCAGCTGAAGTATGGAAACTATAAAAATTTCAAGAAATCTTACTAAACTTGTGAAAGTGTATATTCTCAAAAACCAAGACATAAGTATGGAAGAAGTATGCTTACTTCCTTTCCCTAAAAAAATGAGATCTTTATATCACAAACAAAATATTGGGGAATCACACTAACTCCAATTACAGCTAAGATATATAACATGATCCTTTAAAATAGGATAAGTACAGAGATTGATCCTATACTGAGAAAAAATCCAAAAGGTTTCAGAATAAAGAGATCAACGACAGGAAAAATTGTAACCATTTGATGTATACTAAGAAGGGACCGGGTAATGTCTAAAACCTGCCAGTTACTATCCTATTTATAGACTTTTCACAGGCTTTTGATTCAATAAATCGTTAAAAGATGAAAGATATCTTAATAATATTTGGTATATCCACTGAAGTCGTAAATTGGAAATCCAACCCTTCAAGTAAGCTCAAAAGAAACTTCTTTAGAGCTAAAGTTGAGACTGTTCTTGTATATGGCTCTATCACTTGGACTCTAACTTCAACATTAGATAAAAAAAAGTTAATTGAGTCTATACACGCATGCTGCGTGCTGCACTAAGCAAGTTATGGAGAGAACACGTTACAAATAAGGAGTGGTACGGCAAAATTCCAAGAATAACAGATACAATACGGGAACACCGACTGAGGTTCTCCGGTCACTGCTGGAGAAACAGAAGCTAAGTAGTGAGTGAAGTATTACTCTGGAATCCACAACATTTATTATTGCATTTTTTAAATTATTATAATTATGATTTATTTATATTTTTTATAATGAATTTATTAGAAAGTAATTTAATTATAAATCAATTATTATATAAAATATATTATCAAAATAATTTCTTTGTTTCCAATAAATGTATTATAATAAATAATAGTTTTTGAGAATAAATCACTATAATTGATATATCATAATTTTAAATAATGAATTGATTTAAATATTTACAAAAGATATTTTATTAAAAATATATTGATGATTAAAATTAATTTATAATATGATATTATAAAATATTGATATAAAATACTTTTAGTATCCAAATGTTATAATGTATGTACTGTAGACGGCGAATTCACAAGGGGTGGTACTATAGGCGTGCCTATATCAAAAATACTTTAAACGCTAATTCGATTATATAATATTGTAGATAGTTTTTTGAAAAGATTTATTTAATTTAATTTGAATCTCTAATTATATTATATAATAATATAATTTTTGCCTTAATAGATACTGTATCGGCGATACTGCACAGCTCTGACTATATTTATATATGTGTAGTGTTGTGAGTTAATAAAAAACACACTTTAAACAGACGTTTTAAACGAGTTTTAAACCGTATTAAACATAGAATAAAAAACGAAAAAAACAGAAAAAAACATACATTTATACATAAAATACATATATTTATTTAATTATTAATATTTAAATTTAAATTTACATTTAATTTGACAAATAATAATTTCTCTGATCTTTTTTTGATATAATAAATTGTATAATAATTGAAAAATGAATGATTATTTAATAAATGTATAAAAATATAATATTATTATAATAATAAAGTTAAATTAGATTTATTTTATGTTTTGATATAATAATTGTATAATAATATATATTATGTTTAATATTATATAAAAATATAGTATGAATTTTCATATTTTTTTAATAATAATATATTAATATAAAAGAAATATGAAAGTTCATAATATATATTATTATATAATTTATTATATCGGAACATAAAAGAAATCTAATGTTACATTATTATTTATAATAATTTATTATAAAATAAATATGAAAGTTCATACAGCTTTTATAATATTAATTATATAATGTACATATATCTATAGATTGTGATTCATTCTCCATGTCTATAACATTAAATAATATAGAAATACTCAGTGTTATATTGTAACAAAATAAATATTATAATTATTATAATTGTTATACTAATACGACTCAATGAAATCGGTATTCATGGTCAAGTTCACAGCTGGTTTAAGTCATTCTTTTCCTTAAGGTCCTCTTCAGTGAAAATTAACTCATCCTTCTCTACCCCGTTTATCAGCACTCATGGTGTTCCACAAGGCTCCGTGCTTGGTCCTATACTTTTTATTATTTATATTTTACCCATACAATCCATATTTCGTAAATATCCTTACATCCACTACCATCTCTTTGCAGATGATCTACAAATTTATACTTCTTTTCCAATTTCTTGTGACTCCAACTCAATTCAACTGTCTATTTTTAACTGCCTCACAGAACTTACTGACTGGTTTTCACATAATTCCCTATCACTTAACATGACCAAAACTGACACCATAATTATCTCCAGACCTACCTACCCCCTAATCATCACCCACCCCTTTCTACTAGCTCTCCCTACATCACAATCCATAACAACTCTTGGTTTCACCATCAACTCCCACCTAGATTACTCTGACCACATATCTATAATGATTCGCAATGCCAACTATTTTCTTTACAATATTAGAAAATCACGTAATAAATTGACTTTTTCAATGACTAAAAGTCTAATACACTCGCTAGTCTTCAGTAGACTCATATACTGCTGCTCACTTCTATGCAATCTACCCCTAAAGCTTATGCTTAAACTTGAGAAGATACAACGACGTGCTATACGCACCCTTTATAAACTGAAGTTCTCTTCAATAGTATCTATATCGACTCTAATGCGATCACTCGGCTGGCTTAAGTTTAGGTATCTCTGCAGGTACAGACTACTATGCATCACCCATAAGGTGATACATCTTAGATCTCCCGAGTACCTAGCAGACCTAATCAGTACGCATACCCTTAGTCGAGCTAGCAGGAAATGTCACACGATGAAAATTGTGCAACGCTCGACTATCTCTGCTCACTCCGAATCTGCTTTCTCTGTGGTAGCTCCAAAATACTGGAATTCTCTACCATATGACATTAGGTGTTTGAAATCCTTGTCACTATTTAAATGTAAACTATCCACGCACCTATTAACATTGTAACCTACCCTCCCTTTTCCTTTATTTTTATTGTACTTTATTTATTTTATTTTTGTTTCCTTCTCATGACGCCCATAACCACCACGTGATTTTGTAGTCAATAAAATATTTTAAAATAAAAAAAATAAAATAATATATAGTTTGACAATATGATTTAATGATGCTAATAATACAGATAATATATTATTTGAATTATTAATGATTATTCATATAATATGTACTTAATTTATTATTATTTTATTATTTAATAACATATCTATTTTATTTTTTGTAACAGAAAATATCGGATAAAAAACGAATAAAACCAATTAAAAACAAAAAAAAACCGTTTAAAACATGTTTTAAACAAACATTAATAAAACACGCGTTTTTTAACAACACTATATATGTGTATATTTAATTTGAATCTCAATTTCTGATAAATGGAATGTATATTAATTTAATATATGTAATTATAATATAGTAAATTTACATATACTATAGTAGATATGTATAGAATAATATGTGAATACATAATTTATTATGTGATAAATGGACTGATATGGATATACCTATGTAATACAAACCACAACATTCTTCTTTCACTGGCAAATTCATTAATATTGGTTGACTCTCAGTTTCTGATAAATGGAATGTATATTTACTATATATGTGATAAAGAACTGATATGGATAAACTTATGTAATTACTCATGTAATACTAACCACCACACTTTTTTTTCACCCGTACATTCATTCTTTTTGTTTTCTTCTCAGTAACTGATAAATGGAATTTATATTAATTAAATATATGTACTTATAAAATAGTAAATTTAGATCAAATATAGTAAATTTGGTATATACTAAGTAAATATTTAAAAAAAACTAAATAATACTTATGCTCATAATCAATACTATATATATATCAATAGGTAAACAATAAATAATTCATATAAATTATCAAATTGGAATAAATCACAAGATTGGAAGTAAATTGTTCAATGTAAATAATAATATAAATGAAATAATTTGTATTATATAAAATATATTGAGGGTTGGGAATCCCAACTTGGGATATAACTAAAAAAGTAGAAAATAATGTTACATATATTATGATGATATCCCAAATATTTTGTGAAGCATCATTAGATAATCAAAAATAAATAATAAAATAGAACGAATTACAATGATTTAAAATTGATATATATATATATATTATATTTTAAACAATGACAGTTATGTAATACATCAAATCTCATATGGTAGAGCATTCCAGATTTTCGTTATATAAGATGGATTATAAATTGTTTATGATATATCCCAAGCGTTACAGCTTCCTATCTAGCCTGCATACAGTATTTATTTGACCTAGATACACAAAATGTAAACAAACATGAGAATAGTGTTGCAGAATTTATCTGTAATATGCATAAATAATGATTTTATAAACTTCAAATACTTGCATTCTACTATATTTTACTTATTGTAATAATACATTAAATAAATATTATATTTATATTAATAATCACTATATAATAGGATATAAATATATTATACATAAAAGTGTTAAATCATACCTTTAATCATCATATAAATATTTTATTTAAAGATAAATATAATACTGTATTCAAAGTAATAAACTAATAGTTACATACAAACTTAATATTTAACTGTTATTGTAAAGTTAATTTATTCTTATCAATGAATTACATTAATAATATTACAAAAATAAACTATATTAAAATTAATCAATATGTAATTTATCATTTAATAATAATAAAAAAGGTAAAAATATATGTTTTTTTTAGATTTGATTATATAAATATATTAAATTATAAGTGATATATAAATGTTAATAGATATCTGTATACATATTAATTATATTGTTGTTAACATTATTATTATATATTGAATAATTATAGATATTAGTATTGAATAATGCATTGATGAAATAATAAATAAATTATTTGATATATATATATAATTTTATTGATGACATATTTTTAAATACTTTCTATATTTAATCTTAATAGTAAAGAAACCAATTAGTTCATTTACCATTAGTTTTTCTTTTAGATTGAATGTTTTCTGTAAGTAAAAGATAATTAATTTGAAATAAAAATAATAAACTAATAACATATTCATTAACATTACAAATATCACAATATTTAAAAACAAAATTATAATTAGATAGTAATCGTGCAAAATTAATATAAATAAATTTTATATACAAATTTCACTATGTATAAAAATTGTATATAATGTATTTCCGATCAAATATGCAACTTAGGTTAATACATAGAGTAAGTAGGTATTATTTGGTAACGATGATGAGGAGGAGGATGGTTAGGAGGCGGATGATTAGGAGGAGGAGGTGGAGGAGTAGGAGGTGGAGGAGGAGGTTGAGAAGGAGGAGGGGTAGGAGGAGCAGGAGGAGGAGGAGGATGGTTAGGAGGCGGATGAGGAGGAGGTGGAGAAGGAGGAAGAGTAGGAGGAGGATGAGGAGGAGGGTAGGGGGAATAGTAAGAGAGGAGGAGGTGGATAAGGAGGAAGAAGAGGAGGGAGAGAAGGAGGAGGAGGTGGATAAGGAGAAGAAGTAGGATGAGGGGAGGAATAAAAGGAAGAGGAGGAGGAGGACAATTTGAACCATATGGTTATAAGTGGAAACTTCATCTAAGTTCCTGGATGGGATAAATGGACTCCATCAAATAACAATATATATACAAGTTTAATATATTCTTGATGTAATTGTCAAAGTAATTTGAAAATTCTGCACAATCTCATGTTTATATAGAAACTAGCATCCTATTCTTTTATATTATTATCAAAATCAGCCTTCCATATATTAGGTACCCAAAGTTTTCACCTGTACAAATATGATGTTTCTTTATTGTAGTCATCAATTATTATATACTTTTAGGTATCCTTTTAGGTACCTACTATAGTATAATAAAGAATGCAGTAGTCTATACAAAATTAGTATATATATATATATATATATATATTGTATTACTAATCATATAATCATCATGTGTACCCATTCAATATTAATAATAATTTTAATAATAATAGTTAAATGTTATTTAAAATTATATTAATATTATAATTATTTGTTATATTATATAGTTGAATTATTTTGTATTACTCTATTATATTATAAATTATACCATAGTTATTATACCATATAATTAAAATAAGATATATAATTTAATTCATTTTTAAAATTAATAATTTTCATGTAAAATACACATATCTTTAAAGTTTTCAGCTTAAATTTAAATTATAAAATAATGAGATATCTTATTTAATTATTGCCTTATAAAATATATTATTTATAATAAGATATAACTACATTTTTATATCTTTTGGGAAACTTTTATATGTATATTTTGTCAAATTTGAATATTCGTGATGTTAACTGCAGCGCATATTGTACCAGCTTATTTAAAAAAATTATCATTCATATCTTCAATTATATATTTTAATATAATATATATTATAAAGTAGATATGGTAGTCAAATATAATAGTATACAATTATCAATATTAATATAATGTAATGTAAATGATGTATGTAAAAGTAGAATTTAGTAATAGTAGTAGTAGTAGTAGTAGTAGTAGTAGTAGTAGTAGTAGTAGTAGTAGTAGTAGTGGTAGTGGTAGTGGTAGTGGTAGTGGTAGTAGTAGTAGTAGTAGTAGTAGTAGTAGTAGTAGTAGTAGTAGTAGTAGTAGTAGAAGTAGTAGTAGTAGTAGTAGTAGTAGTAGTAGTAGTAGTAGTAGTAGTAGTAGTAGTAGTAGTAGTAGTAGTAGTAGTAGTAGTAGTAGTAGTAGTAGTAGTAGTAGTAGTAGTAGTAGTAGTAGTAGTAGTAGTAGTAGTAGTAGTAGTAGTAGTAGTAGTAGTAGTAGTAGTAGTAGTAGTAGTAGTAGTAGTAGTAGTAGTAGTAGTAGTAGTAGTAGTAGTAGTAGTAGTAGTAGTAGTAGTAGTAGTAGTAGTAGTAGTAGTAGTAGTAGTAGTAGTAGTAGTAGTAGTAGTAGTAGTAAATATTATGGTCTTTCAAATATGCACTTAAAAAAAAGTTATGATCAAAAATATGCAAACAAATTAATTCATTTTAATAATAAATAATATTATAATATACATTCTAATTAATTCTTTATATTATGAAATTAAAATATCTTATATAAATTATATTATAGAGTTGGTTATAAATAAATAGATATCTAACAATATATATCAAATGTATTTAAATTTATTATTCTCTTTGATATTACGAATAACTAATCCCTTATATTGACCTAATATTATGCAAATGTTTCTCGTACAATATATAATTTTGATTATAATAATCTTTATAATAATATGAAACTTTGAATTATAAATATACTATTGATTAGTGATATTATCATTAACATTTATATAAAACTATATTACTATAATGAATATATATTTAAATATAGGATATTACAGTATTCCTAATTTTCAATATGTTAATTTCTAGAAGACAAATTTTTCAATATTTAATCTTCCAAGAACCAAATTTAAATATTTTAAATTCTCATGGAATCTATTTTCATTGAATCGAATTTTTCTATTCATTACATCTCTACTATCTACCTACTTATATATTAGTGGGTAAAAATAATGTTTAGCATAATTAATACCTTATAGTTTATAACTCATCTAGTAAAATTCTAATAATATCAATTTTATAAAAAATAAAATAAATTTATATTTAACATTCAACTTGACATAAATAATTTATATATCTAATTATTTATTTCTTAATTGAATATAAAACAAATATATTTGAATTTCTAATAGATAAATAAATTAATATTAAATTTGTATACACAACCTCTTTAATTAATTTAAAATGAAAGACATAAGCTAAAGATTAAATAATATCTAGACCTATTTTCTTATATAAATTTCACTTATATATTAATGTATTCTATATGTATAATTAAATATTTGAGAAACTTACATGTGAAATGAATTATTATATATTAAATATATTTGAATTAATAATTTTAAATTATTTAATTGTAAACGATTAATTATTGAAATGAACAAATAATTTGTAATTGAATCGAATATTAAACGAATATTAGATTTTATTTATATAATTTTATAATTAAAATGAATAGTACATTTTTTAATCAAATTTAATATTAAAATTTGTAACCGATTCGAATATGAAAAGAATAATAAAATTTGTATTCACCATGAATATGAAACAAATAGTAGAATTGGTAATCGAATTGAATACTTATTTTACTATGTATTTACATCTCTAGTTCCAAAAATACTCTTTAACATTATATAATAACACATACTCTTTAAACATTCCAGTCCGTTTTTACCAAAATCTACTTTTTTATCGGTTCCAGCTCCAAAAGGAATAGATACAAAGCCAAACACTGATAATATCTTTAAGATAAGGGCTCACGCTATTTTGTTTTATTTATTTAATAATTTATTTATTACATATTTCCCAATTTTAGTATAAAATTATCAATATGAGAAATAATTCAATTAATTTTTTAATATTTCGAACAATATAAAATCTTTTACAAGCTCTACTGAAATAGTAATTATTTGAAATTGATTAAAAATTTTAATTTTTTTTAATATTTTTAATTTTTGACATTCCATTACGTTATGTTACAAACTATTATACTATTATAATTGATACACTAATATTCATCATGGATCATAGATTAATAATATAATATAAATTAGTAAAGTACTTTTAATTGTAACTAGATATCCTGTAAAAGGATGCGTTCAATAAAAATTGTCAAAAACTCTTCCTTAGTTGTTATGGAACCTTATTATTATTATTATTATTATTATTATTATATCAGATTTATATTTTTTACACTAGGGTATAGAAACAGAGCCTATAATTGTCAAAAACTCTTCCTTAGTTGTTATGGAACCTTATTATTATTATTATTATTATTATTATATCAGATTTATATTTTTTACACTAGGGTATAGAAACAGAGCCTATCGAGATAATTACCCTTATAGATATATTAATTTTATAGTTCGTTTAATAAAAACTATGCCACCTTTTACTAAACAATCATTATCAATGATTTGAAACACATATAAGTTGGAAAATAGGGTACATATAATTATTAATGTTATATGTATTATAATAAAGTTTCTATAAAAATAAACTAAATTATATGGATTTAAAATATTACGATCTTTTAAAAAATTAATAAACATTGAATATCAATATATTAGTAATAATATAATAAATTAGTTATATTGATTTTCAACGTTTATTATTATTATTTATTGTTACCTTCTTATCAAACTTATATGTGTTTACAATCATAGAATATGATCATTTAGTTCTACATAGTATAGTTAGAACTTCTAACTTAGAAGTAAAGAGAAATATAATGGCTATATCATATTTAAAAAGTTTTATTTATGTAATTATTTATTAAAAGTCTTTTAATGTGATTTTCTCATATTGTATCTTTCCTATTGGGTAGTCTCGAGAAAATGACATTTTTATTTAATTTTTTTTATTGTAAATAAATAACATATAGCACAATAATCATGATGATTTATAAATAATTATATATTATATTTATAACTAAAATAAAATGTTAACTTTAACAATATAATAAAATAATGTGTGTCAATTACAATTAAAATATGTTTATTTTTTACATCACTTTCAAATTAAAATTATATGCATCAAAATGTGTATAAAAAAAGTATAAAATTTATATAATCCAGTGATCAAAATAAATTAATTAAATAACACTATTACTTTTTAATAGATGAGTATATGATCAAACTATAGGGGCGTTTATGTGATCCATAAAATGCTTGTCATGTCATGACATTGCTATGTGAAACTATGTTTTATGCATGTATAGCAATAATAGAACATGTTCTATTTTATGTTTTCCCACATTTGATGGATTGTGTGAATAGCATTTGAGTACTTAAGTACATCTACCCTTACTATATTAAATGTTGCCTGATTGTATATTTTGCAACATACAGTGAATTAATTACATAATTTAAAAAAATATAAATTTGTTAAAATATCATCCTTTGGGTTTATTATCTATACATAGTTCAATAAAAATATTATTATAATAGCACAAATTCTCTATTATTGTGATAACATATAATATTGTAAAAGGAATAAAATATATTTTATATGACACTTATATTACTTTTATGCTCTTTAAAATGGTAGAAATGATTGTATTCTAATATAAATAAAAAAAATGTCATTGTAATACCTATACCAATAACAGGATAATTGCTAATGAATATTTTGTGAAACTTTTATATTACGCTTGAATGATTTCATCATTTTGAATCATGGTCCATGAGTAAATATATTAATTTGATATACAAATCAAGGCAAAAACTGGTATTTAAAATTTTAATTTTAAATTAATGATTAATTACAAACACAATATAATTTAATATACATTATATTATATAGAATGTATACATAAATAATATATAAAAACATCGGTTCAAGGGATGAATTCTATGTTAATTATATATATATATATATATATATATGCATAAAAAATATAAATATTGGCATATCCACAATATTTTTGTCACTGTATACGGTAAACATACACATATATAGATGCACATATGCACATGCATATGTAGCTTCTATAATCAAGACTATATCTCTATATAATTATATACATGAAGTGTATGACATTGCCCCGAAGTTTCCATAATAATAAGCCAGGATAGACTCGGGCACAACAAAATATTTTGTTCACTAATTCATATACCATTGATAATTTATTGAATATTAATTATAAACAAGATTTATATAAATTTATAATATATCAAAAAACACTATACCAATATATTCTAGTAATAAAATATTTTATAATTAAATAATAATCAATAATTAGTAAGTTAAAATTCATAATTTTACTTTTTGTTATCAATTTATATAAATATTATTAAATTTATTAATCAATAGAATGAAATATTAATGTTATATATAAATATATATATATATATATATATATATATATATATATATATATATATAATATACCAGAAACTATGAAACACAACTTACATTTTAATAGTTCAACATTGTATTTATAAATATAAATGTAATATGTATTAATAATACCTTCACAATATTACACATTTATTTACTTTGATCTTTATTATCATTTTTGATTTTTTTGACACATTAAATTATATCATTATTAATCTATTTATAAATTACTTTTTTTTATTTATCTATATTTTATAATATTATATTTATTATCTATGATGGTTCACGAATACTACACATTATTTCAACTATTTTTCACAGTTATTTTTATATTCGTACTCTTATTAATTCCATATTTATTATGATATGATGTAAATTAATAAATATGTAATATTATTTATATAATAAAACAGGGGAGATTAAAATAACCAGGTATTAATTTATAAGAATGATTCATTGATAATTCATTCAAAATAAATTAATGGTTACAAATACATACTACTATCACTGATTACAGTAACAATTAATTGTTAAGAATTATTTTTCTAAAACAATAAAACTTAATATCATATTTTATTTATACTAATTTGTACAATAATAATATTTATAAAGTATATTTATTTATTATATAAGATTATATAAAAATATACATATATGAATTTTATATAACTTAAAAAAGGAGTTTATTTTAAAAAAATATTATATTTATTGTTCATTTATTTAAAAAATTCTGATATTGAATTATTTAAATATAATATTAGATCATTATCAAAAATATTGATTATACACTGTATAATTTATATATTGATCTCTGAGTATGGACATTTTATGTGAACTAAAATCTATTTTTGGATTCGTATCTGTTTACATGTAAATTCAAAAAATAATACCCTAATATAATCTTAAATTAAGATATGTATAAAAAGTCGATACATATCGAAAAGTAAGTGTTCCGCAAAAATATTATTTGGAGATATAGGTCAAAAGTAGATCGATTCAGTCATTGTTATTTACAAAAATAAAAAGACGTAATTGAAAATGGCGTAATTTAAAAATAAATTTAAAAAAATATAATTCACATATATATTATAATATTAAGATTATATTATTCTGATAATTAGATTAATTACCTTATGAATTAATAATATTAAATATAACTTAAAATAATACATATGTATCCATTTAGTGGTTGGTATGAGAACTATATTAAAATAATTACATAGCTTAGATAGGGAGTGAACCATCTTTGCTTCCCAAAATCTTTGTTTGCATAGACATAGGAGCGAATAGACTGTGATTCGCCTACTCTCGCCATAGAGAAAAGTACGACGAGCGAACGAACAGGACAGCAGCAAATGGAAATTTTTAAAATTCATCATATCTAACTGTACAATTTTATAATATTTCATAAAAAAATGCCTGCTATATGTAATTACATTAACTGTTCGGTAAAACAGAATGATCTTCCTGATGGTGTAACATTACACTTATTAGTGATATAATTTACATTATATAAAACATAATAATTATTTTTAAAAACCCAATAATTCAAATTTTAACGAATGTTTATTTTTAAAATAAATATTTTTATTTTACAATTATATTGTTATAATTCATTAATTATATATATAAAAATATACATTACTACATCAATTATAATTATATGTATATATATATATATATATATATATATATTATTATATGAGGTATTATATAAGACAATATGTAATAATAAAATATAGTTAACTCACGGTAAAATTATTATATAGTAAAATATTTTATAATAAAATATAATTAAATCACAGTATATTTATTATACAGAACAATATCAAAATAATATTATAATAATAGCGTATTTATAATTTAATTTAACTTACACTATTATAATTAGTACTTAAGTAATAGATTAATCAATTGATTAAGGTAACTATACGTTAACATAAATTATAAATACATATCATATGCAGAGCTGGGCAGTATCGCCAATACAGTATCTATTAAGGCATAAAATCAGTATCGTAGATACATTTGTATTTGTATTTGTATCTATTATAAAAATTACAAAAGTATTTGTAATCGTATCTATTAGTCATAAATAGTATCTACGGTACGTATCTACTAAGACAATTATTTAAACAGATACATTTTATTAAATAATATATCATTTGGTCATAAATGTATTTTATATAAATATTTTATAATATCATATTATAAATTAATTTTAATATATATATAAATTATAAATATATTTTTAATAAAATATCATTTGTAAATATTGAAAATTATGCATTGTTAAAAATTATGATATATCAATTATGTATATCAATTATAGTGATTTATTCTCAAAAACAATTATATACATTTATTGAAAACATTATTTTAAGACATTATTTTGATAATATATTTTATATAATAATTGATTTATAATTCAAAATTATATATTATATAGAATGATAAAATCAAAAGGTTTTAAAGTTAAAATACTTGTAGTGGGATACCCCCTTAATGTACCTTAATAAGTACTTTCACATCGACATCGATGAATATATACATTGTTTATATCTGTATATGTGTATGTGTGTGTATGTATGTGTACGACGTATGCATACACTGTACGTGTGATTATATATATGTATATATATATAATGTTTTTCATATTATCAAGTGGAGAGCGGCATATGTGTGGTGGATGCTTGGTGATATGTCTCCAGGATTAGGGATGTCAGAAGTCTATCTTGTGGCGGAAGATAGACACTCACGACATAGGATTTGGTCGACCCTTTACCTGAAAGCTGAAACTTCATGGAGTCATCTGACACATATATGCCTCTCTCTCGCTGGTTATAGTTATTCATAGCCTCTAACCTACAATTTAACCTACAATTTAACTTACAATTTATTTTATATTTTGTTTGTTTATTGTTATTTTCTATTGTTTATTGTTTTTTCTATTCTGGTGCATAATTCATATAAGTCGTAAAGACTTCTTTATGTACCTTAAAGGAGCTATTTTTTATTATATTAACCAATAATTGTTTATTATATATATATTGTTTAATATAGGTTTATTATACCTAATAATGTTTCTTTAAAAAATAAATTCATTTCATTTCATATGTATATATATATATATATAAATATATATTAGGGGAAAGTAACCGAATACGGACAGTGCCCGAATACGGACACTATCTGTATCTCAGAAAACATAAATCCTACAAAAAAATGTTTAATGAATAACATATTCATAATTATATAAATAGTCTAAAAAAGTATTTTTTATTTTTTAATAATTCAAAATATTGCTGATATATCCAATAAACATTTTTTTGTATTACGTTTTTAAATTTATAAAAAAAAATTCAACATAAAACCTTCTCAATAATATACAGATGTATCGATATAAAAAATAAAGAATTCTAAAAATTATATATATAATTTCTATATTTGTTATCAAATATTCATTAAGTTATAAGCATATATCTAGAGGTCATATAGTCCGGACACTCTAGATGGCTTAATACGGACACCCTATAACCAATCAGCGCGCAGCGTATGATCTATACTGATATTCATAAAAATCACGTTCGTTATAATAATAATACCACCAATAAAGCTAAATCTAAAATTGTATTATTTAGATATTTAAATTGTATTATTAATTAAAAAATAATAAAAATAAATAAATTATTTACTAATTAAATTAGGATAAATTGTTCATAAAATTTATAAATAATGTAATTGTAATTTGTATGATTGATTCATCAATAATATATAGTTTATCTAGTGGTATATAGGGTATCCGTATTATAACACAGGGTGTCCGTATTCGAATACGGACACCCCCGTTATCTATGGAATTAAATGATTAAATCAAATTTTCAAATCACAATAATATCTATAATCATATAATATTAATATATTGTAATTTTTGAATAAAAATAATGAGTCCAAAATGTTAAGACCATTTATTGTTAAAGTGTCCGAATTAGGTTACTTCCCCTATAGGGAACTTTCCCCATACATACTTTCCCCATATATATATATGATATAATATATATATAAATATAATTTATATCTATATACTATATACATTGTATATAATTATAATGTATTTGTATCTACTATGATTTTTTTAAAAGTAATTGTAGTAGTATCTATTATAAGAAAAAAGTGTGTAATTGTAATTGTATCTATTATACATTTTTCGAGTATCGTGCCCAGCTCTGATCATATGTCATATGTAATATAATATTAGTAAATATTGAAATACATATAATTATAGATGAATAATATATAATAACAATTATTAATATTATTATTTAATTATTAATATTATATATTAAATATATTATATATTAAATATATTATATTTTAAATATATTATATGTTAATACTATATTAAATATATTATTATAATTATCATTTTTTTATAATAATATCGTCTCTGCATCACAATCACTTGTTTCGGTATCACAATTACTTGTCTATGCATTAAATTATCTATCTCTGCATCACAATTATCTGTCTCTGCATCAAATTATATATATATAATAATAATATTAAAATCAGATTTGGCAATTGCCTGGGTGAAGGAAGAAGAAGAGTTTATCAAGTCTTTCACCCATTTATGATTATATTTTATATATATATATAGATATATATATATATTTAAAATATAATTTAGTAAATATACAAAATTCAATTCAACATATATATATTACATTTATTTAGTATATGATATGTTTGTAGCGTTGTAGAACCTCATTAGTCAATATTTAAAAGACCTCCTATAACCGAGGTTATAGGACTCTTATTAGGAGGTCTTGATATTTAGTAGACAACGCATTTATTTGGTATATTGTGTTTCTTTATGTAGTTTGTGTTCATTAAAACTACATATATATAAACACCATACATAGTACTTGTTGTATAAAATATGTATAAAATATATACTATTGCTGTATAATTCATATATAATAACATAATATGATAGTAAAAATAATCAAATTGAAATATTTGTTTAAGTTTATTAAAATACAAATTTCACTAATATTTAGTTATGATATTTAATTAATAAAATAGGAGGATATCAATTAAATAGTGTATTAAATATTGCATTAACTATCTTTAATATTGCATTTGAAATATTCTTATAATTTAAACATATTTGTTTATTTATTTGAAATATCCTAAAGTTGGATATGACAAGATGACGGAATTACTATCATTGGCTGTCGTACTTTTTTTCAGTGTTTCACAGTCTATTCACTCCTATGTCTATGGTGATTTGTGACACAACAATTATATTAATTTATATTTTTTTATATTATATTTATTTCATATTTATATACATAACATTAAAATTAGTGTGTATAAAACTTTTGTTTTGTTTAAGTTTCAGTTCTTTTAACATAATTTGACATTGTATTTGAGATTTTTGTTACATAAAAAAAAATGTTACTATTTTTTTTTAAATTGTCCTGGGACCCCCTCAGTTATTTATAACATGTATAAGTCTATGAATTCTTGAGGTGTCCATTTATATCCACAATTTGTATTGTATTAGATATATATATATATACGTGATTCAATAAATAAATATTATTATTATTATATATTAATATTCAGATAATATATGCATATTAATTTATAATAGATTATAATACATTATATTTATAATATATAATAATATATAATATATAATAATATATATTATATAATAATATATAATATATAATAAGTATATAATATATATATATACAGTAAAACCTCTCTATAAGAAACTATTTGTTTACAGTACTTTTTTTCTTATAGAGAGGTTTTCTTATAAAGAGGTTTTTACTTTTCCAATGATTTTAAGAATTAATTTAGGACCTATAATTGAAAATGCACTATATATAGTGCATAGGGTTATATATAACCTATATGTTATATATATATATATAGTATATTTATTTATTTTTATTTATTTAGTATTAATCAAAAGAATAGTTTAGAAATATGATTTATTTTAACATTTATTAATTAATTTTAATAAATCTATGGATATACAATAACAATTATTAATTATTTTTAATTCATTTCGAGCCATTTATATAATATAAAATATTTGTAAGAAAAAAAGATCTTATATAATAATTAATTTCTATAATTGTTATCAATATACAATACTTCTATTTATATATATAATTATTTTTTATATTTTTTATACAATAAGTTTCTTATAAAGAGGTTTTTCTTATATTTTTCTTATAAGATTTTCTTATAAAGAGGTTTTTTAATGTGGAAAAGGTTGAATTCCAACCAAATGTGTGAAAAATGTTCTTATAAAAAGATTTTTCTTATAAAGAGGTTTCTTATAGAGAGGTTTTACTGTATATCAATGCAATGCTGATGATTCATTAGGGGAGTAACACATATCTGAATATAAAGAAGCTTAATGCATGCAACTTGTTTTTAGCGCACACAAATTTCAAGTATCATGTCCTGATATCCATTTGTGATAATAAAAATATAAATATTGGGGAATCAGAGTTATAACCGCATATATTAACAAATATAATCGTACGAGAGCTCCATATAATGAAAATAGGGATTATAAAATTACGTATAAATCTTATATATTCGTTTATTACTATTATAATAATTATATATCAAACTTTTAATATGATTTATATATTCAGAAAATTTATATAGAGTTTTATATTTTATACTTTACTAATTATTATTTAGAAAATATCAAACATAATAACGATATAAATAAAACTATATAATATCAAGTATGGGATAGGACACTCGTATATACTTACACATCTACGATCACGTGATTACAATTTATTAGCGACATCTAGGGGTTATAAATTATTTGTTTGAAATATTAATATATTTAAATACAAACAATTATTATTTTCTTGTAATAATAGTAATTTATCTACGATATACTTATCAAATATAAGGATTGTTATTAAAAATATAAAGTAAAGTTAAGTTATAATATTTAGTTTTCTTTATCAATATACAATATGAATAATATATAATAAATTTGATGTTTTTTATTTATATTTTAAATACAATTTAAATTTTTTTAATAATAAAACGTTATTATAAATGTTATACATATGAATTATATAGGCATATATTACATTAACATATTTATTTAATAACTCTTATTAACTTTATTTAATTTATCAAATATATATAATAAGTATTTATTCATAACTATATAATGTAAGCATTGATTATAAATATATTACAAAATTGAAAATTAAATAAATAATTGACATATTTATATGCGAGAACTAAACGTAATGATTTTTATTCAGAATATAAAGTAAAGTACTGTTATTATATTATTCAATTTAGCAATACACGATATGAATAATATATAATAAATTTGATGTTTTTTAACTATATTTTCAATAAAATATTTAATATTTTAATATTTTTTAAATGTTATAAATAGTATTATATAGGAATATATTACATATTTATTTAATAAATCTTATTAACTTTATTGAATTTATCAGATATATACATATATATATATATATATATATATATATATATATATGTTAAATATATATTCATAACTATATAATCATTATAATGATGTAAGTATTGATTATAAATATATAAAAAAATGATTACATTATTTAAAATAAGTTTATTAATTATAAAGCAAAGAATATAAAAGAATATATAAAAAACAAATAAATATACAATATAAACACATATCATTACATATATATATATAATATATTACATTAAATAAAGTTATATATTACATATAAAATAGTTATTTATAAGCATGAATTTTCAATTTTATAATTTGATCGTTATATTTTAATAATATATTATATCATTATAGTTTACAATTTAAATAAATATATACATGTCAAATATTGAATAAGTTCAGATAAAGAAAGCCAACTAATTATCAAGACAACTAATTTAGAACAAATTATAATATTAGAACAACATATATATATATATATATTCTATATTTTACAATGTATTTATTACTATAACTTAAATTCTATATATTTATATGCTATATCTATATCAAATTTCCTATAATTTTCTATACTTGTTCTATAAATGACACCTTTACATACACTTTATATATATATACATATATATATATATATCAATATATTTATATATATATATATATATATATATATATATATATATATAAAGTGTATGTAAAGGTGTCATAAATATATTTATATATATATATATATAAAGTGTATGTAAAGGTGTCATTTATAGAACAAGTATAGAAAATTATAGGAAATTTGATATATATATAGCATATAAATATATAGAATTTAAGTTATAGTAATAAATACATTGTAAAATATAGTATAAGTTTAGATAAATAAAGTCAAAAACATATATTATATATAAATTAGCAAGACAAATATTTATAGAATAAGTTAATAATATTATAACCACATAGAAAATAGATAATATTGATAACCCATGTGCGAGGATATAATATAGAATGAAAACTATTTAGTTTTGCGTATATAATCCCCCTAGTCTTTATATTGAAGCCACACCTTTGTGTGGATCCCTGGTGGAATGGCCATTGCTCATATCACCCTGTCTAAAAGGCCATTGCCAACATCACCGGGTACAATTACGACTAGCTAGTGTTGTTGTTCACGGATCTTTTACACCTCACGAAGGCATCCAGGATATTCTACAAACATAGTAGGAGTTAAAGCAGTGAAAATCACATCAGCTATCTCCATCTTATAGTCATATCTTGAAGGCATCATGGAGATTCTGCGAATATATTAGGTGTTAACTTTGAAAATCTTGAAGCATTAACTCTGAATATCACGGCTGAAGTTTCCATCTTGTAGGCATTTATTTATTTCATTAAAGCGTCATAGAGATTCTACGAACATTTTGAAAGCATTAACTCTGAATAACACGGCTACATTCTTTATCTTGTAGGTACCTTTAGAAGGTGTCACGAAGAGTATACAAACATCTTAAAAGTGTTGTCTGAATATCACATCTGCTGTTTCCATATTGTATGCATTTCTAAAAGGTATTATGGAGAATATACAAATGTTGATATGTATACATATATCTTGAAGGTATTAACTCTTGATATCATGGCTACTGTCTATATCTTGTAGGTATCTCTAGAAAGCAGCACAGATATTCTACGAACACCTTGAAGTATAAATCTGTATGTATATTGAAGTATAAATCTATTTGTATATATTTTAGAATAGTTTGTAGGTAAATATTTATTCAAGAATTATTAATATAAAAATAATTTTATAATATAGTAATTATTAGTTTAAAATGTGTCATATATTATTGATTATATCATTTAATAAATGATTAAATAATAATTTATAAAAAATAATAAATATTAAACAAATATTTTTAAAATTAAAGATATCAATATTATACTACCTTAATGTAACTATAAATATATAGTATATAAATATTAAATCCCAACCATAACATAATAATTTTAATTTAATTAATATAATTATCATATAATTAAATTGTATATTATAATTATATATTAAATTAATGATAATAAAATTATACTCAAATTGACAGTTCATTAAAGAGTTTGAATAATACATTTTAAAAGTATAAAATTATATTTCATAAAATTATTGATATATTTATTTAATAATTCACTATTATCGATATTTAACGATTAATTAATATAATATACTGTTTTAAAATTAATTTGATATTATATTAAATGCTATATTGATATATTTTGAATTATATAATAATTATACAACCTAAGTATTGTGAATAATACATTTTGAAAATATAAAATTATATTTCATAAAATCATTGTTATATTTTTTTAATAATTCACTATTATCGATAATTAACGATTAATTAATATAATATACTATCTTATAATTTACTTTAATATTATATTAAATGATATATTTATATATATATATATATATATATATATATATATATGTTGTATTACATTCTAATCATATAATCGGGGAGTATATAATTATAAATTATATTATAAGTATTAAATTATAAATATAAGATTATAATAACATTCAAAAGATAATGTATTGAATAAATTGAAATCTATACAATTCTTACCGTTTTAATAATTATATTCCTTATTTACTTTCGAGTGATTATTGCAATTATTTGCTGCACACAAATAACCACCAGATTTTCTCAGTTTTTTATCCATAAGATGTTTTTTTGTATATTTAAATTTAATTTTAATAAAATATGATATTTTATTTCTAAAATTTCTAAAATGTAGGTGTCGATCTTTTATTCAAATGTAAACAATAGACATAATATAGCCTGAGTGTCCTATATTAATATATATATATATATATATATATATTTACACTTAAAATGTTTACGAAATTTGAAATGGAATTTCGCGATGTATTTATATTAATTATTTCGTTATTAATAGCGTTCATACGATTCCTTTTTTTAATATCTACCTCTATAATTCTATATTAATATTAATACAAATAATAAATATTTATATTTTATATTAAATATTAATATAAAATCAGATACAAATTTATTAAATTTGAATATTCGATATTTTTACAAAGTGCTATGAAAAAATTAAAGCTAGAAATATTAGCTCTAATTATTAAAGATAATATTTTCGTTTGAATATGTGTGAAACCCATAGACATAGAATTAGCTAGACTGATATTGGAGATAAGGTTTTGTCACCAATTTGAATAACAATACGCCATTGTGTTTGTAATATTTGTATTTGTACATCATATTTTCAATAAAAATTCAAATTCACTTACATTACTATAATGACTCGTAATTGCTTTAATAAGTATGATTATCACTATTTACAATTTTATTTACTATTTATATTAATGTTGAGTATTTTCTGTATTCCTATTGTTTGTTTTTTTAGTTATTTATTTTCGTTTATGTTCCGTTATATTGTTTTTTGTTTTTACTTTAGACGCCTGATTGCTCTGGCACAAAGAGTCTTTAAATTAAATAATAAATCTATTAAAATAAGTCAAATGATTAAAATTATATAAATAAATACACATATCATATAATATTATAAAATAATTGTACCAAACCCAATAAAAAATTAAGTTATATAATATTTATTTTTAAATATTTTAAAATAATATTTTCATTTAATGACTAAATATGAATTTACTACATAATTAGCTTAAATTATATAAAATTGAGATTACACAATTTTAGATTAATATATAATTCATAAATAAGTAATTTAATATATGAAAAAAACCAATTAAATGTATATTATAATTAGATATTTTCAACTACTATTTTCATATTTTTCATATCAATTGACAAATTATAAAGAATATCACTGAATTATATTGGAATCTATATATTTAATTCAATTAATTCTCATTGTATGCCGATTGTATGCAGATTATCCAAATGGTGACAAAAATACATTGCAGATTTATACAAATACCAGTCTACCCAATTCATAGTCTATGGTGAAACCCCTTTAATTATTAAAGATTACATTTTGAAAACCGTTATCAACTCGTGCATCCCCCTTAAAAACGATTAATAAATTATTAATACATAATAATATCGAATACAGAGTAAACGTACACTATTGAAATAATAACGATCATTCACATATTATGTTTATTAAAATAAAAAATTACTAATATACATTTTATTATTTACTAGCGAATATATACTTACAAATATAACTTCATGTAATAAATATTCGTGAAGAAATTTTTTTAAATTTAATGAATTTATTTTGATTGATAAAATCACTGAAATTAGAATTGATAAAATATAATAAAAGCATAGACATAGAATTATATAGACTGATTTTTGTATAAATCTGCAATGTATTTTTTTCACCATTTGAATAATATGCATATAATGAGAATTCATAGAATTAAATATATTGATTCAAATGTAATTCAATGATAATTTGTCAATTGATATGCTATATATGTAAATATTATTTATAAATATATAATTATAATATACATTTAATTGGAATTTTTCATATATTAAATTACTTATATATTAATTATATATTAATCTAAAATTGTGTTATCTCCATTTTATATAAT
Organism: Osedax fenrisi; assembly: GCA_964019155.1. Classification (NCBI taxonomy): domain Eukaryota; kingdom Metazoa; phylum Annelida; class Polychaeta; order Sabellida; family Siboglinidae; genus Osedax; species Osedax fenrisi. Next base: position 38,032,308 of record OZ025239.1, read on the forward strand.
TTAATCTAATTATTTAATAAATTGATATTTAGTCATTAAATGAAAATATTTCTTTTAAATATTATATAACATAATTTTGTACAAGGTTTTGTACACTTATTTTATAATTTTATATGATAGGTATACTTATTTGTTTAATTGTAATAATTTTGCTTATTTTAATAGATATACTTATTAAAGCAATTTCGAGTCATTATAATTACTATATATAGTAATGTAGGCGAATTTGACTTTTTATTGAAAATATGATGTAAATGACAAACTTGGCAAATACAATAGCGGATTGTCATTTAATTTGGTATTAATCATTTAATTTCATTCAAGACCTCCTACAAACTCGTAGAGCTAGAGAAAACTTTATCTCTAGCTCTATGTACAAAATCGATGTTATAGGAGGTATTGGTAATGGGATAATGAAGATGTTCTGTTAATAAATATTATATTTATATTTAATATAAATATTCTTATAAATACTCTTTAAAACTATTTTATATATAATATTTTAAATACGTATAGGTATATTATATAAGAATATATATATATATATCTGTATAAGAATATGTACTATATATTTTAAATATATATATATATATATATACGATTAATGGATACAAATACAAAATATACTTAACATATTAATCCAATGTTAATATCAAATTAATATCGGATTAATCCGATATTATCGGGGATATAATCGGGGATATAATCGGGGATTAATATATTTGATCTAATGACAATGATATTCATATATTCAATTCCGGATACCCCAATTTTGTACAATCCTTGATGAACGACAGCCAATTAACTGTAATCTAGATTTATTATTATTTATTTATTAGCAACAGAAATAATTTTTTAATATAATTTAAAATTTTAAGTGTATATATATTATTTGTTAATTATAAATACACTATTAAACTAATACTTTATCTGAACATATTCTATTAATAATGTCAAAATTGGATTTGAATACGGTATATATTACATGTTAAATATTTTAATTTAGAAAAAATTTAACTTAAATTTTAAGCTAAATTATAATCACTATGATAGTGACTATCATTGTGAGTCTCTATGATAGTGACTATGTTATCATTTACTAGATCATCTAGTAGATGCTTTAGTAAATAATTTAGTAAATAATTTAATAAATGTATATAATAATTATAATAATGATTATAATTATCATCATTATTATCATAATAATTATAATAATTATCATAATTATTATGTTTAACATTATCATAATGTTAATTGTTATAAGCATTAAAAATAGTGATTATTATAATCATTATTATAATGATTATAATAATATTATAATGATTATAACAATTAACATAATAATGATGATAATTATTATAATCATTATAATGATTATAATATTATATTATTATAATAATTATATTAAATATAATATTAAATATAATAATCATTATCATTATAATGGAATACTATCAAAAAGGACGAGCTGAGGGTTAGCGTTTACATTTAAAATACGAGTTAATAGTATATATGTATATATTGTATTGGTATTTGTGGGTTATTTAGTTTAATTGGTTTAGTTTTGTCCTGCTTGTTTTTTTAACTAACAACATCCAAAAATGATCTTATATAAATTTATTTCACATTTAAAATGTAACATTGCTACTCAACTTGTCCTTTTTGATCATAACCCATTATAATGATTTAATTTATTTTTATTATTTTTTAATAATTTTATAAATTAAATAATATTTAAAATATGATTATTATGATAATGTAATTATTAAAAATATTATAATAATATTTATATGTTATATAATGTGAGTATATATTAAGGTAGCCAGTAACCTCGTACGAGTAATTCGTACGACTAATATAATACAGTTTTTATACGATTATATATAATAACTTATTAAATATTGATATCATATATTGTATTATATATATTCGTATAAGAACTGTATAATTATGAAATAAATTAAATTTAATAAGTCGTACGAGATTACTAAATAAGTCATGCGAAATTACCTCGTACGAGATTACTGGCATTCTATATTAATACCCGTATAATTTAAATATCTTTTATATAAACATATAAGACCAAATAAAAAAATAACAATAACAATATATATATATATACATAGTATATAATATACGGATATTTTTAAGTATATATTTAATTTAATATGATAATTATATTAAATATATTAAATAATTATAATAATTATTATAATAATATAATATTAAATATTACAGATTTAATCTGAAGTTATTATAAATCGGTATATATATTTAAATTATATTTCGCTGATGATACACATCACTTGGTATATATTGTATATTACATACCGTTAATCTCAAAGCAGGCCGCCAATTATTATTAGTAGAATATCAGAGTTCAATTTGTATTTTGATGTTGTGTGATTTCTTTGGTTTGGTTTTATTTTGCTGTTTTTCTAGCTGCATTATATCCCCAAGTGGGCCTACAAATATTGTGTTACTATAAAATATCTTATAATGGGTATAATGTGCAATAGACTACTGCCAGTAGTGCATATATAAGTACCGCCCACATTAAACTCTGACATTATTATAAAAAATCATCGGCCTGCTTCAAGATAATTCTTAAATACTATATATTATTAATTTTTAATATAATATTAAGGCGTGCCTATTCATCATGGCACAATATTTACACTAATATAATAATTATTAAATATTCACTATTATTATAATAATTATAGCGCTAATCGCAATCTTTTATAGTCTCACTTCTGGATTAAGTGAGTTTATAAACGCTTTTAGATATATACTATATAATAATAATATGTATAAGATCTATATAATTAAGATATACATATTCTATTTATTATTTATATATACCAATTGATGTGTATCAATTCGTAAAATAGTGTAATTATGTATACCAATTGACTTGTATCTCAATACTAGGGTCGCTGCAACATGGGGGGATGGGGGGGATATATCCCCCCCCCACTTTAAAATCTAGGGGGACCTCCTATGTATTGGTTCCCACCCATTTTTACCACAACATTTATTTTGATTGGTTGGTCCCTCCTACATACAAAATCGTTCCAGCGCCCTACTCAATACATATTATTATTATCCTAATATTATAATAAAAATAACACAAAATATCCATTTATACTATTTGACTTATATTCATGTTGAAAAAGTAAAAAAGTATGTACTATAATCCGTAATATATCCGTAAAATATTCATAAAAATATCTTAAATGATCCGTATATCCCATTTATATGATAAAAATATAAGATATGATATATTCTAATAGGCATATTTAATATAATATTTTATTAAATATAATTTAATATATTTGTTAACTCACCGAGTTACTCAGTTACTAACTGGTCTAATGCCACATGGTGTTTACAAAATATGACTCGATCGTAGATCTGATCTATGCCCTCCACTTTCGCATCATCTAATTATAATCATTATTTTTTCATAATTATCACAATCAGCATAATTATTATGTTGTTTGTGTGAATAATTAGTCAAATATTTGTGATCTATTATCTAATATAATATTAATATTAATTATTAAATATATAATAATACTTATATATATTCTATAAATAACTTACTCTACATAGTGATTCATTTACTATGTATACATTTTGTTAAGATTTATAGTTATTATAATAATTATATATGATATATATATATATATATATGATATATGATATATAGTATATAAGTATTATAATAATAAACGTAGTTAACGAATAATTGTGTATCATACGTTATACGTAGCTTATGCACAAATGTGAGTAGAAATAAGATAAAATAAAATAATTGCTAACATATATGCATATATATATATTCAATTATTTATATTATTAAATATAACAGTACACATAATTAAATTTTTAGATTCGTAGATCAAACAAATATTCTAAATTAAATAAAGTTAAAAGTAAATATTGGATATCGGGCTAATGTCTTCGACATCGATCTTGCCATTATTCCCCATCCACTTCTCAAATATACATTCCTAACTTTATAATTATAATTCTAATTATATTCCGTTTAGTTCAATATTTACAGTTTTTCTCTTATTTTCGTTTCCCTTCTCAATTAATATTTCATAGGTCGTGAGTATTTCGATGTCAGAAATCTACTTCACTAGTAATCACTGGAACATCAATTTAAATTAATTAAACCAAATATATATTCAACACGTAATCACCACAATTTTACGATAGAGCGAGTATGAATCATCAGTATATTGCATCGTAGACTATGACTCATGGTATGAATATGACCCATAATATGTCTATTACACACTCTACATTTGACTTTTTATATTTTACAGTATTTATATGTAACATATTTTATCGTACTTATTATATATCTTATTATAATAATCAGACGCGGAAGGTCTTACGAATATAAGACCGCTGTACCTTTGTAAATGGCATAGGTATATTTACCGTTATTAGTTCGTACAGTAAAGTAATATTACTAAATTGAGTTAAACCGCGTTCTTACCAAAAGATAGGGCTACGCTTTTATAGCGAGATATCGGCTGCTTCGCATTATTGACTTCACATTTCGTACTCAATATTAGTAAGCGTTTACATAACGTGAAGCAGTCGATATCTAGATGCAAAAGTCGGGCCGCATATTTTGGTAGGAATTCGGCTTTAGTCTACTTACGATACGTATGCATAGTAGGTACACGCTACAATACTCGACGCTACAATACTCGACGCTATAATACTCGACGCTATAATTACTAGACGCTAGATTATTTCTCAACTCGAAACATGCGACATAATGCGGGATATACTAATACACGGACCATTGGCGGATCTTTTTGCGTATATTACAGATACATCGGTAGGTACCTGGTCGAAAGGTTCGCATTGTATTGCGCGTAAACATTGCGAGCGCGCGGTAACGATTACATAACAACAACAACATCGACAACAGGACATATGTACGGAGCCAGACATCTCCGCCGAACACAAGGAGGAGCCGAATAATCTTAACACGATTAATAGTCCGCTGAGAATGAAACCTAAAACGGGTTACACATCGCATACTAGCTAGGTACATACAGACATACTAGCTAGGTACATACAGACATATCAGATAGGTACATACAGACATATCAGATAGGTACATACAGACATATCAGATAGGTATAGACATACTAACTATGTATACACACATCAGATAAGTACATATAAACATACTATCTATGTACAAACTCAAGAAGACTTAAGTTACCTATTACTTAACACACAAAGAGTACCTCTTTGTGTGTTCACCCATAGATTATGACATATCTCCAATAATAAGTGGGTGTGGCTACTCGGAAATTACCTCTATACCGAGGACACAACATATATACCGAGGACATAACCTATATACGGAGGACATAACCTATATACTGAGGACGTAACCTCTATACAGAGGACGTAACCTCTATACAGAGGACGTAACCTCTATACAGAGGACGTAACTTCTATACTGAGGACATTACCTCTATACTAAGGACATAACTTCTATACTGAGGACATAACCTCTATACAGAGAACGTAACATCTATACTGAGGACATAACTTCTATAATAAGAACATAACTTCTATACTGAGGACATTACCTCCATTCTAAGGACATAACCTCTATACTGAGGACATCACTTCTATACCGAGGACATAAACTATTCTCCTAGATATGCGTATAATTGATATACATTTCTAATTTATAAAATAATATAACTATCGGAAATACGATTTCCTGTAATATCATTACTATTATAGTGGCATGTCTATTACTAGTATTACATCTTTTACGGTAGAAAGGGTGTATTCGCAATTACCATGCTAATTTTAGCTCTAGCTAAAATGGTAAGAATTAAAAACTAATAAAGATAATTAAATACTTTTTTTTAATCAATAGATATGATCCTACTTCATATATGTTATGATATTTTATAAATATAATGTATTTAAAATTATGTAAAAAAAATAGTTAAAATATTTCTTATATTTTTTGTATTATAAATGTGCAAGTTTATCATAATTTATTTTAATAATATAATAGTATAATAAAGTATCCTTCATAAAATATATAGTGTTACATGTTATTCATATACAGTAAACATTTCAGATACATTTATTAAAAATCAAAGAAGTAGTAGCTATATGTATGCTTACTAAGTGGAAAAAGTAAAAACTTGAGAGAATGACATATAAAGTTTTACTGTCAAATAAATTTCCTGTCAATTTCATAAAATTTGTAATTCGATTTATCTATTAAAATACCTTATATTGATAGAAATACTCAAAAATAATTTAAAATATCTTACAATGTGATAAATAAGAATGAACATGATAATATTTAATAAAAAATTATTGATAATATTATACTATTTTAACGCGAGCTAAGCTCACCTAGCTTGTACCCTCAAATGGACGAAAAATGCGCGACCTTACACCATTAATATATTAATAGCCTATTACATCAATGAATAACTTATAGCATACTAAATCAATGAATAGCCTTTTTTATCTATAAATAGCCTCAACATCGCGTATTAGCCTACTGACCTACTCCCGCGCGTGACCAGGTCCCGAGCTGCAGAGTTTCGACCGTCTCAACTGGCTGATACATCTGCACTACACGCGAGGGGAAACCGACCGCTGCAAGTCTCTGATCAGCGAACAGTTGTTGTTGACCGGCGGGCAGTGCGAGTATGCCGTCTACGTGCAGGGTACGTCTACCTTATAAGTATGTTCACACGTCTACGTGCAGGGTACGTCTACCGTTAAGTATGTTCACACGTCTACTTGCAGGGTACGTCTACCTTATAAGTATGTTCACACGTCTACGTGCAGGGTACGTCTACCGTATAAGTAATATGTTCACACGTATAAGTATAGGGTACGTGTGTACCATATGAGTATGTGCGTGTATACCTTATGTGTATGTATACCGTATAAGTATATAAGTACAGCTTACGTCTACCATATAAGTATGAGTATGTATAAGTACAGGGCACGAGTGCAACACATAAGTATGTTTTAGGTACAGAATACGTGTACAATGTAAAATATACTTTGGAGACATAAGGACAATGTACATGATATATAAGGTTTATACACCGTGCAATGTACAAGGTAAATAAGGTATACGAGGTACATAAGGTAAATAAGGTATACGAGGTACATAAGGTACACAATGTATACGAGGTACATAAGGTACACAATGTATACGAGGTACATAAGGTAAATAAGGTATACGAGGTACATAAGGTACACAATGTATACGAGGTACATAAGGTACACAATGTATACGAGGTACATAAGGTAAATAAGGTATACGAGGTACATAAGGTACACAATGTATACGAGGTACATAAGGTACACAATGTATACGAGGTACATAAGGTACACAATGTATACGAGGTACATAAGGTACAAGGTATACGAGGTACATAATGTACACAATGTATACGAGGTACATAAGGTACACAATGTATACGAGGTACAAATATATAAGCGGACATCTCGATGCCCCTCCCCCATACCGTATTGATTTATCGCATGAATACGTGTGCCACTCTAGTAATGAATTAATGATCGTTGTTAACAATAGGTTCGCAGCAGCAGCAGCATTAATAATATGACTCATCGCTAGCTATCGTGCACCTGTAACTAGGCCCTCTATAGAGGTCATAACCCCTCAATCTAACTTTAGTTCTATTGTCGATTATTTGTCGTTTATTTTTACCGCAATTGTAATATTTTTAATTTATTTAATTTTTTAATTTCGTATTATTCTATGTTTATTTCAATAACGTACTTTATCGTTATATAATATAATATTTATAGTTTAGACTTTAGACAATATATTTGCTTAAATGAATTATCAATCTAGCTAGTCCCTCTAATGCTGTGGTCTATGCAATTCTAGTTTGTTTGTCCATATTACATCTCAGATAACGTTGGCTGTATGTCTATATGGGCGTGTGGCTTCTTATAGCCTCTCCGATCAGAAGTATCGCTTTCAGCACACCATCAGTAGCAATCGCAAGAATTCCACAACAATCTTGAATTTAATATGAAATTTTTTAGTGTTTTTTGAAGTTTGGTTTTGTTCGTCATAAAATTCTAAAATTTACATACAATAAAATATTTAAAGAATAGGATAATGTATTAATATTAGCTAATTTGTATCACTCAATAATACATAGATGTAGTTTGCAGAACAGTAAATGACATTATTTAAAAAAACGAACATTTCAAAAAATATTTAAACCACAACATCTAATATTTCCAATGTTTAAACCGAAAACGCTACCCTGCCCAACCGCGAGCATCTGTATCTGAATAGCGCTTTGATGACTACGCTTTACTACGACCATACACGTAGGATTACTACAGAGGAAGTCTGGAGATATACAGGCGTCACTGGAGAGCTTTCAGAAGTGTATTCTCCTGAACGCTAACAACATCGAAAGTCTGAAACAAGTCGCCAGATCTCTGTAAGCTTCCCCTTTTACACCTTCTCCCTCCCTCCCTTCTTTCTTTCCCTCCTTATCTCTCCCTCGCCATCCCTCGCCCATCTTTCCCTTCCCTCACCCTCCCTCCTTACCTAGCTCCCTCCTTTCCTTTCCCTTCTTCTCTCCCTCTCTCCATACCTCCCTCTCTCTCACTCAATGATATACAACTACAGTATTAATGATATGTGTGTATGTATGTGTTTGTGCACATGTGTGTGTGTGTGTGTGTGTGTGACCGAGTACACTTTCCACGATAATAGTTGTGAGATGCATTTAGATATATACGAGTACAATGTAAATTCTTATTTATTAGGATAAACAATCGACTCCTGTAAGAATTATTTATTACAATATAAATTATTTATATAAATTGATAATTTTTACTATGCAATCTATTGATTTTAATTCATAAAATGTTTCAAAATACATTACTAGCATGCTAATAGGTTCGTTCTATTATCAAATCAGAGTAAATGGTGTGTATGTCTTATATATTTATATTAATTTAATATCCTATATCCTAATATAATTGAAATTTATCATTGAAATTTATGATTGAAAGTATTTGTATTTCCATATATGATTAATATTTTTATAATTTATTAAATATATATTTACGAATATTATAAAATATAAAATATGCATTCAAATTATATTATATGTATACAAAGTCTATAAACAAAGTTTGAATTCATCTATCAACCTAAAAAAATATTATTCTTACAAAATGCAAATATAATAAACAATTAATATTTCCAAAAAAACATTACAAATATATAGATAAGTGTATGTATTATTTATGATATTTACATTCAGATTTCTACTGGCACGTCATAAAGCCGCCCTAGATGTCTATACCGAAGCAGGCAAATTGGTGGAATCTGATTGGGTTATTATCAATACGATAACAAGTACGAATCCGTAACATTATTTTATGTAATTTAATGTTTTTAACGCATTTTTAATTCGTATATTTCATAATTTATACTTGCATAAGTTTATAGGAACAATGTTTATAAAACGTATAAACCTAATTACCATGACAACAGTATATGTTACAACAGCGTATAGCTAGCGTGTCCCTTCGATAACATAGCATTATGATCTCCTATAGTAAACTAATGTTTAATTACTAGAAGCTACTAAAGTAATCCCTGAAACCTCTTACTTCTATAATGTAAATAATGTTTGTCGCTTTTTCAGCAACATAGCCAGATATCATCCGCTTCAAATTATTATAATTTTCTTCATACTACTTGCCCGATATTTATTAAATATGCTACAATTTACAAATTTAATGTAGGCGTATATCTGTCAATAAAAGAGGGCACGAATTTTGGTTATTTTATATATTATTGTCGGTTTATTCGTCGATTGTTTTCTTTTTTGTTATACATCCTAAATTCCAGTGTTAGGCCGCAGTGCACACCTTACTTTATCATACAGCTATGATTTCCTTATAGATATCTTATCGCAGCATATTAATTAATAATGCATACCTTTTATAACATAATCTCTGGTTAAAGCGTTTTAGTATTAACATTTTTATAAAACGCCCACAATCATTAATCGCTAAATAAATAATAGTATTAATTCAATAGTAATTTAATGATTTTACTCATCGATACCGTAATGAAATGATACGTACCATTAGGCTAGTATCTTCAACGATAATAGAACGTCACGATAATGCTTGGTAGACGACCTCATAGTGATTATATACACGATGAATGCGAACACACGTGTGTAATTGTTCTATACTTCTATAACTCTATACTTCAATAACCTCATACTTCAATAACCTCATACTTCAATAACCTCATACTTCTATAACCTCATACTTCAATAACCTCATACTTCAATAACCTCATACTTCTATAACCTCATACTTCAATAACCTCATACTTCAATAACCTCATACTTCTATAACCTCATACTTCAATAACCTCATACTTCAATAACCTCATACTTCAATAACCTCATACTTCAATAACCTCATACTTCAATAACCTCATACTTCAATAACCTCATACTTCTATAACTCTATACTTCAATAACCTCATACTTCAATAACCTCATACTTCTATAACCTCATACTTCAATAACCTCATACTTCAATAACCTCATACTTCAATAACCTCATACTTCAATAACCTCATACTTCAATAACCTCATACTTCTATAACCTCATACTTCAATAACCTCATACTTCAATAACCTCATACTTCAATAACCTCATACTTCAATAACCTCATACTTCAATAACCTCATACTTCTATAACCTCATACTTCAATAACCTCATACTTCTATAACTCTATACTTCAATAACCTCATACTTCAATAACCTCATACTTCAATAACCTCATACTTCTATAACTCTATACTTCAATAACCTCATACTTCAATAACCTCATACTTCAATAACCTCATACTTCAATAACATCATACTTCAATAACCTCATACTTCAATAACCTCATACTTCAATAACCTCATACTTCAATAACTCTATACTTCAATAACCTCATACTTCTATAACCTCATACTTCAATAACCTCATACTTCAATAACCTCATACTTCAATAACCTCATACTTCTATAACCTCATACTTCAATAACCTCATACTTCAATAACCTCATACTTCAATAACCTCATACTTCAATAACCTCATACTTCAATAACCTCATACTTCTATAACCTCATACTTCAATAACCTCATACTTCTATAACTCTATACTTCAATAACCTCATACTTCAATAACCTCATACTTCAATAACCTCATACTTCTATAACTCTATACTTCAATAACCTCATACTTCAATAACCTCATACTTCAATAACCTCATACTTCAATAACATCATACTTCAATAACCTCATACTTCAATAACCTCATACTTCAATAACCTCATACTTCAATAACTCTATACTTCAATAACCTCATACTTCTATAACCTCATACTTCAATAACCTCATACTTCAATAACCTCATACTTCAATAACCTCATACTTCAATAACTCTATACTTCAATAACCTCATACTTCAATAACTCTATACTTCAATAACCTCATACTTCAATAACCTCATACTTCAATAACCTCATACTTCAATAACCTCATACTTCAATAACTCTATACTTCAATAACCTCATACTTCAATAACCTCATACTTCAATAACCTCATACTTCAATAACTCTATACTTCAACAACCTCATACTTCAATAACTCTATACTTCAATAACCTCATACTTCAATAACTCTATACTTCAATAACCTCATACTTCTATAACCTCATACTTCTATAACTCTATACTTCAATAACCTCATACTTCAATGACCTCATACTTCAATAACCTCATACTTCAATAACCTCATACTTCAATAACCTCATACTTCAATAACCTCATACTTCAATAACTCTATACTTCAATAACCTCATACTTCTATAACCTCATACTTCAATAACCTCATACTTCAATAACCTCATACTTCAATAACCTCATACTTCAATAACTCTATACTTCAATAACCTCATACTTCAATAACTCTATACTTCAATAACCTCATACTTCAATAACCTCATACTTCAATAACCTCATACTTCAATAACTCTATACTTCAACAACCTCATACTTCAATAACTCTATACTTCAATAACCTCATACTTCAATAACCTCATACTTCAATAACCTCATACTTCAATAACTCTATACTTCAACAACCTCATACTTCAATAACTCTATACTTCAATAACCTCATACTTCAATAACTCTATACTTCAATAACCTCATACTTCAATAACCTCATACTTCAATAACCTCATACTTCAATAACCTCATACTTCAATAACCTCATACTTCAATAACCTCATACTTCAATAACCTCATACTTCAATAACCTCATACTTCAATAACCTCATACTTCAATAACCTCATACTTCAATAACCTCATACTTCTATAACTCTATACTTCAATAACCTCATACTTCAATAACCTCATACTTCAATAACCTCATACTTCTATAACTCTATACTTCAATAACCTCATACTTCAATAACCTCATACTTCAATAACCTCATACTTCAATAACATCATACTTCAATAACCTCATACTTCAATAACCTCATACTTCAATAACCTCATACTTCAATAACCTCATACTTCAATAACCTCATACTTCAATAACCTCATACTTCAATAACCTCATACTTCAATAACCTCATACTTCAATAACCTCATACTTCAATAACCTCATACTTCAATAACCTCATACTTCAATAACCTCATACTTCAATAACCTCATACTTCAATAACCTCATACTTCAATAACCTCATACTTCAATAACCTCATACTTCAATAACCTCATACTTCAATAACCTCATACTTCAATAACCTCATACTTCAATAACCTCATACTTCAATAACCTCATACTTCAATAACCTCATACTTCAATAACTCTATACTTCTATAACTCTATACTTCTATAACTCTACACTTCAATAACTCTATACTTCTATATACCACTCCGCACACACACGTTTCCTTATCATTATGCTAAACACATATTCGTTACGCAATACTAACCCATTTATCACACGATACTTGCAGGAGATCTCGCACAACAAGGGAGTGTGTTACATGCACCTCAAGAATTACGAACAAGTTAGTGTTTGCTAGGGGCGCTGCAACAGGGGGTACGGGGGGGGATATGTCCCCCCAACTTTAAAATCTAGGGGGACCTCCTATGTATTGGTCCCCCACTTATACCACACAATTTATTTTGATTGGTTGGTCCCTCCTACATACAAAATCATTCCAGCTCCCCTAATATTTGCGCGCGCGCGCGATTAAAGCGTGTATACTAATCTAAGTCTAGCCCTTTTGTAGCGCTCGTAATAAAGGTTAATAGTTAACCTACGTGCCAATAATAATCACTACCCAACCATAAATATGTTCAAGTTCAAAAATATCTAAAATGCAAAAACCACCAGGAATATGTTCGTCTTTCTATGTGCACATACCCCTTTCGCGCTCAATGCTATACCGTTATTCCGCTGACTATACGGTAACCACGCGGTGAACGAGCTAACACCTCTACCATCTTTACGCTGAGAATAAACTCTATCTTTACGACGTACCGATGCTAATTATAATAAAGAATATGCAGCACATTTTCACCAAAAAAATAAGCGAGCGCCCAATAATATTCGTTATACCTTTAGATTTGTATTGTTACCTAGATCGGTATTGCTATATCTCACTACTGTAAAATTCTTCAACACGCCTGGACTCCATGCCCTGGAGACTCAATTTATGTGTCCTAAGATGGCTGACCATCACATGACAGATACTTTTAAACACAAATATTCAAACAAATAATATTTATTTTTAAATACATTTGCTTTTTTTCTATATACGCTTATAAAGTGCGTTTCAATTATCAAAATAAACATTTATATTAATTATTTATACTGCAATATAATTGCAACATTTAATTTGATTAAATATTACTTTATATAAGATGGTCGGCCATCTTAGGACACATAAATCGAGTCTCAATGCCTGTTGAAGAAAAATCACGTGTAAAAATCACTACCAATCTAAGTAAACTATAAATATATGATTATACCCTTGGCATATTTCCTATATGACTCGATATTAAGATGGTCGTAGAATTCACGAGCGTTTAATTTTTTACTATCGCAGATTACTGACTTACACTTTTCTAGCTTTCCTATTTATCGTGTAGACAGCCCTTAGATTCGTGCAATTTGAGAACAGTTTGAATAACATAACTCAACTCGCATATAACATTCAGTTTTAACATAGACCTTAATTATGATTGGTGCGTACGCTGCTAGTTTTTATACTATATAGAATCATTATGTAGAATCATTTTGTCTAGTTATAAAACATCTGTAACATTCTACGACTCTTCTTAAAATGAATTCAAAGAATGATTCAATATTCTACTGAGAACACCAAAATTAATATCAAGAACTATTATAACGTTAAACTAAATAAGTTGATTTTCTTCACATATTATATTTTATGAAGTGTGTTGCACTCTTGTAATAGATAAAGGTGTGGCAATATCTGATCGCACAAAGAACTAAAATATTGAAACATCGATGGTGCCTAATACGTGGTCATTCAAAATATGTATCTATATATATATATATACACATTTTATCATGTCATTCAATAAACAAGTTATTACCAAAATAAAAAATGTTTAATTAAATTAAATTATATTATTTCTATTTTTACACTAAATTTAAAAAATTATTACAATTATCATATTCTATTTTAATATATCGTTAGCAATCCGTAAATAAATCAGAATTATAAGTACCTAAATGTTATCGATGAATGAAAGTGAAATCTTACATATTAATTTAATTATCTCCTCCATGTTAAATTTCAAATAATCCCTTATTTAATATGTTGACCTAATTTTCGCGCACATTAGTTTATGCTTTATTTATATTTATTTTTTTTAAATAATATTAATCATAAAAACTTCCATCGCTATGCGGCCCGATTACTACGCATCGAATAGAAATCCTATAATATCTTAGCATAACAATAATACTTGTCACATACACGCGCACATCGTGATAATTTCATACCCAAGAAACCTAATGCGTGAACGTCAATATTAACAAGTCTATATTATAGTTAAATAACCACATGGATATAAATATAATATTTATGCAATATATCATGCAATTTTTCAATAAATATATATCGTATATCATATCTTTATTTATATATTATATATATTTATATATTATTAATATATTATATACTATTCGAAATCGACGCATTATAGAGTCTATGCAATCATCATTAACGATGCGTGTAAATAATACTTTCTCGCCACCGACAGGCTAAGAAATGTTTACGTGAAGCTATCGCGATCAGCAACAACATGAAGAGTTTCGTGGTACTGGCTAATGTGTCGGTACTCGAGGACGATGTACACATGGCCATCGATATCTATCTGATAGCTTCAGAGTTAGGCCTTCGCTATCTCGCGTCACCTTATCTACGCTCGCTTTATAGATTATCTATTATTTACGGTTTAATTTACACTTTACCTATCTATTCTCATGTAATCTATTCTTATTATCTCATCTTATCTATTCTCACTTTACAGTGTACCACCTTATCTATTCTCATATTATCTATTATTATTATTATCTTATCTCATATATTCTCACTTTATCTATTCTAACCCTATCTATTCTCATATTATCTGTTGTCCATGGTCAATGGACATATGTTAGCGCTATTATATACTATCATGGTAGCGCTATTATAATTATAATTAACTATATAATATTTCGTGCTAAAATTATGTTTGATAATTTAGTTATATAAATTTTGCCCTATTATAAATATATATGCCAATTTAGCACTATTATTAAATATATATATATATATACATTATAGTTGCCTATAATGATGCAAATATTATATTGTATTAAGTTAATACTATTAACTATATATGATTATGTATGATTAAATATAGACCTAATATTGATCTCTGCGCACAGGTACTATTTTGAATCCCTGAAAGAGTGTTAATAAATGTTTTGGTATATATAATAATTACTATAATAATTATATAAGCTATTATAATATTTACTATATAATATATAATGGAGACTACCATCTTTGTGAACATAGATTAATATATAATCTCTAGTACTCTCCTTTGAGCAGAAATTGTATTGCTTCGTCTGTATTTGAACAACTATTTTCAATTCAATTCAATATAAGGTATTAATATAATACTTTGTATCATCATATTTACTATATGAATATTTTTAAAAAGGTTTCTGGTTTTTCTAACAAAACAGATACATACATAATCAATACAATTGTAACAACATGTATTACATGTTGTTAGTACAAGCGAGCTATCAACAGTAAGTCTATGTTTAATCATATGTAATCATATAGTTAATACAATATAATCGTAGTATTATTACAAGCTACTATATATATATATTTCTATATATATATATATATATATATATATATATATATATATATATATAAATATATATATATAAATATATATGTATATATATATATACGTATATATATATATATTAAGACAATATCCCCCGATCACAAATGCCCCAATGATCGCGATCCTGCCCATCACTGCCTGCGTGTAGTGTCCCCTTCAAATATATATAATGTATAATAATTAGAGATATTATAAACATTGTCCTCAGAGGGAATGTTATACTAGCTGAATGTTATAGGAATGTTATATAGGAATGTTATATTATATTGTTATCATATAATATTACCTATATTTATTGGAAAATTATATATATAGACAACGCCCAACATTTCAGACTCTCTATATCTCATAAAACAAAATATATATCACATATTTCAATATAGAAAGTTTGATTTCGTATCTATATACATGTTGGACAATTATCTCATAAAATCTGATAAATCAGAACACAATTCCTAGATTTGGAAAATAAATTCTATAACTTAGAATTTATTATTTTCTATTTCATATTTTATTATATAGAATGCGTATTAAGTTTATTTATAATAATCTACTATATAAATATTGGCTAATTTGATATGTATTAAAAGTTTATTTAAAACTTAAGTATCAGTAATAACGTCTCACATATCTATTTATCAATAATACTTGTCATTAAATATTGTAAATTTAAATTCGATAATTGTGATGAATATGATGGCCATAATATACTATATTTAGAAGTTATAAAACCAGCATGTCTAAACAATAATATTACCAATTTTTTTCAATAAGTTATTTTATATATTTTGAATCATGATATATATATATCATAATATTAGTATATCAATAAATATAAAAATATAAAATATATTTTTCTTTTATTAAATATTAAATACTATTGTTTTTATATAATATATACTATATAATATTTTATCCTGATAGATATTATCTTTGGGGTGATACTATCCAGGGGAATATAGTTCTAATAGGATATATATATATATATATATATATATATATATATATATATATATATATATATATATAATAATATAATAGTGTTAACTTGTCATATATATATTTAAAATAGCTCAAAATTGTATATAGTAATATTAACATACTCAATTTGAATAGCGTGAACTTCTATATAGCTAATTATAATAATGATCACCATTCTTAACTTATTATAGCTTATCTTATCTATTGTTATCTTGTGGTATTCACTAATATTCCATCTGCGGTTAGTCATGATTTCTATTTGGTTGTAAAATTGTAATCATGCTATTAATAGTGCATTAATTCTCTTGTTTGCATCGCATTTTAGACTTATTGAATTTAATTTTGTTTCTATATTATATTAATTGTACTATATACGAAACTAAAGTTAATAAGTCTTCTGATATAAATATATCAAGATTTTAACTCATTTATATTTGCTCTAAATTATAATAATATAAGATAATTTCAGATATAAACAGTTATTTTGGACTTGGACCCACAAAATTATATTCAATATACAGACTATATACTGACTTAATAGTGGGCATTTTCTCAGTTTCAAGAGTATATGATTTAAATTTAAATCAACAATTTATAATTATATCAATAATTTGTAATGTATTATATTTTAATGTGTTAATTAATAATACAATGTATAATTTATAATAATTTACACGAATGATATAATTATATCAATTATATTTATTTATATATTCTAATTGTAACAATTTATTTTGCTATATTTTTCATAGAAATATTCAATTCATTTCATGAAGTTTATTTCTATACTGTATATGTACGATGTTAGTGAATATTCAATATTTAGAAATATTTATTAAACTACATACATTTCATCCTCTACTAGTATTTTAACTATGATTATTTAGTTATATTGTTTTGCTCTCACCTCATTAGTTCCCCAGTATTTCTTTATAATAGATTTGAATTCAATATATTACATGACCTATACGCGCACCATATTACACATGTTACTTCATCATTTAGTTTATCACCGGAAAATTCCGAAATACTTACGAACCTAGGCCTACTTTACATGAAGGTTTCTATATATAGATCATGGTGTTGTATTTCATCTCGAGTGTTTTACTTTGTTCATCATCACCATTATCATCATCATCTCATTATCATAAATATCATCATCATTATCACCATCATCATCATAATCACCACCATCATCATCACCATCATCATCATCACCATCATCATCACTACCATGATCATCACCATCAATCTTGCATTAATAATGATCTCTCTCTATGTTCAGATAGCATCAATGTTTGGTTATTAAGAAATAACCTTCTTAATACAAATAAAACTGAATTAATTAATATTTCAATTTCTCCGAATAGATTCCCAATAGTCAATGTAGATAATATTCAAATAAATAGTGGATCCAATGTTAAAAATCTGGGGGTTATATTTGATGAAAAACTATCTCTCATACCACACATAAATTATTTGTGTAAATCAGCTAATTTATCACTATATAAAATAAAATCAATTAGAAAATTAATCACACATAAAACTTGTAAAATACTAATTCATTCTCTTGTTTTTTCACGCTTATATTATGTTAATTCACCATATAATATATTACCCAAATGTAGAACTAACAAAATTGATAAAATTATTAGATCATCTATCCGTACTATTCATAATATAAAATTCAATAACCATATATCAATTAGCTCCCTCCAGCATAAATTACAAATACTTTCCTTAAAAGACAGAGCCTTCCTTAAATCTATTCATATACATATAATATATTATCTGAAAGGATAGCCTATTATCGACCTCTCTCTTCCCAAGGATCTACCAAGTCTGTAAAACTAAATTTACCTAAATATAATTATGAGACTATTATGGGTAGATCTTTCTGTGTGTCAGCACCTACCAACTGGAATAAACTTCCGGCAAAATTACGTTGTGAAATGAAATGAAATATTTTCCGACGTAAAGTAAACATTTTTTACTTCATTAATATTAATATTATTTTATATTTATTTATCGTAATTATTTAAATCAACATGTTATATTTATTTATTTTCATTTTTTTAATTTTTATCACACACTGTTGAGTAATGTAATTCGTTTTATATTTTTACAGTGTCTAAATAAACTATCAAATCAAAATCATCACCACCATCATCATCATCATCATCATCACCACTACCATCATTACCACCACAATCATCATCATCATCATCACCATCATAACCATCATCATCATCATCATCATCATCATCATCGGCATCCCTCCGCACAGTTAGGTCAATACAACAAAGCGTTTGAGAAGCTCGGTAACGCGATGACCTATAACCCTAAGAACACGAGAGCTATCCTCGGGGTCGGCTGTGTCATGCAGAAACACGGCGATCCGGACGTGGCTATAAGGTTGTCACTTCTCTCTCTCTCTCTCTCTTTCTCTCTTTCTTTCTTTGTTTCTCTCTCTATCTCTCTCACTCTCTTTCTCTCTCTCTCTCTCTCTTCTCTCTCTCTCTCTCTCTCTCTCTCTCTCTCTCTCTATCTCTCTCTCCCTCTCTCTCTCTCTCTCTCTCTCTCTCTCTCTCTCTCTCTCTCTCTCTCTCTCTCTCTCTCTCTCTTTCTCTCTCTATCTCTCTCTCTCTCTCTCTCTCTATCTCTCTCTCACTCTCTCTATCTCTCTTTCTCTATCTCTCTCTCTCTCTCTCTCTCTCTCTCTCTCTCTCTCTCTCTCTCTCTCTCTGCTTTTTTAAGGCCAGATATTTTAGAATTTATCTGCTTATATATCTATTTCATCGCTAGCTATCGGTTACTATTTATAACAATTCACATCGAAAATACATGATATTAGTGGTCAACGTGTTGGTTAGTTAAAATTAGGCAACCAGACTATATTTTATGCTGTTTTAATCTATCAAGATGCGTTTACACCAACAAATAGGGCCCACTTTTACCCTGAATTTTATAGCCAGATATCGGCTTTATCTAATATTTTATTTTTTGAATATTTACTAAACATTTGGGAGGTAATTTGAAGTAAATTATAATAATTGAAAAGAAATAATTTCAACCAGCCAATATTTGACATAAAAGTGGGTAAAAAATGGACTTGACTTTTTAGAGTGAACTTTGTGACTTTATGCATTATTTTAATTATATAATTTGTAATCTGCCTTATGGCTGCCTCCATCATCACCCTAACGTCACTTTATCATAGTAAGTACAAGACTGCGGCCGCCATACTTCCAGAGAGCGCCCCCTTGTGGAACAATATCGGAATGTGTTTCTACGACAAGAAGAAGTACGTAGCCGTAAGTATAGGTGGTGGTGGATTACCAGATGAGATTAGACGTGTGACGTTAATTACATGACAATAACTGCCCGCATAGCTCAGTTGGCTAATGCGTCAGACAAACAGGCAGTAGGACGCGAGTTCGAGTCCCATCCGGACCATTTAAATAGTTCTTCAATTAATACATTAATAATAATTATTTAGAAGTGATCCCATATAATATTTATAAAAATGATCAGCTCTCATTAAAATCATAGATACCTTAACATGGATGCCTTAATTTGAAAGTAGCTTCAAAGAAACATTAAAGGCATTTGGTTATAAGTAAAAACTATATTTCAGTTCGTAGCTGTGATAATAGCACTCCACAGTGATTAACAGTAATGATACACTCGCCTGCGTAACAGGGGCCAGTTATGCTGAGAAAATAAATCATCCTAAGATCATGCTAGGACAATCCTTAACTATCGTCTTACGATAATCCTAGGAGAATTTACTTTCTCGGAACAAGTGGCCCCAGATTTAGTACTATTAGTCACTCGTTAACTTCATCTGGTAGTCACGCCTCACTGAACACACACACAGGCTATCAGCTGTCTGAAGCGGGCGAACTACCTGGCGCCCTTTGATTGGCTGACGCTGTACAACCTAGGCCTGGTGCACCTGTACATGCAACAGTACGCTTCAGCCTTCCACTTCCTGTCGGCCGCTATCAACGTGAAGCCCAAGTTTGCTCAGCTGTTCATGCTCTTAGCCGGTAGGTGATGCCCCCTTGCTCTACTAGCCCCCACTACACTCCACTACACTAGCCCCACTACACTCCACTCTACACTAGCCCCACTACACTCCACTAACCCACACTACACTCCACTATACACTAGCCCCCCTACACTCCACTCTCAACTAGCCCACTTGACTGGTCCCACACTACACCCCACTACACCCACTTGATCAGCCCCCCCGTGACTAGCCATACTGTATCTCTACAGCTTTACTAGCCCCACTGTCCTCCCATGATTGACTAGACTTACTGCCCTATGGCCAATAGACTACTGGCGTATATTACGATTGTACGTCGTAACCATTAATTACAATTGATTATAATTATAGGTGTGCAATTGGTTATTAGAATATTACATTTATATTTATATATTCTATACATCCATTCATAGATATATATATATATAATATATTATACATTTAAATAGCGTATGATTATAACCAGTGATTTAGTGGGGAGTGATCGTGTGTGGATTGGTGATTTCGTTCGTAGTGTAAATTCTACTATTTATCAATAATTCTTTACATTAATACGTATTATCATTGCACACGAGATCACTCCTCACGAGATCACTGGTATTCGCATACGATATATATACCAGTTATATATATACGTACGTATATATTCTATACATACGTTTATACATACGTTCATACATATATATATATATAATATATTATACATATATTAAAATAGCATACGATATATAACTAACTAATATCTACACTACAGTGGCTCTAACACATCTAGAGGACATCTCTAACGCTAAACAAGCCTACGAACAAGCGATCCTATTGGACAAGTTAGTCACATGATGATGTTAACGGTTACAGTCCTCCTGTTTATCTGTCCCCTTTCTTTCCTATTAAATATTCAAGCTAAGTAGATAAAGTGTAATAACTGCCTGCGTGGCTCAGTTGGCTAAGGCGTCAGACACACAATCAGTAGGACGCGAGTTCGAGCCTCGTCCGGACAATTATAATAGGTCTTAAAATAATATTTAGAAGTTAAATTATATAATTGTGTATAAATAATGATCGACTCTCATTAAAACCATGGATTCCTAACATGAGAGCAGCTTCGAAGGGACATTAGATCCTTATAGTTATAAGTAAAAACTTCATCTAACTTCCTGTATGGGATGAGAGGACAAAAATATACACTGATATATGCACTATTTCTATTGTTATTGTTATTAATATTTTGGTGGTATACACTGTATACCATATACCATATGCATACGTAAAAAAGTAAAATGGGATATGAAATTTTGTATAATATATCAAAATAAATATTCCTATATATTTAATTAATCTAAGTGCGCAGACATTTTGTTTATTTTACATGTAGTAGATAGGAAATATATAGGGTCATCTTGAAATCATATTCCTAATACTTTTATATTTTATATATAAATATGCATACAAATATTACACTCTAATTTTATTCATATAATTGAATATATAATAGAAATTTATAAAAAAAAATTATTACTTCTACAATGTATTCTAAAAAATATATTTTATATATAGCAAGAAAAATTAGATTGATTGTATTCATATTCACAGAGCCTATAGCATTTGAAGTTTTTAGGTATTGATAAATAATTATTACAAGTAAATTGTATTCAAAGTTTTTCAATTATAAATTCAATAATTCAATAAATAAAATACATTATTTTATATATATATTATAATTCAATATTTAAAACACATTATTTTATATTTTATACATTTATATTATACAAATATATACATTATTATATACAATGAATTCAATATTTATTGTATATATATATTATATATAAATACCTAAAACACATTATTTTATATATTCATGCAATATATTTCACAATATTCATATAATATGTAATTAAATTATATCATATATGCTATATCCTATATATATATATAAATTACAACATTTATTACAAATATATATATATATATTTGTAATATAAACAATATTTACATATATGCTATATTCTATATTTATATATATAAATTTAATATATAATATATAATATGAATTATAAATGAATTACATTTTGTGACATTGAAAAATTCCCAATTATAGCATTATTTATAATCCAATGATATGACCTGATTTGATCACATGATACAATAAGTATAGAATAATAATATACTAAATGATATAATAAACATTTCAGTTTTTCAATTTTACAAATTGAATAAATATTAGTTATACAATATTAAGTAAATAAGTTATAATAAGTTATGAATATAAATAAATTAATATTTTCGTAAATACAATATTTATTTTTTATTTATTTTAAATAGTTGGTTCATAAAAGTTACTTTTTATAGCAGTTCTGGCGCGCTTTCGTTATTTATTTTTTACAATTACTAAATAACTATAAAATTATATTTTATACTAACATTTATTTTACTTTTTTTTCGATTTCATCAAATTTCAATAATGACCTAATTATTATTATTCTCTTAACTTTACAATATATGTATTATATTTGATGCAAATTTTAAATGTAATTCATATTTTATATAAATAATATATATATATATATTATTTACTAATCATAAACCAAACAAAACCAGTTTTAAATAGATATGATTGATAAACGATGAGAGAGTTTAGTGTAAAGTGACCGATAATGTATCCTTAAGGTGTGACCTCTGAAATTGAGAAAATATAATTGTATTTCAAATTATTTTGTATATGATATTATTAAAATAAAAAATATTATCTTTAAAATGATATATAAATTATGTTTTTTTATAAAATAAAATAAACACTTAAAAATATATCATTTAAATAAATTATAATAATAATTTAAAAAATAATTAATTTAATTTAATAATCGTCATAAATTATAAATAAGATCGTTTTAGAATTTTAAAAGCTAAAATATAGAATATTATATATACATTTAAATAATCAATATTCATAGGTAGTTCTTTATTTATAATAACATAATGTGATAAGTTATCGTCTGTATATATATTTAATAAATGGTTCATAATTATATTGTAAATCTTTAGAATGAATTTAAATACTTTTAACTCATTCAATAATTCTTTAAATTAATACAATTTTCATATAATTTATAATATATATATAATTACACAATATTTGAATTTTTGTTATTCTAATAATTAGTAAAATTTAAAATATTCATAATTATATTAGGTAAACATAATTTATAAATATATCATTTCATATTTTGTAAAAAATGCAAATATTATAGATCTGTATAATATCTATCATTATGTTAAATATTGTATTGAATAAATAAATAAAAAATAAGTTAACACACTTTTAGTAAACCACTATTTTTCCTATTAACATTTATACATGTAAAGTTCTATTTATAGAACCGGGGTCGCACCTACCCTTAATGGGTTATAATTGTACTACATATACCACAATATCATTACAAAATTGTGTACAAATAATGTAATCATACATACAAATAATAATATTCTTCCATCATCATCCATGGTAGCTTTATTCAAGTAATATTCACTATCAAGAGTAGTACAAGCTTACATACTTTTTTATTTCACGGTTCAATGATTTTATTACATTACAGACTTATATTTTTTAATTTGAATCCTATGTAATATGGGGTAACTAATGTTAATATTACATATCATTTATATACATATTAAAATTATACTAGATTTAATTAATTCAATAATAAATATATATAAAATTCACAATAAATAAAAATATATGTTTAAACAATTTCGATAATGATATATATTTTAAAAACCCCAAAAATAAACAGTAAATAATCTATGTATAATAATAATTTATTTAAATCGTGATATGAATATATATAAAATATTTTGTGTAGCAAAGATATAATACTCTATATCTACCCAACTTAATAAATAGCTAACACCCGCCGCTGCTAGCAGTAATATCACCACTGAAATAGATTTAGGTTTGACGACTTTTTCACAATAATTTTGTCAATGCTCTATTAAATTACATGTAATATAAGTTATGTTTTACTCTCCTCCTACATATATATATCATTTAAAACCAATGTATCCTATTGTTTTGTTATATATTAGTAATGAACACTTAGTTTTCATCATTAAATAATAATTAAAACCATTTTTTTTGTTATAAAAGTGTATATTTTATAATATTATATTATTGAACACATGTATCTGAAATAACAACCTATCTAGGTGGCACTGTTCGTTATTTGTACACAAAATCTTGTAACACGATTCACACAAGTGTTATTTTTTATTTGGAATAATGCTTTGGTATTTCAAGATAACAGGTATTGATGTATTTATAATTGATTTAATAAACATATATAGAATAGAAAATAAATTGGTTAACTTTTAAATAATATATCTTAGATAGAGATATCAAAATTACGAATTAGATGGACCGGGTATATATGATAATACACAGACAACGAGATAGTAAAGCTGACTTTCTTAATACATAGAATAGAAAATATAATATTAGAATATCTTATTAGACAAATGTTATTTGTTGTCTGTTTCGTATTCTAGTTTATAATATTGAGATGCTTCTTCCTCCTGACGGGCTTCAACATAAGCTATAGCTGCATATTGTCTATTGTTGTTACCTGTATAATATTATCTATACAAAATCTTACTTTAATCTCAACTCAAGTACTAGTGCAGTACTACATTATGTATTAAGCACACCACCATTGTTAGTATGCTTTATTAGCACGCTGTCATCTGGATGTGTGCAGTAAATACAGACTTGTAACACGCACATGTGTAATGTGAAATCACTAACCAAATCCATGTATCGAGTTATACTAAATCAATACTATCAATGACTCTATAGCGAGTCTCTTATTAATCTCAAATATTCACTTCAACTCTAACGATTAATTATTATATTGAAGCCATTCTTTAGTATCGTAACATGAATTTGGTGAAATGAAAAATAGATGTTATATTTATGATTTAAATGTTCATAACTCTAATATTGTATAGTATACATGTTGTTATAACTGTGTGTATACGGCATATACATGCGTACACTGTGCACACATGTATCAGATATAGATATAATATATTTAAATTCTGAAAAAAAAGAGATCATCCATAATTTAATGTGTGCTTGGGTTTAAATTTTGTAAAATCTATTATTGTTTTTTTAATAACATATAAAAATATAATAACTATATAACTTTACGGTATATGCATTTTATTAAGTGCACATTTCAAATGTAATCTACATTATATATTATTCGAAAAGTACACACGAATTATTATTATTAATGACGTGTCTAAATAAATTCTTTCAACAACAACAACGTTACTTCGCACACAGAAATGATTCGCTGATATATTTGAATTACTCGACGTTCCTGTACAATCAAAATGAGAAGGCGGTGGCAGCCAAGGTGTTCGCTCAGTTCGAGGAATGCAACACAGCAACCTCTAACCCAGACATCGAAATAGAGGTCAGTAGTATTAGTAGTGGGAGTAGCTTGTAGATGATATGCAGCGTTATGATAAGGCTAAAGCCGACGAGACTACACTATGTGAACGTTTTCGCTCGCAAACAAGTTTCATCCTAAAACATGGTGATTCCGTAATAGTGTTGTTCGCCTGCAGTGTGGCCCCCTCACCAGCAGTGCACCGCCTAGTGTTATTCACATGAGACACTGCCTATATTGTGTGTATGTGTGTGTGAATGTGTGTGTGTATGTGTGTGCTATCGATGTAGTCAGAAAGAGGATCAGCAATTGAATGTAGTGTATGGTACTTTGCAATAGAGGCGTTGCAGTCAAACCTACTACTAAAATTCAAATTATTATTATTTATTTATATATATTTATTTATATTTATATTAATAATAATTATCAAGTTTAACGTAGTCTCTGTACTAAATATAATAGTAATATATATTTAAAATACATCATATCAACATTCCTCATAATATTGTGTATTTTAATGTATTTAAATCGAAGATATCATACTATTGTATTGATAATTATAATCTAAATCCATAGATATAGATAAATGTCACTGATAATATTGATCTATATAATATGACTAATATCCAATCAAAATCGCTTCATTTTGTTTACTTTTCGATAAAAGTGCAGTTCACGTATCTATCTTTTACATGCATTGAGTGCATTAATTACACAGTACAGTTTGTTTACATCGTTGCTATGCATGTGTAGACTTCAGCCCTGATTTGAATAGTGGTTGGAGTATGAGACTGATAGCATACACTACTGATACACACACTACCACTACCACTACCACATTACCATCTTTCTGTTACTCCGTTGCTCTAGTATATGAAATAGAATTATTACTAGGTTTCTGATTTATGACGGAATATATATGTTATATGTATTTATGTATATATATATATATATAGAAGTTAAAAATTCTATAAGATTATCTATTCACAAAACATATTCATGCGTACACTTTGGTATGATCACTGATTTAGCGTTGTACATAAATACACACATGCACATTAAGAGTGATTTAATTTTAAAGATCCTAAACCGGCATAGTAGATTCTATAGATATGATGCTCATGATACTATTGTATTAAACCATATTCATTTTGGTTCATTATTGGTGGTGCGCCGGAGGTTTTAAAAAACAAAATTATTAAAAAAAAAAAAATCTCGAAATGTCGTTATTCCTATGTAATTGTATTGTATATGTTTATAAATAAATGTCCTTGAGGACATTTATTTGAATTCTGTACATTTTATTTGTATTGTATTGTAATGGGTATATATATAATAATGAGTACTTTTTTTAAATACTATATTCTTCTAATAGATAACATTAATATATAGTAAATATTATCTATAGTATCCCTAATTACAATATTAGTTATTAGATAATTAATTTAAACAATAAAATAAATTTTATATATATACAAATTTTCTAAAAAATTAGGCCACTTTGACTATTTATTAAAATTATAAAGAGTTATTTTTTTAAATTTATAATACTTGTACGTTAACATATAACATCTTAAGATGAAGTAGAAAAAAAAAAAAAAAAAAAATCTTAAAATGTGTAAAGGTACCAATCCACAGAAAAAATGGTAATTTTTTGATGATTTTTAACAAAATTAAAGAAATACCAGGGTAGTTATTATTTTTTCGGCCAAATTGTAATATATAGTGATTAATTAATTGTTTTTTTTTGTTATATATAATATAAATTGATAAAATATAACAATTCTGTACACAATTATGAGAGGTCAAAAAAAATTCTGGAAATCCTATAATTTAAAAAAAAATCCTAGAAATAAAATTAATTTTGTTATGAATTTATAATATTCAAAGGAACTATACACATTACACATATTCTGAAAATGTCATGATTGTAGCTTAATTATAACTGTGAAAAATATACATATTTATGTTTTTTTGGTATTCTCCTATCTATTCCCATGTTAAATGTTGTTAAATTTGACCAGCCTGGCGCATGTACAATATTGACCTAAATTAAAAAAAAAAAATGTTGTGTATTCTCTATACTCATATTTTGATGTTCCAAATGCCGGTAAGGAATCGATAACCAATAGCATGTTTAAAATCACTCTTAATGCACATACATACATACACATACACACACATTCACACACATACACACACACATACATATACCCACACATACACACACACACATGTGTAGGAGTGGCATCTCCAAGTGAAATGTATGTCGGAGTAATTCGATTAATTCAAAATGTATTCGCACTAATTCATTAGATATGTTCAGTATACCTAATTGTCCTGTATCCATATTTATATTGTATTCATTCCATCGGAAAATTTATTATATAACTGCTATAAAGTAAATGTAACTTAAACATGTTGATTATTATTCGTAAGAGAGTTTAAAAATATAATTTAGCTGCGTATTATGTAATGTTAATCTGCTTAAGGGGAACCTCATTAATAGTGACACTATCTTATTGACATTATTAATTCATTTATCTCAGAATTTTATTTTCTTCAAATAATAATATACATATATAATAATAATAATAATAATAATAATATTTATTTATTGAAATCTCATATATATATATATATATATATATATATATATATTGAATACAATACAAATAGCGGATACAATATATATTTATATATATATATATAATATATATTATATATTATATATATATATAAGTACTTATATTATTTATTTATGATATTATCTGTATTTTTTCAATTTCCTTACATATTAATTATCAATTCATATATAATACTCTTGATATATATATATGTGTATACAATTCTAGAATTCAATTATACTAATATAATACTTATTTCAATACAATACTTACATACAATACATACATACAACACTTACATACAATACATGCAGTAATCACTATAACGCACGACGATATCACCAGATAAACAGTCTGAGTTCGAAACTGGGTCCCGCCCTACAGCTCGGTGAGTCATTGATCTGGAAGGGCAGCGGAGGCGGCGGGGGTTCAGACTTGCCGCCTGACTCCGCCCCCGAACCCTCCGCTGCCGCAGCAGAAACTCCGCCCCCTTCGTCTAGAACAGCGTCACCCCCACCCCGCCCAGACACGTCTCCCGCACCCGCTAAGACTGCCTACCATTCCGCTCCTACCGTAATCCCTACCGGAATATCTTCCAGTTAGTGCAGGCTCAATACCAGCCGCTGCTACATGTTATTAAGGGGACGAGTGATGTTCGCTAGTTTATGTGTAAAAGATAGGGAAAAGGGCTATTTTTAAAGACTATACTCTTTTATTTAGGATTATTTTTGTTGTATATATTAATAATACTTAGTTTCATTATATTTACTATCGATTATATTGTAGTATGTATATTTCTATAAAATGTTCATATAGATATACATTTTTGAAAGTATTTAAAATAAAAAACACTTAAAAAAATGTCTATATATTTAGGAAATTGAATTCATTACAAAATAGTTAAGAGTAAATGTAATGTAACTAATTATTATTGATATATACAAAATAATCATAAATAAATGAGTTCGTAAGCTTTAAAAATAGCCCTTTCGTTATCTTTTACATGAAAACTCGCTCACATCGCGCATCCCCTTAATGCTGTCGTCATTGTAGTACACTACTGTTTAATCGGGTGGATATATTACATCATATAGGCCACACCTCCTTATAGAGTTCATGTCTAACACAGACTGAGACACTCTGAGTGACAAATACAGCCTGTGATTCATGAGCTGTATGCATGATGCCTTGCCTGATGCATGGCTTATATGACGTAGTATATACATTCAACTAAAAAGTAGTGCATCACAATCACCGTAACAATAGCGTTATAAAGCGGCGAGTATAGCGTATTTAGACACAATCTAGTGGGTTGTAATCACGATCGAAAAATATCTAATACAGTTATTTCCAAAATCAATTCATATATTATAATCTTTACATATATATATATATATTGTTATTTTTATTTGGTGGAGTACTTTCATCCCATCTAGGAACTTAGATGAAGTTTTCACTTATAACCATATATGGCTCTAATGTTCCTTCGAAGCCGCTATCGTGTTATGGCATCCATGGTTTTAACGAGAGCCTGTTATTTATTCATACACAATTATATAAGATCACTTCTCAATATTATTTTAAGACCCATTTTAATTGTCCGGACGGGTCTTATATGTATTAATATATATGCAGAATACAATTATGTTAACATAATGTACACGTTGTAGATAACAATAGGATACAATAACCATCATTATAACACACCATATTAACATACACGGTCATCGTGAATAAATAACCATCGACAATAGAATATTGTATACGAAAATAATTTATTAAGTCGTGCGATTCGATATAGGTTTATTTGTAAAGATGTATATACCGTAAGTTTACCGACATTATAAGTGAATTGAA
The DNA here is from genome assembly GCA_964019155.1 of Osedax fenrisi. NCBI lineage: Eukaryota > Metazoa > Annelida > Polychaeta > Sabellida > Siboglinidae > Osedax > Osedax fenrisi. Next base: position 38,063,863 of record OZ025239.1, read on the forward strand.
ATTAAATTAATTAAAATATAGTAATTTATTTCCAAAGTTGGTATTCATATCTTTGTGTATTGAAATTCGCTTCTTAAAAGTTCACAAAATAAATGAAAATAATGATAATTTGTCTTCCATGTTAAAATATATACATATATAAAACTGCCTGTGTGGCTCAATTGGCTAAAGTGTCTGATACATAGGTAGTAGGATGTGGGTTCGAGCCCCGTCCGGACCAATAAAATAGATCTCAATATAATATTTAGAAATGATCTTATATAATTGTGTATAAATAGATGATCGAATCTTATTAAAACCATAGATGCCTTAAAACGAGAGCGGCTTCGAAGGAAAATAGAGCCATATGTTGAAAGTGAAAACCTTATCTATGTTCCTGGATGGGATGAAACAACTGAAAACCACCAAAAATAACAATAACAAGAACAATAACAATACCAATAACATATAAAATATAATATAATACTAGCCTACGATAACACGTAACGCCATCGTTTCAGATGAGTTTCCGCTGATAGCTAGAGACGCGGTCGTGACCAATGAGAACACGGAGATCACTCGCGATATCGACGACAATAACGATTTCTAATCGCCCGCCCGACCACGACGATGATTATGTAATGCATTTACGCCGATTTCTATTGCGTCGTCAACTACTTACAACATTACCACTACCATACACTTACACATTATCGTTATCGCATAGTGTATTCTATTTATAGATTTACTTTTTATTAAATAAATGTTATTCACACTAATTCTATGCTGTTGCCCGAGTAATCACGGATCATGAAAAATACGATGAATATTTAGTATATTATATTTCCAATCAGTAATTATTGTAGTTTTAATAGTGCACCCTTTTCATTCGTGTAATAGAATATCTATAATTATAATCATGCTTATGCTCGGCTGGCTGTATCTAAACTAAAGGCACACATTTGTAAACAAATTATGAATAGTTCAACTAGAGAAGGAATTGCCAATGTATATAGAATAATATCGGGATATATAGTAAATAATTATATTTTAATGTAGAGTATGAATCCTGTGCACGTGTATAGTGTATATAACTTATATATTTATAATGACTCATTATACATTATCAATGATTGGGTTTATATACAAAGTATAATCAAGTAAATATTTTAGTAAAATAAAAAGACTTTTAGTAATATAATAGTATCATAATTTGATATCGACTAGCCCCCTCTATAGGTTAACTTTATGAATTATTGCCTTTATAAAGGCTTTAGAATTATAGTTGGATGTAATCCTCAGCTTTCTTTATAATTTCTAGTCATTAATTTAACAAAATTAAAAATCTAAATTAAGAACCCCTATGCACTAGTAACTTTCGTTTTTATTTCTTATTTAAATATAATTAATTATCTTTAAAATAATGTATAATAGGTCTATGTCATACACAAATAATTATAATTGCATCAAATATCACCTGACAATAGATAATAATGTTATAAACAGTAATATTCTTATTTGTTTTATATATTATATTTACATTTACATATTTTAACATTTAATTTCTATAATATAATCATTTATATTATAATGTATATATTTATCATTTAACATATATTATCGAGTTAAATTTTGATAATGGCGGTCATAAATAATATTGATGCACTCTCTAAATATATAGGCGAGAAAATAAATGATTATAATGAGTTTATTGGAGTAAACAAACAAAACAAATTATAAAAGATAAATAACACATGATAAAATATAGAATTTACATCATATGATAAGGTCAAAAGTAGCTTTCTACAATTATTTCACAATTGAGTTGATAAGTATATAAAAAATAGAATCTTCTAGTTAGGCTATTACTATTTAAAATATAAACATACTTAATATATATATATATATATATATATATATATGTAACACCATTAGAACTGTTTATAAATTATTTTTCATTTATATAAAAATAATAGTCAGTGGTAGTTTCCCACAAACAACCCCTTAAAAAGGCACTGAAACCATATGGATAGGAATGTAACAGATAACGAAACAATATAGATATTATATTTAGATAAATTTATACATTTATCAAATTCTTATTGTGTCCAAGGCAATAATAGTGATACATAATACAGAAAAAGTAAACACAAATACACTAATACACTATTAATAGAATAAAGGAACTAAACAAATTTATTGGAATTTAGATGTAATATATAATGGGCAGGAATATCATAAGTTTGTGTTTGAAGGTATACTCTATACTATAGAGGGTAACATAGGGTATACATTTGCAAGTGTTATCTGATTATAGAAGGTTTCAGTCGCAACGATAGAGTTTGTACTTATATAACTTATATGTTCTATATCGTGTACGTTAGGTCGTACCTCTATTGTAATTGTTAGCGAGGTGTGGTGAGAAATGTAATTATTCATAAACACACACATATATATATATATAGGAGTATATAGAAATTATCCTATATAGGAATATGTGTAATATAATTACTTCTATTTAAATAATATATCACTATAATAATTAACCACCTATATGTGTAGGTATGTATTGTGTATGGTATACACAGTAGGGGAGCCCGTTTTTGAAAGTTTTTCTCTCTCAGTTACAGTATGTCATACATGTCATAATAAACATATTTGGAAAGTTTCATCACAAAATATGTAATATTGGTAAAGCGAAGTGTACTTTAATGAAGAAATATTTCATTTATTTTACAATGTAAATTTCTATAAATAGACATTTTTTCTTATGTATTTTATATATTTGTGCAAGTGCGCGTTGTCATAAAAATAAAATATTTAGCAAATACGTGTATAAATATATTATAATATTAATAAAGTAAAAAATTATTTAAAAATTAAAAATTAATTAAATTTTTTTAAATTTGTTAATTAATGTAATTTTAATTTATTTTTCAAAATTTTTAATTTATTTCAACTATTTTTTTGATAAATTATTTTAATTAAAGATCAAACTTTGTTGTGAACCTATAATTGATATTTACGAGGTATAATAAAAAAAAAATATTTAATTTTCAAACAACAAATTTTGTACGACTATTTTACCCCAAAATTAATTTTTTGTTAAAATGCTCAATAAAAGTCATTTTTTAAATAAATATATGTTATTTTTTAACAATACTTATAATTTTATATTCATATAATGATGATAGAAATATATAATATATATATTTTTTTTTTATTATTCCATTGCTAATTTTTTTTTTCAATTTAGAAAAAATTTAAAAATAAATTAAAATTTCCGTAGATCGATTTAATTATTTAAAAAAAATATTTTAAAATATTTTTTAATGAGGTTGTTATATACTACATATGCTAAAATGCAATTTTTACTTTCATATATCTGTAATTTAAATTTTTTCATAAATTTTCAATGTAAATTCCTATCTATATTTGAATATGGTTTCGCTTTCTGAATTTTTGTCAGATTTCAATTATTATTTTTTTATTATATCTGTAATCATTAAAAGGAGTTATTCCGAGCGAGATGGCAATTTTATATGAAGGGAACTACAAAAGTTACCAAAACGGGCTGAGCCTAAGGGTGATTATAGAAAAAAAAATATTTTTGGACACATCGCATCTTATAGCTATTGAAATTCTAAGAATATATGTATACTTCAATTTTTGTTGAGTCATTTTTTACAACACGACATACTGTCAATCTTTTTTTTAGTAATTTTTTACGATTTTTTACATGTACTGTTAAAATTCCAAGAAATTTCCAGGAATTTTTTTTTTTAATTCTATTTTTTATATTTACTATTCCATTATTATAAAATAAATAGTGTGTTAAAATTTGATAACAAATTATTCATAACAAAGGTTTCAAATACTTATTTTTGTATAATGTAAAATTTGTATCTAACTACATATTAAACTTCACGAGGCTGTCGTGTGACCTTAGATTAATAAAAATAAAAATAAATTTGTGTGCTTCATTTTAATAGTATATTTATTAAGAAAAACATAGTCCAATGTTAATCTGTTAATTTTCAATTTTCTATGATCGCCCTTAACGGGCTCTCCTAATACACAGTGTGTTCACATGCCCATTGCGCAATGCGCAGTGCGCATGTGCATTAATAGGCAACCTACATATCGCATGACTCATTATATTCGTAATGCTACACATTAATAACACATATTACGTACCTACATATAGGACAAAGTACACCTGTTCTAGTCACGTGGCTTTAATAATTAAAGTTCGCTCGTCAGTGCTGACTCATCACCCTACGATATAGGCTTATAGGCAATAGTAATATTAATGAATACTAATGTATTATGTATAGTATACTATGTAGATTACCTACACGTTATAATGTCACGTGTTGTTAGTAATAGTATTCTATCGGTAACTTTAGTAGATTGTTCACATAGAATTAGCTACGATACCATCGCCTATCTGATAGCGCTGTATCTATGTTCTGTCCTATATAGCATCGATAGTTATGTTGACCTATATTATTTGTATTATAAACATTTGTCAACAGTTGAAGTTTATATCTGGTTCGTATATAATTTAAATTCATATAGGTGTATATATATTAACTGCCTGTGTGGCTCAATGGCTAAGGCGTCAGACACACAAGCAGTAGGACACGCGTGTGGTTCGACCCTCGTCCGGACCATTAATTAATTTTATAAAATAGGTCTTAAAATATTATTTAGAAGTGATCTTATATAATTGTGTATAACTAAATGATCGGCTCTCGTTAAAACCATGGATACCTTAACATGAGAGCGGCTTCGAAGGGACATTAGAGCCATATATGGTTATAAGTGAAAACTTCATCTAAGTTCCTGGATGGGATGAAAGGACTCCACCAAATAAAAATAACAATAACAATAACAATATATATATATATATATATATATATATATATATAGATATATATATATATGAATATATATATATATATATATATGTTAAGAGTAAAAATGTACCAGTTGTCTTTACATTTATCGACTTCAAGAAGGCATTTGACTCAGTATATAGAGGTAAGATGATAAAAATACTTAGATCATATGGTATACCTGATAAGATAGTAAATGCAATAAAAGCGAGCTATGCTAGTACTAGAGCTAAAGTATACTCACCAGATGGTGTAACGGAAGAATTTGATATAGTTAAAGGAGTCTTACAAGGAGATACCCTATCACCTTACGTATTTGTCATAATACTCGACTATGCACTAAGTAAAGCTATCAAAGGTCGTGAAGAGGAACTAGGATTCACTATTGTCCCACGTAGAAGTCGAAGAGTGCACCCAATTGTTCTAACTGACCTAGATTTTGCTGATGATATAGCCTTAATATCTGATTCTGTACGTCAAGCCTCAGAGCTACTACAAAGAGTAGAGTCCGAATGTAGTAAAGTAGGACTGCTTATCAACTATAATAAGACAAAGGTAATGGCCTTCAATACATTAGATCCGGTAATATTAAAAACAGCAGATAGACAAATATTAGATGTAGAAAAAGATTTCAAATACCTTGGATCGTTGATAAACTCGTCGGAAAAAGATATTAAAGGAAGAAAGGCTTTAGCTTGGAACGCGCTACACAGCATGCAGACTCTATGGAAATCTAAGACAAACCTACCACTTAAAAGACGACTATTTGTTGCGACGGTAGAAAGTGTATTATGATACTATACCTACTATATGGATCAGAATCATGGACTTTGAATGTCAAACAACATAACTCACTAGACACACGAATGCTCCGGAAATCTTTGAATATAAAATGGCAGGAACACGTAACTAATAAAGAAGTATATGGGAAGCTTCCGTTGGTCTCCTCCAAAATTAAGGCCAGAAGGATGAAAATGGCTGGACACAGTGTACGCCATCCTGAACTCTCAGTTCACTCTCTGATTCTGTGGGAACCATCTCAAGGTAAAGCAAGTCGTGGCAGCAGAAGAATAAGCTATGTTGATATGCTGAAGAAAGATTGTGGTTTTCATGAGAAGGAAGAAATAAGAACCAGCATGCTGGATAGGGATGTCTGGAGAAAGCTGTGTCATACTGATTCTCGAGTAAACTGACAAGATCATCCTCGAAATTAAGCAAGTAATCATATATATATATATGGTGATCGGAAAAATATTAACAGAAATAAAAATTACAGGAAAAAAATAAAATAATATAATATATATATTATATTATATATAATAGTTATATTATATATTATATACAATAGTAATATTAATACTATAATATTATATTATGTTGATTACAAATTTAATTTGTTTATTATCCAACTGTAAAGTAAGTTAAATAATTAGTAAAATAATAGGTATTATATACTATTTACAATTTATATTTTACAAATTTAATATATTGGCTTGTAATCCAGATCGGGGACTTAAATAAATAATACATCAGATTTATTATTTCATGTGGTATATCATGAAATAATGGAAAATGTATTTATTTTTTTGCGAGAACTTCCCCAATCGTCATATTCAAGATAAGTTAGATTCTCATGAGTAAAAAAATGTAAATATAAAAAATGAAGATGTAAAGAATAAAAATATGTATCAATAGGTCAAGTTAAAAATAAATTATGTAAATAATAAAAAATATGTAACAATAATTCAAGTTTAAAAATAAAAGATATAACGATATATAGGTAACTTGTATCTACCTAACTTGTATCTACATTTAATATAATATTGAATTAAATATGATTAATTATTAAGAATAAATATAAATATATAACTAGGAATATTAAATTGTACTATATTGGAATATTAAACAATAATAAATATATATATATGGTTATTGGTATATAGTTTATTGACTATATTCTATTATCCTACCTCGAGTATATATATATACATCGATGTTATAGGAGGTCTTGCTCTATCCTATTGGCTATATATAGGGGAAAGTAACCTAATATGGACACTTTAGCAATAAATGGTCTTACAATTGTATGAATATTTTATTTGTATTCAAAAATTACAATATATTAATATTATATGATTATAGATATTATTGTTATTTTAAAATTGTATTTAATCTTTTAATTCCATATATAACGGGGGTTTACGACGGACACTGTCCGTATTCGGTACCCATGTTTGAATACGGATACCCTGTGTTATAATACGGACACCCTATATACCACTAGATAAACTATATATTATTGATGAATAAATCATACAAATTACAATGAAATTATTTATAATTAATTTTATGAATAATTTATTCTAATTTAATTAGTTAATAATTTATATATTTTTTTAATTAATAATACAATTTAAGTATCTAAATAATAACAATTTTATATTTAGCTTTATTGGTGGTATTAATATTATAACGCACGCAATTTTTATGAAAATCAGAATAGTTCACATGCTGTGCACTGATTGGTTATAGGGTGTTCGTATTAAGACATCTAGACTGTCCGTATTAGGGACTTATATGACATCTAGATATATGCTTATAACTTAATGAATATTTGATAACAAATATTGAAATTTTATATGTCATTTGTAGAATGCTTTATTTTTTAATATTATAGTGTTATAATTTATATCGATACATTTGTATATTCTTGAGAAGGTTTTAAGTTGACATTTGTTTTCATAAATTTAAAAACGTAATACAAAAATCAGTTTATTGGATATATCAGCAATATTTTGAATAATTAAAAAATAAAAATACTTTTTTAGACTATTTATATAATTATGAATATTTGATTCATTAAACATTTTTTTGAAGGATCTCTAGTTTCTAAGATACCGAGAGTATCCGTATTAGGGCACTGTCCTTATTCGGTTACTTTCCCCTATATCTTTAATATCGTTTATATTTAGATTAACAATAATGAGATAACATAATTATTAAATACATGTTTGTTATCCGTCAGATATTAAAATAAACCGAATTCACCAAAACCAATGATTATATTTAAGCATGCAGCCATATCGACTATTTGTTAAACATATACCTAACGTATGTGATATATTTGTAGATGTTTACATTACTATAACTATTAACATATTTAATAATTACCTAAATACAGTGCCTTTTAAAGGGGTTTTTATGGGAAATCCCCCCCCACTATTTAGTTTTGTATACATAAAAATATATTAGATTTAGAACATAATCAATGATATAATAATCCTGTTTATTTAGTAGGTATTAGTTACCTATACATACTAAATAATTATAGTTTACTATTGATAAATAATTTATATATAAATCAGTATGGCATTAATTTCATTAGATAGTTTATTATATATATATATATATATATATATATATATATAATTTGTGTACTTAACTATTTTTAGAATTCCCCCCACACTTTCAAATACTTAAAAAAGACACTATTTCTCTCACTCTCTATATATATATATATATATATATATATATATATATATATATATATATATATATATATATATATATATATATATATATATATACATATACATATATATATATATATATATATATATATACATATAATTACTATATAGAATTGTAAACTGTAATATATTACATGAGATAAACTAAACTTCTTTACGGTATTGACTAGTTTACCTACCTCGTGATTTGTTTTAATGAATTATTTATTCATATAATAATGTTATTTAAATAATATAACGAAGTCATATTATTATTATAATATTTTCTTTAAATAGTAACTCTATATACTCAGTTGAATTAATATATTAACTATATATATATAAATAAGTAGTATGACCCTCTGACCTCTGTTGATGTATTACGATAGGATCCGAGATCGAAATAAAGACCGCGAGCACGGACATCTCAGATACGGTGATCGCGTCTGAATACCTGTGTGTGTGGGTAGACAACAGCAGCAGCAGCAGCACGAAGGGAATCATCGCTTTCGGTAGCGATAGCCTCGTGGAGACAGTGAATATAACCAGGAATATATCTAGTAGTGGCGGTTAGTATACAGCTATGTAGTTATAATATACTATAGTTAGGTTAGCAAAGCCCTTGGCTTTAGTTATAGTATATAGTTATAGTATAGTTATAATATAGTATAGTTATAGTATACTAATTAGTATGTTAACCTATCTATAGGTAATAGTAAATGTATAGTATATATTTTTAAAAATAGTGATTTCAATCAAATGTGAATTCCAGTGATATATGTAAATATAGAGCCCCTACATATTATTAAACAATGCCTAATGTATAATAAATAACAGATTCCGGTGAAATAGAAGCGTATGTAATAGCAGAAATAGCATACTCCAATGATACTAGGGTTCTGGAGTACACAAAGTGTCGACATGAATCATCAAATGCGACCAGTTTAACCTTTCATTGTAATATCATCGGTTTATATTTGTTTTTTCATTCTGTTTCGGAAACATATGTACATATATGTCTTATGAATATAACAGGCAGTTAGTATTAACCTACCTTCTAATAAATATAAATATATATATAAATATATATATATATATATATATATATATATATATATATATATATATATATATATATGTTTATGTATATAATTATCGTTACAAATATATATATATATATATATATATAATATTTAAATTTACAATTATTCAAATGTCTATCTTTACATTAACTTTATATCTCCAATTAAGCACCTAAATTAATATTTTATTATCTACTAATTTTGTACTAATGACTTATATTACAGTATTATTATTATATTTAACTTTTTTTATTAACAGTAACCTTTAAGTCATATGCTAGGCATATAGGCTAGTAATATACACCATACTATACAGAATAGTCTATACTATATTTATGATATTGTTATTAAATTAACTTCCTATTTTAAATGTAACGTTTATCTGAACACATTGAATGTTATTGCCCGTAAATA
>OZ025239.1:38078747-38171247 GCA_964019155.1 Osedax fenrisi
ATCTAATTTAGGTAGAATAAGAGATGTTATAAGTAGTTTAGCAATTTCAGTGGATATTGAAGGTCTAATAATTTTTATAGTGTATAATATAAAATTTACTAATTTAATTATATTGGAGATCTGATGTGTAAATGATAATGTGGTGTCTAATATAATTCCTAGATTACGGGCTGATCTGGAGTAAGGTATACAATCATTACCAATATATATATTTGGAATAGTGGACTTATTTGATAAAGAAATATGGAGTGAAATGGTTTTTGAGCTATTCAGTGAGAGAGAGTTTGAGTTTAGCCATGTTCGTATATCCTCAAGGCAGTTGTTGAGTATAGGTATATCTTTAGTAGGGTCTTTTAAAATCATATATACTTTTAAAATCATATATACTTGTAGGTCATCTGCATAGGAATGGTAGCCAATATTTAGTAGTAGTAGTAGTAGTAGTAGTAGTAGTAGTAGTAGTAGTAGTAGTAGTAGTAGTAGTAGTAGTAGTAGTAGTAGTAGTAGTAGTAGTAGTAGTATTAGTAGTAGTAGTAGTAGTAGTAGTAGTAGTAGTAGTAGTAGTAGTAGTAGTAGTAGTAGTAGTAGTAGTAGTAGTAGTAGTAGTAGTAGTAGTAGTAGTAGTAGTAGTAGTAGTAGTAGTAGTAGTAGTAGTAGTAGTAGTAGTAATAGTAGTAGTAGTGGTAGTAGTAGTAGTAGTAGTAGTAGTAGTAGTAGTAGTAGTAGTAGTAGTAGTAGTAGTAGTTGTAGTAGATTTACTTTTTCGATAGAATGCCATTTAATCGAAATTATTAATAATTAACCAATAATTTTCTCGCATTTTAATTTATTTTTTAGTTTTATTTTTGTGTAATTTTTGTGTAAAATATACGAATATTAAAAATTGCTAATAAATAAAATCACTTAATTGATTACCTAATTAAAGTTAAAGCACCGACTTCCTAATTGAAATAAATTATACAATCATAAATACAAAACAACCAACCCTACAACAAGATGGTAAATAACGTTAACAGAAGATGCAAAAATAAAATGTCCAAAGTACCAATGTTGAAGTTACGTGGTACAATAAGGAAGAATATATGCAAGAGGGCCTCGGTGAAGAAAAGGGCCGCTTCCTCGAAGAGTATGAAAAAGGCTACAGTGAGACATAGAACGGCTAAGAAGAGTAAATCGTCATCGAGAAAAGCCGGATCGAACAAAATTAAGATTTTGAAATCCCAAAAGAGCATGTGTATCAAACCTATATCAATGAAACGACAACAAAAGAAGAGGGTATCTTCGAAGAAACGCAACGTATGTAAATATACGTTGAAATTGAAAAAATCCTCAAAATCTCGAAGCAGGTCATCTATTAGACGTGTACAAAAGAAGAGAGTAGTGTCTAAAATACGTTCTGTAAACGGGAAGCCAAAGAAAGCAAGAAAATCCTCTAAATCTCGAAGCAGGTCATCTATTGGACGTGTACAAAAGAAGAGAGTGGCATCTAAAAGACGTTCAGTTAACAGGATGCCAACGAAAGCAAGAAAATCCTCAAAATCTCGAAGCAGATCATCTATTAAGTGTGTACAAAAGAAGAGAGTGGCGTCTAAAATACGTTCTTTAAACGGGAAGCCAAAGAAAGCAAGAAAATCATCAAAATCTCGAAGTAGATCATCTATTAGACGTGTACAGAAGAAGAGAGTAGAGTCTAAAAGATTAGTTAAGAAATTTCTTAAACGCAGATCTTAATTTGCGGAATAGTGATAAATAAGCTAATATGATACTTGTACAGCATGGTTTAGGGTAACTCGCGTCGATGTCTACATCGATACTGTTACCCTAACGAAATGGCGATATTGTGCGCTAAGTGTCAAGCGAAACTTAGGTAAATGTTTATTCAATAAATATACGTACCTAATTATCGTGTTTATTATTATCAGTATATACTAATACAATACTACTACTACTACTACTACTACTACTACTACTACTACTACTACTACTACTACTACTACTACTACTACTACTACTACTACTACTACTACTACTACTACTACTACTACTACTACTACTACTACTACTACTACTACTACTACTACTACTACTACTACTACTACTACTACTACTACTACTACTACTACTACTACTACTACTACTACTACTACTACTAGTACTAGTACTAGTACTAGTACTACTACTACTACTACTACTACTACTACTACTACTACTACTACTATTACTATTACTACTAATACTACTACTACTACTACTACTACTACTACTACTACTACTACTACTACTACTACTACTACTACTACTACTACTACTAATACTACTACTACTACTACTACTAATACTACTATTATTATTACTACTACTACTACTACTAATACTACTACCTATACTACTTGTTCGGAAATAAGATATAGGTAATAATAATAATACAAATACAAAATAAATAGTTTAGAAATGAGTGTATTAAACTGCAAGTCGTAAAGTAATTTATTTAAGTTCAAGTAATTATATATACTTATATATATGTTTAGTTTGCTTTTAAATTGTTTTGAAAAATTTTCGTTAGTTATGGTCTTGGTTGAATTTATTACAGTGATATTAGTAGTTAGTAAATTGGTTGTATTTTAAAATGTTACTATTTGATCCTCCTACTATTTGTTACCTCAAGTTGATTCTACTTTTAAATTCAATTGATTCTTTGTTTTATTTAGGTATATTAAGTATGTTTGTATTGCAGTATGTATTGCAGTATGTATAATATTTGGAGATTTGTAAATGGATCACTGCTTAAAGGCAAGCCAGTTTAGTGCTTTTTCAGTATGTAGTATATATTGGAATTGGAAGGTTATACATAAGTCTGCAGGTTTGGTTTATAATTGTTAAGTATTTTTGTTTAGGTATGTCAGTAAGCTTACTACTAGTAGTGTGGCGTTATAGTAATCAATTGTCGATATTATATAAGCGATTGTTATTATATGTACACTGTGCAATGTACTGTAATTTATATTAATTTAATAGTAGTATATTTTAATTTATCCATAAATAAATATTATAGCATACATCTATATTTATAATATGTATTATATATTTTACAAAATTCATAAAAATGTTATTTTAATAGTGATTAACTTGTTCTACATTTAATTATTGGTTTGGATTTGTGATTGGTGTTAGTATATATTTCAAAGTTTACTTATCATAGAGAGTATCTATATCTAAACGTATCTAAACATAATATGAAATATAATCATTAAAATAAAATAGTAATTTGAATGAAAATAATATATAACTAACTTTATAATTACATTTATATCGAGGGAAATGTTATTTTAAGGACTCAATGAATTTGTGTCATTTTTTAAAAACTAAGTCAATAGATCTTAAATATATATATATATATATATATATATTACAGAAATACGGAATCGACTGGATGGGGTAAATTTATGGTCAACCGATACGTGGGTAGGGGGTTCTCCCCTGTTGACCTCTTTTTGTTGCACGTTGATTGGATCACTCAGCTCGTACGTCTGCTATTGTGACGTCATGGCTTTCAAACGATTCTTCTTAATATCGGTTGGTCTATACTTAAAATAATTCTCTGTATTATGATATTTAATAATAGTTAATGATATTATTTTATGATTAAAGTACGTGATACCTGGATATCACATATAGTATATAATATACATTATATATGAGTATTATAATAGTATTCATCTAATGATAATTATTTAAACAGAGTGGGTCACTAATGACTGTATGTGAAATTGAAATTTTTCCATATTTTGGTTTGTATATATATATATATATATATATATATATATATATATATATATTATATATATATATATATATATCTTATTCTCATTCTCATTATCATTTATTATATTAAGTTATACATATATATATTGATATATATTAACATACAATCAACCACATATACACACACAAACACACACACAAACACACCCACCCACACACACACATACACTCATATATATGATGTATAATTGAACATTGACGAACATCCCACGGACGCATGTAATCATTGATAAAGGACGTACGACTTGTGTTTACTGTTTAAAATCAATAGAGTAGACACATTATCGACGTGGCGAACATTGAAAAGGTCAAAGGTTAATCGTATGCATTATATATTACACTTTGTTTATTTATGATTATTTTCCGAATTTGAACGCGCAAATGACATGACATGTTTAATGGTTTCATTATTAAATTATTTCAATCAGATATATATATGTGTGTGTGTGTATGTGTGGTGTGTGTATCTGAGCTATAACAATAGTATAATACAATTATGGCGATATCCTAAATAAAAAAGTAATAAAATAAATAAATAATTAAAAATAAAATGTTGGAAATGTATGAGTGCATAAATTGTACGTAAAATAGGTTAACTTATCTGTGTAAGTCAGTTTATTTTAGTCAAGAGATTCATGGTGAATTGCTAATGTACCAATTGCTACACTATTAATAGTAGAATTATATAGAGGATTATATGGCATATAACCTATGGCATATAACCTATATAGATAGACAATTGAGCTTAACTAGAAATGGAAATATATTAGTATGGGAGTATGTTGGTAGGGTTATTATGTTGAATAAGCTAGCTATAACCTAGCTATAGAATTTTGAAGAATTTGGAGTTTAGAAATATTTAATGAGGGGGTATTGTAAAGGATGGAATTGCATTAGTCGAATAGAGGTAGAATGTAAGCAGAATATATAATATTAGTGGTGGATATTGATAGTTAGATATCTGTATTCCAATGTCCGGACAGGCCTATGTGTATGTGCGTGCGTTAGTTACTACGTGTATGTATATGTATATGGGTATATATGTATAATCGTGTATATGTGTATGCGTGTGTATGTGTATGCGTGTGTGTGGACATATTATAAATGATATGTTGAATGTATACATATTGTAAATACCGTAAGTAGTATCCTCTCGTGTAAATAACTACATTTTAAATATTTAAAACATATTTTTCAAAAGCTGTTTAATCAATTATTATTAATCTTGAATCTGTAAATATAATATATAAATATACATCATTAACATATAATAAAATACATATCTACCAAACTACAAATCTAAATATGAATCAGTTGTATTATATTATACTACACTATACACCCTATCGAATACTATATTATATTACTATAATACTATACCTTATCTAGAATTAAATGATTGGATCAAGATTCAAAAAGTCTATTGGAAAGTTTTAATACTATAGCTCATATACGGCGATGTTCAACTATTCTTGTTGATCTGCGACTCTTTACATATGACTTGTGCTAAAGAAATACCATTGCAAGGTCTAGTAATGCAATCATACATCTTATAAGATATAAGTAAAAAGAATATATTGTCAATTGGTATCATCTTATATTATTTTTAAATTGTAAAATCTATAAGCAACGCCCCCATTTCAACTTAATTAAGTTATATAATCCGAAAGCATTTATATGTTTATATTTCTTTAAAATGTATCGAAATCTTCATAAACTTTTCTACATTTAATAAAAAAAGTTTATTTATTTATATTCCATTTTTATTTTTTTTAAAGTCACCAACTATATTTTAACTAAAAAATACACTTATATTTCTCCTTATTGACGAGTATAACATATAAATATCTATATAATATTGACATCTTCTCATATTTAGCTAGAATAATCTTTCAAAAACAGAAAACATAATCAATAAACTATATTATTTGCATCATGGTTCTCTCTCTCTCTCTCAATATCTAAAACTTATACTCGTCATGTTATTACTTGTTATCTTCTCTCTTAACATTTTGAAGGTCAATCATGTATATTGTCTATTAAATGTTAATATTATATTTATTCTTTAATAATTAAACTGTTAAACAATTAATCATTTAAATATTAAAATACATTAATTATAATTACTATAACAATGTATTATCATTACAGATTACAAAGTTAAAAGGCTTATAAAGAACTATGTTGATGCTTTCAATTACGAAATGATGTATTTTAATTCTATTTTCTATTTTGTTCATTTATTTTTACGGTAATTGACCAACTTTTTACATCTCTTGTATTTCCCTTTGTTTATTTATATATAAATTTAAATTCAATTTAAATAACGGAGGCTCTCGTTAGCAAATATGTAAACGTTATACCTTGGTCTACTATATATATATATAAATAAAATTAACTCAGTCAAACTATTAAATATTTAACTATTCTATATTCAAATTTTATTTCAAATTTTAATAAATGTTTAATAATTTGTGTTTAACAATACTTTTTATTAACATTAGAAATACAAGAATAATTATAAATTTGAAAATGATTCAAACATAGCCTAGTTGTATGATTAAATTATATCAAGATTGTAATATTATCTAGTATAATGGAAATATTATAAATGTTTTAAAATGTTATATGTAACTTATAAGTTATATACCATATATGGTAATGTATTTTTAACAAAGTGTTATCTCTTTCTAAATATAAATATGTAACCATATAATTTTATTAAATATAGAATTACACCAGAAAATATATTTATATATAAATATATAATTATAATTATATTATTATAAACACAATATTACGATAATTATAATTAGTAAAAATGGTTAGTATATGTTATAAATGTTGTATATGTTGTATATATATATATATATATATATATATATTCAACATATTTGTACCAGTCGAAATATGTATTAATATGTATTAAATAGTAATGTGTTGTTATGATATAAGCAATATATTAAAGGCATTCTATTAATTATATAGTGAACTAGGTTTGCCTACTTATCTTTAATAACTAACCTGTTGGGTTTATTGGTAAATTATAATTAATTATTAAAATGTTTATTGCTAAATATTAATTTAATTTTAAATATTAAAATATACCTAGTAATTCATACATGTACGACGTACATGTGCTGGATATGTCAGTAATGCGGACGGCTTTTAATGCGGACCACTACGATATTTATGTAACTATTTTTCAAATCAAACAAATATATATTCAACATTTTATAATTTCAACATTCAACACATATTTATATTAATAATACGTAATTTGTATTTTAATAATTGCATTCATATTCTAATAATGATCATTATATCAACAATTAATTTATAAATGAAAATATTTTAAATAATAATTATATTATTCGTCTCATTTGAATTACTAGTATACAAATTAATTAAATAGTTCAAAAACCATTGGACAAATTAATTAGATATATCTATATATTATATGAAGAATAAAAATCTACTTTATATTCAATATCAAATGTGCGCCGCTTATTTATTAATTATTAATTAACAGAGGTACTAAAAGTATGTAATACGGTTATACTAAAGTTGGTAATACGGTCATACTAAATTTGGTAATACGGTAATACTAAAGTTGGTAATGCTGTCATACTAAAGTTGATAATACGGTTATACTAAAGTTGGTAATACGGTCATACTAAAGTTGGTAATGCGGTCATACTAAAGTTGGTAATGAGGTCATACTAAAGTTGGTAATAAGGTCATACTAAAGTTGGTAATACGGTCATACTAAAGTATGTAATACGGTCATCGTAAAGTTGGTAATACGGTCATACTTAAGTTGGTAATACGGTCATACTAAAGTTGGTAATACGGTCATACTAAAGTTGGTAATGCGGTCATACTAAAGTTGGTAATGAGGTCATACTAAAGTTGGTAATAAGGTCATACTAAAGTTGGTAATACGGTCATACTAAAGTATGTAATACGGTCATCGTAAAGTTGGTAATACGGTCATACTTAAGTTGGTAATACGGTCATACTAAAGTTGGTAATACGGTCATACTAACGTTGGTAATACGGTCATACTAAAGTTGGTAATAAGGTCATACTAAAGTTGGTAATACGGTCATACTAAAGTTGGTAATACTGTCATACTAAAGTATGTAATACTGTCATAGTAAAGTATGTAATACGTTTATAAATAACTATTTATAATATAATATCAGTAAAAAAATTTAATATAATATATAGTTTGTGACTACACGTATATTTATATATATACGCATTCGTGTGGTCTTACGAGAGACTGGACCATTATGTGTAATAGTTATTCATTTGATAACATAATTAGTTTGTAAATTCAAAAGTTCACATAAATAGTTTTATTGAGATTTTATAATGTAGAACGATTCAGAATAATATAGGAAGTATACTGGTTTCTTTGGACTTTACGATATATATATATATATATATATATATATATATGTAGTATGAAATAGTAATCTTGTAGGACTTTAATAAGCTTAGTAATATAGCTATGTGGGAATAGCACTATTATTATTATGATCTTCAGAGAAACTAATGTTGAATTTCATTTGCGAGAACTTGAAAAATAATATGGAAGAATTTCATGTAAAAACATTTAGGTATATTATATACATTACACTATTTAGTCTATCCTGATTCATTATGTCATAGCACATTTTTTTTATTTGACATAAATGATCGGTCATGAAAATTAGAACAAAAAGCTAAAATATATTTGCAAATGATAATTGATGTACGGAGAATTAGTTAATAATTTGAATGTAACCCTACTTCCCAATTCGTCGTTTATAAAATAAAATAAGTACATTAATAGTTATCAATTTAATCATATTACGTAATAATTAGAGTCATTTGGTTAATCAATATATATATATATATATATATACATATTTATATAGGTGAATTATGTATACCTCGTCCCATTTACATATACGCATATTAAGTGCTTTTCGGGTGAACTAATATGCAAATATTTATTTAATGATATATATATATATATATATCATATATATGTATGTATATATAATTTATGAAATAGTAAGTATAGCTACAGCTACACTATTGTATACCCAGCGTATTTGAAGTTCATTAGCATACTATAGTTGAAGTCCTTCGCCTGTATAGTGATACCGTGTTAGTATACATATACAGGTTGGCCCTATATGCCCTATAGGACACTAGTAAAGACTGTGTAGTGGTATTATGGTATTTACCTATTTGATAGAGTTTTCTTTAGTTATTGATATTTATATGTAATATATATATATATATATAAATGATGAGGAATAATTAATTAAACCCATGCATGCAGCGTCATATTGGTATACAATGTATACAATACATGTACAGTGTTAAAATGATACAAGTGGGAAGTACGGTTTTACGGTGCATGTTAATGTCATAATAATTATCAAAATTAAATATATTAACTTGCTGGTCAATGTACAGTGTATATTGTACACATAATATCATCATTTCAACTCTACAATGATGTATCTAAGAAAACCTTCATACTATCAACTAACTTACGCAGTCATAACATCAAACTATCCTTACCTTACTCCTCTTTCTAATAAACTACCTGATTTAGTGAATTATTTTTCAAGAAAAAACTACTTATTGTAATAATTCGTTATCTCAGCCACGTGACCCGCAACCTATACACTTACGTAGTGTCAGCCTCCCCCAATACAAATTAGGATACTATTAAACTTCTATAAACATATACCTACTAGTTGTTTATATCTGATTCAATACCAAATCACCTGTTAAATACATCACATATTACTTACATGATGATACAGTATGTAAAGAAGCTCTCACTACTTGTATCATTTCGCCCTCGTTTAAACATGTATCCTATAATGCCCATTTCTAAACATGTCAATCATCGCTCTATCTCAAATTTTTCAAAAAGACTCTAACTAATGCTTCATAAAATAGAAGATATATGCCAAAGTGTATACCCACCCACCAAATAAGGGCGTGTTCACACGGCGGTAAATATCTACGTCACGATACACCGTCGTACATGTGGTCGTACTTCTCACGACACAATGACAATGTTGTCGTAGATTCTAATCTGAGACACGCTATTATATCACCCTAATCTTGTAAACAGAATTACTACAATAGATATATAAATGGCATCATGTACGTTATAGGTACCGTTCCTTACGTATCCGGTACGTAATGGGTACATGCTGGGTACGTGATTAATGCATCATGTGTACGTCCTAGCTAACATTAATAGCCTCATAATAGCAATATAATATCATATCTAATAGACTCAAATGTTTACATTGGGCTATTATGATATTATTATGTTGCTATTAATAGTATAATAGAATTTTAATGGCAACATAATAGTAGCATAATAGCACAATGTAAACACTTGAGGCTATTAAATATGCTATTATGTTGCTATTATTATGCTATTACTGTTAGCTGTGTAGGTACATGATGAGTATGTTATTGGTACATGATAGGTACATGATATGTACATTATATCATATAATTTATATGCACGTGATAGGTACTTGATGGGCACGTTGGGTAATAGATGTATTATATAATTGTGTATTAATAAATAATGATCGGCTCACGTTAAACCATGGATACATTAACGTGAGAGCTGCCTCGAATTAACATTAGAGCCATATGATTATAAGTGAGAAAAAAAAGTAATCTAAATTCTTGGATGGGACTACACCAAATTAAAAATAAATTTTTAATTTTTAAATAATAGTGTTAATAAATTGTATTTAATTACAATAATAATTAGAATGTATATATAAGCACTACGGTACATTATACTGTACATATATGTAGTACATACCATGTACATGTTATGTACTACACTTAGGGGCGTCACAGTGTGATTAAAAGTGGAGGGATATCTCAGACTCATCAATTATTACCATATACTTTGCTAAGAAGATAAATCTATAATATCACTTGTTCTCTCTATATATACACATAGAGAACGAAGTGATCATCACTTCGTCCATCACTTTCTTTATATCGATGACAATAGTCATCATATATGATGAATCTCGATACCTATAGATATACCATGTAGTATTATAGTAATACCAAAGCCTGGCTTTGGTAATACTATATCTTTATATATTGTTTGTACTACTTCTATATTAGAAAATTACATATAGTATTTGTTTAAATAGTGAATGAAATAATTATGATAATATTATATATTCCTATTATATTAGTCCTATAATTATTTAATAATTTTAATTATAATAATATATAGTTACTATAATAGTATATATGTATACCTATATATTTAATATTTTAATATTTAGTATTTGATTATATATATTTTTAATTTAATAACCCATCAAACCATAAAGGCAGATTTAAATACTAATTAAGAAAAAATAAGTTTATAAAGCAATTTTAATCAGATTTTCGAACATACTGATTTAAAATTTAAAATCTGCTTTAATCCAACTGATTTAAACGTTTTAAAACATATTTCTACTGCTTTCATTAATTATAATGAATCTATAATTATATATCTTAAAATTGTGGGGGGGGGGGTAATACATTAATTATTAAAGTAGTAGAAATATGTTTTAAAAACGTTTAAATCAGTTGGATTAAAGCAGATTTTAAATCAGAATGTTAGAAAATCTGATTAAAATTGATTTATAAACTGTTTTAATAAGTAGGTAACCTAATATATAAAGGTAGGTACTACTTAATATATTTAAATATGATGTTATGGTTTGCTGGGAATGACAACTTTTTGTGATCCTTATTTTTCCACATATCCTAAGTATCATCAAATTGTCCTACTTTTATAAACAAAATGTTTCCAGAGCTACCTAAATATCCTACGCGAATAAATAGATATAACAATTCCCAGAACAACATATCCTTAATCCCAGGCTATTTTGTGTTGCTGAGCTAAGACACAATATACCTATATTTGTTGTCCTTTGCAACAAGATGTAAAGGGATTATCCAAATATTATATCTGGATAGTGATAGGAAATATTTTATTTCCAGGTAACCGGATCCTGCTCCACTTAATTCTACTTTCATATTATACGCCAACCAAATATACTCACTCCAATAGAAGCCTCAAAGATTTTGCGAAAATCTTCGGAAAATCTTTGGAAGCCTTCAGTGAAGGCTCTTCACTATACTTTACTTTACTTTACTTTTTGTGGTTTATGGACTGCATCAGTGCGTGAGAAATCGGCCGTCCGTGGGAGGGTGGGAAGGCAAGGGAGAAATAATAAGTCTTAAGGTGGCGTTTAAAGGAGGGAGTTGATGTATTTGTTCGTAGGTGATTGGGCAGGAAGTTCCAGTGTTAAGGGGCAGAGAGGGCAAATGATCGTATATTGGAAGAGTGGAGTTTGTGTAGATTGGGAGTGGTAATGATAAAGGTGTTGGAGGAACGGGTCTGGAGTGGAGTAATGGGTGTATGTAGATGTAGGAGGGAGGCAAGGTAGTCAGGGGAGTTGTGGTGAATAGCTTTGTGGATGGTCAGGGAAAATTTGTACATTATGCGGTAGGGGACTGGCAGCCAGTGTAGTTATTTTAGGAGAGGTGTAATGGAGTCAGAAGAACGACGGGGAAGTAAGTAGACGCAGCGAACTATATCGTTTTGGAGTCGTTGTAGTTTGATAAGTTTATATTCAGGGAGGTTAAAGAGTAGGGAGTTACAATAGTCGAATAGGGGGATGATGTAGGAGGAGGCAATGGTAATAGCGATGGGGAGGGGTATGGAGCGTCGGATTAAGCGGAGCAGTGTAGGTAGTAGTGGATGGATTTGTGGATATGTATAAGATGGGAGTAAAGGGAAAGGGTGGTATCAAGATGGAAGCCAAGGTTTCGGACGTGTTGAGAGTAGGGGAGTGAGGTGTTGTCGAGTGATATGGGGGGTGGTTCAGGGAGAGTGGAGGAGCGTAGGGGTAAGTGGAGAAAAATAGCTTCCGTTTTAGTTGGGTTAAGTTTTAGAGAGTTGGAGGTAAGCCAGTGGTGTATGGACTTTATACAGGAAGAGAGTCGGTCAGGGGCATAAGTAGGGGAGTCTGTGCAGTTAAGATATAGTTGAAGGTCGTCGGCGTAAGTATGGAAGGAGATGTCGGGGTAGTCAGTGAAGATGTTAAACATGGGGAGGAGGTAACTATTGAAGAGGAGTGGGCCGATGACAGAGCCCTGGATCACACCGTGGGTTATAGAGCGGGAGGGGAAATAGTGTGTATTAATCCTGACTGAGGAAGAGCGGTTGGTAATGTAGGAGATGAACCAGTTGAGGGAAATGCCGGTGATGCCGATAGCGGAGAGTCTGTGTATTAGGACATTGTGGTCAAGGGTTTCGAAAGCGGAGGACATATCGATAAGGACGAGTATGGTGCCACGGTTGTTGTTAAGGCCAGAGAGTAGGTCGGATGTAATGAGGGTTAGGGCGGATTCAGTAGATTTGTGGGGGAGGTAGGCGCTTTGGAAGATGTTGGGAATTTTATTGGTTGTAAGGTATGTAATAAGTTGGGAGGAGATAAGACGTTCAAGGATCTTAGAGTGGATTGAGAGGTTAAAGATGGGTCGGTAGTTAGAGGGGTACAGAGAATCCAGGTGGGGCTTTATAAGGATAGGGGTGATGACTGCTTTTTTCTTGACTTAGACTTAGTTGCGTAGGACTTGGCGTCCCCTTGCAGCACACACGAATACTTGCTTTTTGTAGGCATCTCGGTCAGCTACCCTTCTTTCCAAGGTCAGAAGTGGAATGCCAACGTTTTATCTGATGCCATCCGCCATCTCTTTAATGGACGTCCTCTTGGTCTTGGATTTTTGAAGTCCAACTTGTAACTGGAGTTGATCATATCTCGGCTTCTTGCTACATGGCTGAACCAACGAAGTTGTCTTTTTATAATGACTTCTTCTATAGTTTCAGTTACGTTCAGTGACTTTCTAATATTTGTATTAGTGAGTCTGTCATACTTTGTAACTCGCAGGATGGCTCTTAAACATTTCATTTCAAAAACCAGCAGGGAATTGACCTATTGTTTCCTCATTGTCCATGTCTCTGACCCGTATATAGCAATTGGGAGAATGAGGGCTTTGTAGAGTCTGATCTTGAGTTTTCTAGATACATCACTAGAAGTCCAGATAGTTTCTCTCAATCTACCAAAAGCCTGAGATGCGATAGAAATTCTTTGTAAAACATCTTCTGGACAATTGGGGACAAGACTGCCCAACAACTTGAACTGGTTAACTTTGGGGACAATATTATTACCGATTTTAATATCATTTTTTTCAGTAGTCAGAACTGCACATTTAAGAGGGTTTATCTTTAGGCCCCATTTATGACAAGCATTTTCTAGCTCTGAAGTTGCTATTTGCAGTTTTTCAAAAACGGCCGATACTAAAGTTGTGTCATCAGCGTACCTGATGTCAATTGACATTTCATCATCCAGTCGTAGATTTCTATCTAAGCATGTGATACCCTTCATTACATGTTCTATGAATATATTGAATAGGCTCGGCGACATTATGCAACCTTGTCTCACGCCCATATTAACAGGGAACCAGTCTGTTAGTTGCCCACCAGCAATTATTGCACAGTTTGTATCATTGTATAAGTTTTTTATTATCGTAATATATTTCTGAGGGATGCCTATCTGGATCATCATTTTCCAAAGTGCCTCTCTCCAAATTGTATCAAATGCGGCCTTGAAGTCAATAAAGTGGATATGTAGCGGAACTTGGTGTTCTCTTGCCTTCTCTATTATCTGCCTTACGATGAATATTGCGTCTATTGTTCCTCTACCTGGCCTGAAGCCGAATTGTGAGTCACATATTGATTCTTCGATAATATTTGAGTATCTGCACATCAGGATTTTACAGAATACTTTCCCTGGTATTGATAATAATGCAATAGCTCTGTAGTTTTCTGCGTTTAATTTATCGCCTTTCATATGAATTGGGGTAATAATCATTTTCGACCAGTCTTCTGGAGATTTCTCCGTCTTAATTATTTTATTGAACAAGATTGTCAGTGTTTTAATCATCATTTTACCCCCGGCTTTGATTAGTTCGGATGTTATTCCATCAATCCCTGGAGCCTTTCTGTTAGATAGCCTTTTGATGGAGTTTTCCACTTCGTGTCCGGTTATTGGCGGGATATACTCTGTTGCGTTTTCTGTCTCTGTCTCAAACTCCCTTAAAGCATCTTCATCATGTGGAAACTGTGTATTGAGGTGTTTCTCAAAGTGTGATTTCCATATGTTTAAAATGTCATGTTTCTTCATCATTAGCTGTCCTTGAGAGTTTTTCATTGAAAATACGGGTTTGTATCTCTTTCCTTCTAGTTCTTTGACTTGTTTAAATAATTTGTGGCTATTGTTCTTTTTTAGGTTTTCTTCCATTTCTGATATTTTGTCTGATAAATTATCATTCTTTTGTTTTTTGACAGCTATTTTTACTCTCTTGTTTAATGTTCGGTAATTATTAATATTTTCAACGGTATTTTGGTTATTATTACAAGCAATTTTGATTTTCTACGTCTAGCACATAGATCTTTTGCTTCGTTTGACAATCCAGGAACTTCATTAAATTGTTTATATCCAATTTCTAGTTCAGCAGTAGTATGTACAATGTTTTTAAATTTATTGTAGAAATCATTTGGCATCGTAGTAGCATTATCATCATTCAATATGGTAGCTAACCGTTCTTTAAGTTCTGCTGCAAATTTTTTTGCTGTCTCTCCATTTTGTATTTGATCGTTGTCGTAACGTCTTGGAGGTCTTTTTTTTATATAATTATACTTTTTTGATTTTTTCACATCAATATTTGCAATTCCTACTATTGAGTGGTCAGATCCAATATCCGCAGAGTGGTACGATCTGCAGTTTTTAGTGTTGGCTTTAATTTCTTTGACATTATTATGTAATCAATTTGTTTTTTAGTGCGATCCGGTGAAATCCATGTGTATCTTCGCTTTTCTTTATGTTTGAAAATTGAATTTGCTATAAATAGGTCATTTATAGCACAAAATTGAAGAAGTTTAAGCCCCTTGTGTTGTTAGTTCCCACAGCATAATTTCCTACTACTCCTGGCCAGTCATCTTGAATATTATTTCCTACTGGTGCATTGAAATCTCCTAAAAGTACTATTTTATAGTTGGTGGTAGGAGGTTCATCTCCTCTTGTAGTGTTCCGAAAAATTCTTCTACGATTAAATCATCGTAGATGGAGTCTGGTGCATACACTATAAAGTATGTGACTCTTACGGATTCCCACTCCATAGTCACCTTTAGTAACCTGCTTGATATAGCTTTATAGTTCTCTATCTTCTCTCCCAAATGCTTCTTCAGGATTAAAGCGACACCTTGTCTGCATATTCCATATTGTCGGGGGGAGTGTATGATGATATGTCCATTTTTCTCCCATATCGTAGGTATATCTGATGTCCAATGAGTCTCTGTTATACCAATAATGTCAATTCCCATCCGCTCAGTTTCATGTAATAATATGTCTATCGTATCCGTTTCTTTTAGTGTTCTTGTGTTCCATGTAGCAATCCTAACCGGGAGATTGTTCGCACCCTCTATTTACCCGGGACTGAGGGCCATTTTATTGTTTGTTGTGTTCATGTGTGTTTTGAGATTTGTTAACCTAGACACGTTCTCAAGGACATTCCAGGTGGGGGAACCGGATGCCAGTCAGTTGTAACTGATAAGTGCCTAAGATAACCCTCCGTTCCCGATTTTCTGTCAGGGTTATCTCCCTTAGCCTTTCTCAGTCCATTAAGTATCTGCAAGGCAGCAGAGGTTGTGTCGTTTTGTCCGCGACTGCTTATTTCAGTTCGCAGCTAACCTCTTCAAGAGGCCGTTCCCCTATCCGCAACCTGGGGACGCGTCCGGTTGGCGTCGACACCCACCATTCTCATTAGAGAAAACCGGAATTTTTCTATAGTAAATATATTGTAATATTATATTAAATATACGTGATTGCAATATAGCCCTTATGGGTATGGGCTATATGTGGTCCATATGTATATATATACACGGAATACATTGCTATCATCACTACATTAGTGTTGGTACAGCTGTACCATATCAACACATTTATTCAATAATAAACTAATGACATTAAATATATTAAAACTATACTACGATGTATATTGTTGTTAACTGTATCATACAGTCTGTAATACAGACTATGTATGTTACATACAGTGTATTACTCATACACCTATATAACATATACACGGATATATATTTTATATATATTGTTTTCTTCGGATATTTTATTACGTTCATATGCCAATTTATATCCAATTCATGCTTGATATATAAATATCACGTATATATAGTTAATGTTAAATGCATCGTGTTGAATGATTTATATATATATGTCAGATAAGCATTTTTTATTTTTTAATATTTAGGATATTTAGTTTCATGGTCCAGTGAATAATTTGTTGTAAAATTAAATCGTTAGAGGTCACTATTAACGAATTTATTAAATTTATTTATTGCGTAAAATACGTATTATTTCTAAATAATAATTTATTTTAAATATTGTATTTATTTATTTACAGTATATATTTGTTAGAATAATTTAATACATTTTTAGCCTTTTATTTATTTCCTTATTATTTACGTCGGCCATTTTGCAAAGTTTTGTTTTCATAAAATATACACAAACTAATTTTTCTTGGTTTCGTAATATACTTTGGCGATGAATCGCAATTCAGGACTAGTACAAAGAAGGAATGTTGCCCAGAGTTCGACTGCTACTAGTTCGGAATGTAATAATGATGAAAATGATAAAGAAGATCTAGGAGATTCTAAAGAAACTAGATTAACTCTTATGGAAGAAATATTATTACTTGGACTAAAAGATAGAGAGGTATATTTAATATAATATTAATAATATATAATAAGCGAATATGATATTAAATTATTATAATTATAATATATTGACATTAAACATAGTATAACGAATGAATATATAGTATTCATTATTAGTTACTATTTTAGATGATATTGCTACGTTTAATAAATACTTAATTATACTAAACTTTAGTCTTTAGTCTTTAGAAACTTATTTTTTTTATAATAACTACTAAATACTTGTATTTAAAACGTAGCATAATCATTATGATAATGATAATCATAATTATGATTGTAATAATTTAATATTTTATTATATAACAAAATTGGATATTTATATACTTTTTATTGCTAGTAATTTTCTAACTTTTAAACTAATCACTATATAGTCTTGTAATCTAAATTAGATTAAATCTATAATTATTTAATAATAATTATAATTAATAATTATATTATAATAATTTATTATAATAATATTATATTATAATAATAATTATTACATTTACTATTAAATATTAAATGATTAATCATTTATATATATGTATATATATATATATATATATATATATATATATTATTATAATAAGTATATGTAAATATAGGTATTGCACATCTTATATCTACAACGTATATCGATCTATCACGATATTTATATTATATATATATATATATATATATATATATATATATATATATGTATATGCGTATGTAGTACATCATGTACTGTACATTTTGTAATGGCTCTGTCTAGATTAAGGCAAAATTGTGTAAATAATAACGATGCTCAAAATGTTCACAAATTTCAAATATATTTCGTATACCTACCATATCTTTATATGATATTTTTTTAGTCATAAGCGATTTGTTACTGCACTTGATGCTCAGTATAAATTATTATTGGTGTTCACATAGCGAGAAACAAGTACCGTGAGTGCGACGACTTGTTAAGGGTATATTATTAAAAATGGAACGTGTTGAATTTAACAGCGACTTGTTACCGAGCAAATTAGCTTTCCACATAGCGAGCATAAAGCATGGCGACTTTTTGCTAGAAAATAGAACTTTTCATAGATTTTAGGCGAGGACTTGTTATCGTACTTGATGCTAGCAGTGTGTACACGCTTATATACATATAAATTCCTAAAATATAAATATTTAATAATTTATTAATTGTATAATCTGAATTGATTTTAATATTCTACCATAGTATAAATTTTAACACATTTTTAAACCCTGAGATTGTATATTTATATGTAATTTATATGTATGTGGATATTTTATTATAATTGAGAATAGCAACAATAGATGCCAATACCTAAAACCTATACCATATGTTATCTCACATTATTTATAAACAGCTTGAGTTTATTGAATACATTTTATTCATATCAAATT
This sequence comes from Osedax fenrisi, assembly GCA_964019155.1. NCBI lineage: Eukaryota > Metazoa > Annelida > Polychaeta > Sabellida > Siboglinidae > Osedax > Osedax fenrisi. Next base: position 38,097,865 of record OZ025239.1, read on the forward strand.
TGAATGATAACAAATAATTGTTAACAATATTGTTATTATTTTGTACTGTTCTTATTATTAATATTATGTAATATAGAATGATATTCATGTTATTTATCTATAATATTATTTATCTGATTATATTTTAACTATCATATTTATTATATACAAATTTAAATAATGTATATAAAAATTTAAATATTTAAAATTTAAAAAATTAATTTATTCAATATCAATTACTATTAAGCTAAAACTTACTAAGTTAGCTTTTTATTTTTGTTTTTGAGTTCCTATTAATAAAATGATTACAATTTTCCTACATAATAACATAATTTATAAATTACTACAATATTTTTGACATCCAATTTATATTAATATGTGATAATAATATTACTAATATTTATTATTTATTAGTATTTTAATACTTTATATTCACAATGTAAAAGTGTTTACTTCAGTCTAATGATCATACGGTTAATTATACGCTGTTTTACTGCTTAAAATGATTATAACTAAATTCTGTATAGATGAATCCCTGAGTGAAATGTCCCATAATTAAATGCGAAAATAACGAAACCAATACAAATACAACTATCATTGACACTGTTATTCATCTATACAGTGTATCTATCATGTATTATTATAGATTTACAACACATATTTTTCATTTTATATTTATATTAAAAAATAATTATTAAAAATATTATCAATAAAATACATTAGGGGCGTGTCAACACGTTAAATAAAATGATCGCAGATTATAATATATGACCACATATTCATTGTGTCATAGAAATACGACGAAATGTACGAGTACGGTTTATCGTCGTAGATATTCACCATGTAAACGCTACCCAAGACAACGTTCAATTGATGAGAAATATTATTACATTTGTTTGAAAACATAGCTATAATACCTAGGTGTTAGAAAATATATATTACAGAAATAAATATCATAAGATCTGTAAAATATTTAACTAATATGAGTTTAAAAATTCACAATTTTGAGATTAAATTTGTTATTAAAATATTATTTTCCCTGCATGATATATTCACACCTAAATAAATATATTCTTATACATTTAATGTGATTATGATAACATTTATAATATATGCAATGTTTGTAACAACTTATTACGAATATTTCTCACCTTTTAAACATTGTTATCATATATATATATGTGTCTCATATAACATATAATAATGCATGGCATAGACATTGATATGCAAATGTGTAATTTTAACATACTTGATAATAGATATTATATATATTTATATATTATATATATAATATATATATTATATTTCATAAAATTTAATATTTTTTATTAATTAATTACTGAATTTATTTACTTTATTATAAGTAATAATATTATTAATTTATAATCATTTAAGTAATTTTCTACATATTTTTTTTATGTTTTAAATTTAGTATGAAAAGATAATATTAATATTAATCAATATTTATATTACACACAACATACCTACTGAGTCAGTAGTACTGACTAACTACTAGTGCTGTCAAATTTCAAATCATCGATCTAAAATATCAAATACTTATTTTTTCGGTTCGGTTCTTAAAATATCGGGTATTTTATAATATTTGAAGATATCAAATACTTTTTTTATGATTTCGGTTCGGTTTTTAAAATTAATTATCGGTTCTCCAATATTACATTTTATTTGTAAATATATTTTAATATTTTGGATCCATAGTATTATAGTTTAGCAACATAAAATAAAAATATATAAGCAATACCATCTAGGTAATATACACATGTATGTTTGGATCAATTATAATTAATTATCTATTAAATAATATTTGCTAATGCAATAGCCAATAGGATCACAATATTTATAATCTGACCTATATTTTAATTTTAAAAGTTGTTATTGTTTTAATAAACGAGTATTAATAATTTACTAATAATAATAAAGGATATATTGAGTGATTTATATGATTAAACTAATAGTAGTAGTAGTAGTAATAGTAGTAGTAGTAGTAGTAGTAGTAGTAGTAGTAGTAGTAGTAGTAGTAGTAGTAGTAGTAGTAGTAGTAGTAGTAGTAGTAGTAGTAGTAGTAGTAGTAGTAGTAGTAGTAGTAGTAGTAGTAGTAGTAGTAGTAGTAGTAGTAGTAGTAGTAGTAGTAGTAGTAGTAGTAGTAGTAGTAGTAGTAGTAGTAGTAGTAGTAGTAGTAGTAGTAGTAGTAGTAGTAGTAGTAGTAGTAGTAGTAGTAGTAGTAGTAGTAGTAGTAGTAGTAGTAGTAGTAGTAGTAGTAGTAGTAGTAGTAGTAGTAGTAGTAGTAGTAGTAGTAGTAGTAGTAGTAGTAGTAGTAGTAGTAGTAGTAGTAGTAGTAGTAGTAGTAGTAGTAGTAGTAGTAGTAGTAGTAGTAGTAGTAGTAGTAGTAGTAGTAGTAGTAGTAGTAGTAGTAGTATGAGAGGTATACCTATATATGATTTAAAGGTTTCGAGACCATGATTTTGATGATATGAAAGATTTGAGACCATGATTTTGAAAGGTTTGAGATCACAATATTTTATAGTGCATAGTGATTTTAAGGTTTGAGACCATGATTTGAAAGATTTGAGACCAGTCAACTATTTGAAATTTTACAGCACTACTAACTACTGACTAAGATAACATTATCTTGACATCCTAGCATTATATTTTACAGTTATTCGCCTTTTTTACTTAATATATAATTATATTTTATTATAGTACAATAATATATTAGTTATATTATGCATACACACTGTGTATTACACAGTATTATGGTTCTACTATTACCATTATTATAATATGTCTATAGGTATGTCTAAGTTTAAACAATATATTACACATATGATTACACATATTTATCTATGTAGATCAATGTATTCACTACAGCATGGGTATAATGACCCTATATTCGACTATTCATACATAATTCAGTGCAGCATCCAAAGTTGTAGACCCATAGAGTATAGTATACATGCATTGTACATTGTATCTATGTCTATTATGTATTCGTATCTGTTTTATATCTGAGATAAGAGATGAAATCTTCTGGTGTACATCATTGATTTATTTGTAGAGTTTGTAATGCACTTTAATGATAACAAACTCTGTCTGACTGATACTAACCACAGTATAGGCCTCACTATGCTGGTTGAACACATCAATAACAATAAGTGATTGTCAATAACAATATAGCACAGCGTCTTGATATATTATTGACATTCCATACTATTAGTCTTTAAACTATCATTATTACTTATACATTAATTATCATAATATTTATTATTGTTAATAGCGAGAGGGAGTTGTTTCGATGCAATATTATTAACAAATATGCCCTTTATCATTATAATACACTTCCACACTAATACACATTATTTAGTAACTTCTGTACACTTATTCTCTCCTGCGCATGTGAATATATTCATAAGTAATCTCGTGAAAGAGTTTCTACTGACTATACGATAACTCTATGTGCTATCGATATAATTATATATCTCCCTGTGTTATCTATATAACTAAATAAGCCTATCACCGCTGCCCGTTGACCTAGTTTCATGCACCACCACCACCAGGGCTACACCTCTTTCTGGAACGACTGCATCTCTTCGGGCCTACGAGGCTGCATACTCATAGAGCTGGGTCTGAGGAACCGCATTGAACTCGAGCACACTGGCATGAGAAGGAGAAGGTAATCGAAACCGTGTAGCTTAGTCAGTACTAGCCTACTGATGTGTGTAGCTATGTGTATGTGTGTGTGTATGTGTGTGTGTGTGTGTGTGTATGTATGTGTGTGTGTGTGTGTGTGTGTGTGTGCAACTCTGTGTGTGTTCAGCTCTGCGTGTAACCTATTGACACAGATTTGTGCTGAGGAAAGATATAACATTTACGCGAAATCGTGTAATTTGATTTTGTACATAACAACCAACAGCGCCACCTATATAGGTTTACTTTTCGGAATTATGTTTTATTTATAATGTAAATTCGTATCAAACTATATATACACTTAAAATGTAAAATAATATGTTTTAAATTATTATTTATATGATAAAAACTAAGTGTTCATTACTAATATATCACAAAGAAATATGATATATTGGTTTTAAATACTATACATAGGTTAAAAGCTAATTTTATTATATGTAATTTAATAGAACAATGAAAACATTCTTGTATAGAACCTGCATCAAACCTTAATCTAGCAACGTCAGGTAGTACTATTAATTACGTTACCTAGATAGGGATACGTGTTATATCTTTGCTTCTAAAAAGCGTTGCTATTATATTTAATGTGTGTGTGTGTGTGTGTGTGTGTGTGTGAGTGTGAGTGTGATAACCTACATCTGTAGCCTGTGTGATAGCCTACTGATATGTAGTGTGCATTTCACTAGCATTTCACATATATAATAATCATTATGTATTAGAAGAAATTGTAGTTTTCTCGTTTCTTTTGTTTTTTTATATGTTTGTGTTGTTCCTCCTAAAGGGCTTCTACATATCATTGATTCTTTTGTTACCCACTATATATATATACATATATATAGAGTAATATTGTTATGATATACAACGTACATTATACAGTGTAATTCATACTATACATGTACAGTTAATATATTGTTAACGTATACTTGTATATGTTCTAAATCACTTAAAACATATACGCACTTACATACGTATCGAGAACTGTAATCTTATATGCATATTTATCATTATTCGCGATGATGATCTTTTTTATAAACATGTCGCTATTACTAATTTTTAATATAATGAATTATATAATAATGATATAATATGTATTTATACTGGTGAATATAACATAATAGTTATAATAAAAGAGTTAAGCTGCGTTCACAACAACAAATATAGCCTTATATCAGCCCCATATTATAGCCATATATCGACGAGCATCCAAATCTGACATTTTCGCTATGAACGACTATAATTAAAAGCCGATTTTCTAAAAAACCTGACTATAACATGATATTGTTTACTTTATCATGTATTCATGATAGATTTTATATAAGTAGATCTTATTTGCTATATATATATATATATATGTTAACAATATTTTTATAAGTATAAGGAATATTCTACTGACCTAAATAAAATATATACATTTACAGATTTAATTGGGTCGACATATACTGCATGTATTTATTTATAATGACCTATTATCAAATCTCAAATCTTCGTCTTCCCCGATATCTTGTAAATATTCTAAAATGAATAATTTGAAGATATCTGGCTATACATATCGCAATGTATTAGTTGATATGAATGCTGCTTTACTCAATATTAATATTGAACTGAGCCAAGCATTGTTTGCATACACAACTATGTTCACTAACAATCATCAATAAAAATCATTTCTTTATTTGTTACGAGTTTGACATATATATATATATAAATATTATGTATAGTGATTTTTCTCTATTTTGATATGTATGATAATTTTATTGTTCAACATATTTGATTATACTTGTTTAGTGTTATCAGCTTAGCTTAGATTACTTACTATTAGCTTACTTAAGATTGAGACTACCTTTTCTAAGTATATATTTGTATATATGAAAAAATACCTGTCTGTATAATTTACATATACACAAATATATATGTTATTTAGATATTTATAATTTATCTATTAGTTATGATATTTTCTACATTATTAATATTGTATTGATTATGTATTATACTAATTTATAAAAATATATTATATAGAAAAGCTATTAAATAATTAATCAACAAATATATTGATATAATATTTACAGAGATCAATATGTACATTCAAAAAATATCAAATAATACTGAATATTAGATGTAAAGTTACTCGTATATGAAATATTAATAAATGATATGTATAAGTTATTAATTAGTTAACTTTAATAGTACTTACTATATATGTCTTAAGACATATTTGTAAAATAATCATAAATATAAATTGAGTTAGTAAGTTTTAATTTTAAATAAATTTTGTTATCAAATAGATATTAATATTATAATAGTTAAAAGTATTTGTTGGGTATTTTATATATTACTATATGTATATTATGTGATATGTATATTAATATACATGTATATATTATTTGTAAGTAATACGCATTTAATATAGCATAAGAAATACATTTTATGTAAATAATAAGTAGCAATTTTAATATCAAATTTAAGAATAAACATGTATGTATTTAAATTTGTATGTTATTAAAATATAAATTATACAATTTATAATTACATTTTTTTTCTTTTGAAACATATATATATATATATTCATTTGATAAATTGTAATACTATTAACATTTATTATTTACCAACTTTTTAAAATTTTCAAAAAAAAATCTATAATTTTATTTAATTTTCATAATTTCAAAAGGCCTTTAATAGGATTAACAATCCTGCCTGATTAACAATCCTGCTATACTTCATGAGATAGGTTACAAATGTTAACAATAATGTATATTATAAAATCATAGTAGTTTTATTTGGTACATATTTCTTCTCAATTTCAAAGATTCTATATTATATAGTACTTGATATATAGAAGTAATATTTCTAGCTTTTCTTTGTGTAGGGCCAAAATTATGCTTACTTTGGTTTAATTATGTAGTGACTCATGCAATACAGGTGATACTTTAACAATAGGTTTATGGTGTTTATTGTATCGTTGGATTAATAATTAAAGGTTACATACATAATGTTTATGTATATGCAACCATTTATTAAAACACTAACAAAACATATTATAAAAAACCAACAAATAGGTGTTATATAAATCATTTTGTGATTGTATTTTGTATTGTATAAATCATAGGTGTTGAATGAAAAACTTAATTTCCAGTAATCTAGATTATATTTAACTAAGGAAGGTGAACAACCTCAGAATGTTCATATAAAATATATGTAAACAACTACCAAAAGTGACAACATTAGGTCAATATTAATATATAAAAGTGACAATATTAAGTCCTATAATATGCTTTTGAATGTTTTACGCTTGTGTACTTTTACTCTATCGTTTACATGCGAAGGTGTAGCCCCAAAAGTTAAGTTCAAGTTGTTATTATAACTATCTACATGTGATATTTGTGGCTAGACCAGCTGATCGTGTATTCAGGTGTGTAAGTATTTGTAAGTTTCACTCCATTCACTCCTTATCTATTATAATGCTATGTTATTACTGCTATCTTATGTTATCACTGCTATCGTATGTTATCACTGCTATTGTATGTTATAATTAAATAACAATAGTGTGATAATGTTGTACACCATCAATTACTCATTGTTCATCACCTCATCAGCACACACCAACCATGTATATCAATTACTAGCCACCGAATGCACAGCCTATAGATATACCCATGCACACCTGTATATACATACTCGTTACATACATATTCTACTGATATACCTACTGATATACCTACTGATATACCCTTATCTACCTACTGACATACACTTATATACCTACTGACATACCCTTACCTACCTACTGACATACACTTATATACCTACTGATATACCCTTATCTACCTACTGATATACCCTTATCTACCTACTGACATACACTTATATACCTACTGATATACCCTTACCTACCTACTGATATACCCTTATCTACCTACTGATATACCCTTATCTACCTACTGACATACACTTATATACCTACTGATATACCCTTACCTACCTACTGATATACCCTTACCTACCTACTGATATACCCTTATCTACCTACTGATATACCCTATCCGACTACCCTTGTAGACATTACCTTAACTAATACTATTCACTCATCGCAGTCTATTGAATCGTAAGATCCTATGCAAATCTGATGCCCCTACCGGTGATGTCCTTTTGGACGAAGCCTTGAAACACATTAAAGAGACGCAGCCCGCCGAAACCGTTCAGAGCTGGATAGAATATCTGTCAGGTTGTTGTCACTATTAGCGCCTCGAGGCAATTAGTATTCATTAGTCGTTACACTAATACATACATACATATATATATAATATGTACATTTAATAAATCATTTAATAATAATTTGTCTTATATTCTCTAATAGAAAATTGCTTATACTTATTTCATACTTTATTGTATTTAGTATGCTGGTATTCAAACTACATTGACTTATAATACAGCTAGTGTTTATTTTCCATTATTTCGGATTTCCCCATTTTTATTGTATATTCTTAATACCTATTGATGAACTTAATAATAACTTAAAACATCAATTGTGTATGTAGTTAGGCTACTTTGTCTGTAAGAAAGGGGCGTGTTTGTATAACGAACAGCTTAGCAATGTATTAAGCAATGTATTAAGCAGTGTTTACTATTCCATAGGTGTAAACATATTTATGCCCACATCACTTATCTGCTATATAATGTAGTATTACATTATTGTAAAGAATTCTATAACTGTACAACATATACAACATATATCATTGTTCTATTTCAAATAATCACCACATATCTTTTTATTGATATTTTTATTTACAATCAAGATATTCATCAATATATAATTTATATAATACAATACATGTTATATATATATAGAAAATGTTCATGGTAATAAAATGCTAATACCTAAATACTTTTATATGTTATATTAATTCTTACTTAGATATAAATATATATATATATGTTGATTAATTGATTTATTTATTTAATCAAATATATCGTTTAAAGTATAAAGTTTAAATATTTTCTAATATAATAACATATTCTATTGAAATAAACAACACAAATTATGAATTAAACAAAAATAAAGAATGATAAATGATTTACAGTACCAATAGGTACATATAATTACATACATATACCATAACAAATTTATGAGTGTAATAATCTAAGGTAGAAAATATAATAAATAAATACATTGCTTGATTAATGAGAACATCGATATATTCAGAGACTTCATTCTGAACTTCAAACACTTGCTTGCATACTTCTTAACTCGATAGCCTGCATTATTAAGTATATAGTTAATTGAATTAACTTAATTCTACTGCAAAACAAACTGATATAATGTAATACACACATCACTTTATAAGTTGTTAAGTATTTTATATTATTTTAAAAACCATTTATAATTCCATTAAGTATTTAGATTAATATGTCAACATGAATCTATATACATGCATATTTTAACCTTATATATAATATTAAACAATTTATTATAATGATGATAAAAGAAATTAAATATAATCTTTCACTTTTTATTTTCTATAAAAATAAATAAAAATTCAATAGGAATCTAATATATACAAGTATGATATTTTGTTCGTTAAATCAATATCTATTAACCCTATTTCCCTATGTATTTACCCCATTAGCCCTATATCATTGATAGCGTGTATCTCATATGGTAAATAAATATGCACTTTAATATGAATGGTTTTAAATAGCAGTCTAATTATTACTAGTAGCCTATTGTATTACATGACACGTAATATTATTAATAACTCGCATCTAGCTTTACTTTGCCTATCATATTACATGTACATCTATAAAACACTGTAGAATTGGTGATAATATTGTCAATTATTTATTATTCATTTATTTTATTAATATTTGTATAGCCCAACTTTGTTACCTTATTAATCATATATAACTTCATTATATATATATACATAATTTTATATCCATTTATATCCGTTATTTTTATTGTAAATCTCAATATATATATTGTGATTTCAATAAATAAATATAATTATTATTATATTTATAAATATTATAATGGCTTACTGTATATATATATATTTGTTTACTGCTGAGCAAGCTCGATGTAAAGTAAAAAGTATATATATATATATATATATATATATATATATATATATATATATATATATATATATATATATATATATATATAGTTTATATATATATAAATATATATATATATATATATAGTTTATATATATATAAATCATATTATAAATCATAATATAATATAATATAATATGTTCATATGATTAGGTATATTATCTTATTTATTTATACTATTATATTATAAGTTCATATATAAAATAATCGAAGTTCGTAAAATGTATGTATTTTTTCTGTGACGATTACACATATGGACACCAAAGATTTTCCGAAGGAAAGATATAACACTTACGCGAAATCGTGTAATTCGAATTTGTATACAAAATACCCTGGTGCCACCTATAGCGGGTTACTTTTAGGAACTATGCGTTGTTTATAATGTATATTCGTATTTAACTATACACTTTTAAAATGCTAAATAATATGCTTTAAATTAATATTTATATGATGAAAACTAAGTGTTCATTACTAATATATAACAAACAAATATGATATTTATGTTTTAAATGCTATAAGTATATATTTAGTAAGTAAAAGCTAATTTATTTGCATGTAATTTAATAGAGCAATGAAAACATTGTTGTATGCAAATAGAGCCGAACCTAAATCTATTTCAGTGATTTCGATACTACTGCTAGCAGCGGCAGGGGATATTACTAAATTACGTTGCATGCATAGGGAGTGTTATATCTTTGCTTCACAAAATCTTTGTGGACACTCTCAAATGTATACCTCTAGGCCCTAGAGTCTAGGGGCATTTTGCAATCGTAAAATTATGTATTATTTCTGCGATAATTGCAATAATAGATTGCTCTGAACGTGGAAAGCACAGTAATTCAAGTTATATTTATTGAGGAGGGGTCAAATGCGTATTTATATTTTATTTGAATAATTTATCAGACATTTATTTGTATTCTGTGTATTCGATCATATAAACAATGAAAACATATTTCATTATTAATTGAATAGAACAACATTTTATAAAGAATTTAAATAAAGAAAGTAAATTGAGGATTTTAAAACGAACAGTTTATTAAAACTTCTATTTCATATATGTATTTATACTTCTAATTGTAATTTGATATGAATAAAACATTACATACATATTTTTATTTTTATATATTTTATGATAAATGCATTTGACTTTTGACCCTTACCTGATATTTATAGTGTGATTTAATACTAGTGAGTCATCATTAGTCATTAGTCAGTGTTTACATATGTATTAGATAGGAGATAAATACTTCTATTCAAACACAAACAATTAACTACTGTGTTTATATGATTACTTTTGTATTATAAAATATACATATATATATATATATATATATACATATATATATATATATATAAATATAGACATAAACATATTAATTATTTGTTTATTAAGTATCAATAAAAATGTTATCTACTTATTGAACTGTAGTGAACATCAAGTTTATGGTTATGCCCATTAGAAATGTTTATATATATATATATATATATGTTACATTTATTTATTAAACTTGTATATAAGACATAGTGCAATGTATGTTGATTACAAGTAGAGATAACACTGAGACCTTTGCCATTAGTATTCCAGTAGGAAATGTTTCTAAAATGTTACTTTAAATATTACATCAATATTACAACAAAAGTAATCATACGTTTATTATATCAATATGTTTTGGTATTATTTACTATGTAAGTACTATGTATAATATTACAAATATATATATATATTGACTTCAACAACGTCATTAAAGTATTATTGTGATGTATTTTGAGGAGAGAATTATAACTTGTATGAAATATATGATGAAACAAAACATTCATTTAATAACTTATTGCATTTATTCTATTATATATATATATATATATATATATTAATTAATTAACTGGCTAATTTTTGTGTAGATTTAAGTTTACTTTATTTTACATTTTTCTCATAATTTATAAGTTTTATATTTAATAAATGGATAGATATTTCAAAATTGAAATATATTTACGTATGACCTGATATGTTAATTGATTGCTGATAATAATGTCTCTTTAGAGAATTTCATTGGTTGAAATATGATATCTGGCCTGATTATCCTCCGTGATACATGATATCAATGGTATTATAAACAATCTTGTTTTAAATTCATCAATATACAAGTTATACAACATTGTAAATAAGTGTATGTAATGTTATGAATATAGAAACATTTGTATCGAGTAGGTACGAATATCTACATACTATCTACCTTTAATCATGTATGCCAAGCTTGCATGCTATAATACTGATGTCATCAAATTATAATAACTTAATATAGATGTACTTTGTGACAAACTTATATTATTTGTAAGCTATAGAATGCAGCACGACGATACCCCTCATAAGGAATAAACTATACTTGTAAGCCTACCTCTGTAATGGAGGCTATATATCCACAATATTTACATTTCTCTCGTAATTTGTTTATATATTTATTATAATTTTTAATCGATATTTATCATTAATACTTAATCATATCTTGATAATTTATCATTATAAAATGTACTGAAATATATATTGAGAATTATCACGCCATTATTAAAACATTCAATATTCCTTTAGGTGAAACTTGGAATCCATTAAAATTGAAGTATCAACTAAGAAATGTGAGGGAGAGACTCGCAAAGAATTTAGTGGAGAAGGTTAGAGGAACATTTCTTGTTTCCCTCTTCTATTTTTTTCAATCTATTATGACTCATTACATCAATCAATATGTATGTTCACCAACTCAATATTTGTTGGCGAATTTAATATTTATTTTTTAACTAATATTTTATTTTTACTTAATTTAGCTTAAAATTTATGTAAATGTATTATAGAATATTTATAATATTTTAATAAAATATTATAAATTGGAACTTAATCATTGACGTTATCATAATATCATATCCTGTTGTTAAATAATCATCACTACCTAAGCTAACGTAACCCGTTGCAGGGAGTGTGTACAACTGAAAAGCAGAACTTCCTGTTGTTTGATATGACCACCCATCCCCTGGTTGATTCTGCGATAAAAGCCAAACTAGTTAAGAGAGTTCAGGTTTGTACCTGCATATGTTCACAAGCACACTACCATACACATTCACAAGCACACAAGCATATACATACACGTGCATACTACCATACACATACACATGCACATGCACATGCATACTAATATACATATTCACATGCATACTACCATACCTATACCCGTAAACACAAACTTAGTATGCATGCCCATCTTGAGTGTATTAATAAAAATCCCGTTTTTTGGATTTAATAATAATTTACTAGATATATTAAGAAACAAGTTTATTATAATTTATAACAATTATACAAGGTTATAATTTATAACTAAAACGGTGAATCATAGATATGTTAGAACTATAATGTAACTGTATGTAATATTACTACGGTCACATGCAGGATGCATTTTGCACGATTATAAGTTATTTGAATGTGCGATATTAGAACAAAAGTGTGCACATTACCTTACGTGACAATATCGTGCTATTATTTTGTTCTTTAACATATAAATAAACTTTAACTTACCACTTAACATTAAATCAGTATATTAAGTTGTTCTTATACATGTGTATGTGTATTCATTAGTACATATCATTTATCTTATTTCAGAAAATAGTAATTTATTATCTTTTTAAATATTTGTTGAAATTGCCATTATTTAAAGTTTATGTAAACACAATTTAAATAATTTATTTTATTCATTTTAATAACAATTTTAAAACAAAATATTTAGCATTGTAAGGAATTTTACATACTAAGCAATATAATTCTTTATAAATCTTTTCAATAAATATATCTTTTTTTGTCTTCAATATATTATTATTATTTAAGTATATAGGATTGGTATATAAGCACTTTTATTATTTATAATTTAATAAAGGCAAACTAGTAGTTTATTTTTGAATAATTCTTTTAAATTACTATAATTATTTGTTAATTATGTTATCTATTAGTTGCATATTATATTCTACAATTATACATTCATATAAACTTTTTAATGCACTATTTTAACTATTTTATTATCTTAATTGCAATTTACAATGTTTTATTTTTAATATCATTCAATGAACGATTCTTAGTTTTAAATTGTTCACAATATTAGATTAACTTTGAGCAATTGTATGTCGTACACTGTTCTAGAACAGTCTTCTTATCATTACTCATATTTTTATTTAATTGAATATATATATTTTAAATTTTTTTTTTTGTTGATTTTGATTTATTATTTTATTTTTAAGTTTTTTTAAAGTTTAACGATATTTGTAATATATAAAGTTTGTGGTTGATGAGAGTAATCCGTTTAGTATTCTAATTATAATATTATGATATTGAAATCTATTATGGTTTGAAGTTATTTAGTTTTAAAAATTTGTTTACTATAAAATTAATTATATTTTATAAATATGCTTTCAAATTAAATTTACAAAATAAATTTTGAAATTAGATTATAGAATGATCATATAAATATATATTATTTATAACTAATATATGTAAATAATATATTATTAAGTTTACTTCTCTTATTAAGTGAGAATTGTAACATATAATATAACAAATAATATATAATAATGAGTAAATATAACAAAATATGGAATACAATTGAAATAGAAGTAAAAACTATGTCAATTTGAAAATAAATGTACACAATCTTAATCATGATGTTATTAAAGCTGAGATACCTATTGTATATATGAAAAGATAACTCAATTAAATTATCTTTATATAATTTTGAAAAACAAATATATATTAAGGGTAAAAATGAAGGAGTTAAAAAATGGAGTTAAAATGTGTTAAATAATTTAATTTTACCAATATTTTTTTATTATGTATTATCCAAGTTCTGTATTTTATTTATAATATCCTAAATTATTTTTTAATATTTTTGTGTATTTCTATCAATATAAAGTGTTTTAGGAGTAATAAATTTATAAATATATTTTGTATTTATATAAATACTTGTAATATGTAATCTTATATTACGATTTATTAGAATAATCGTTTAATTTAAAAATTTCTAGATTTATTTTAGCATAGATCATAGATTAAATAGCATTAAATAAATAAACAAATCATGTGTTATATATTTGTTTTTATATTGTATATTTTATATAGTTGCATATTTGTACATATTATCTATGATTATTTATGTAAAAACTTTGAATGTCATTTTCTCCAGTTTTTACTTTTTCACTTAGTAACCACATGTAAATGGCTACTACTTTTTTAATTTATATTATTTTTATCTGAAATTTTTACTGTAAATGTATAACATATACACCAATATAAATAAATCTTGATGTTATATTATATTTTATATTAATTTAATAAATAATGATTATGTATGATTATTTATAATAAAAAATATTCATCGTTTTTAAACTGTTTTATTTCATACTTTTAAATTAATTATATTTATGAAATTAATTTATATAGATGAATTTGGATAGTATCTATTGAATAAAAAAAAAATTATGTAATTATCTTTATTAATTTGTTTTCAAACTTTTTCGGTGGAGCTATAAATAGCATGGTGTAGATGAACTCCAGCGCCTGCCCTTAATTTACAATATATTAATATTTAATCCTTTAAATTTGTTATTATTTATTTACTAAAGTTTCAAAATGACTAACGTATAGTTATAATTTATTTAGATATTTATTTTATTATATATAAATATGTATCAATTTAAGGATAATATATCATATTTTATTAAGTTACAACAACAAAAATATATTATAATGTTTGTATTCATCAGTGCAGAGATTGCATCTCCTCCAACTATTCATTATATTACATATGCAATAAGAACATTTATCTTATTATTCATACTTTAGTCAATAGTAATCATCTGACTGCTTAATTTAATTTATTTTCAATAACATTATTTTGAATCCTCTAGAATCATTTACAATTCTAATTAATATGGTCACCATTTTGCTCATGGACTTACGAGTAACTTAGTTCCACCTATAATAGTCTAGCCCCCCCCTCGTAATGATAGCACACTATCGGTTAACTAGTCTAACACACACGTAGCCTAGCCCTTACCTGTATTATCACCTCCTACTGAACAGGACTCTGTACTAACTCGGTGGGTGAACGACCCAACGCGCATGGACAAGCGTCTACTGTCGCTGATCTACCTGTCGCACGCGTCCGATGTTCTCGAGAATGCCTTCGCCCCGCTCACCGATGAGGATTACGAGGTCGCCATGAAGAGGGTTCGTGACCTCATGGAATTAGAGGTCGAACTACTGTCGGCCAAGGAGGGCAGCAATGAAGTCATGTGGGCGGTGATTACTGCGTTCAGCAAGTAGACGACTACGACGACCTTTAGACGACCTTACGCGCTCTAACCCCTCCCCCGTGGGTGTTACGTATCCCTCCCTGCCTCCCCTCCCCGCCCCGCCCTCTATATATCTCTCTCTCTCCCCCATGATTCCATGTAACAACCCACTCACCCCATCTAGTGGTGATTGTCACCTAAATCTATTACGAGCGACCGACCGGCTGGATTTAGGTGAATTTCAATGAATTCAATTATTTATTCTTAACACAATAAGGTTTGGTTATTATCTACACTTCGTACCGTGTACCGTGTTGAATATATTTTATTCAATTTATGTTGCCCTTAGAATTTGAAGCAAATGAATAAAATATTTTGACCAAGAATTTAATTTATATTAAAGAATTATATTTATATATTATAAATTATCTATATGTATATAAGTGTTTTGTATATAAATATATATATATATATATATATATATATATATATTTAATATGACTACATAAATAAAATGTTGAAATTAAAATGTCTCTCTCTCTCTATAAATATATAATATATAGCTATTCTAATAATAAATTATGGTATAATATAACGAGCTAGTAATTAATCAAATTAGTGTTAGGTACACAAATATCAAATAATACAACTAGGATTATCACATGATACCATATAGTATATGTATAAGCCATATTAAGTGATATATTAGTGGCATATTTCTGATAAGATTTATATTTATTTTCTTCGTAATATTTTCATATTGGAAAATATATTAATGAATACTAATATATACTAGGTGCATGAATAAATCTATACAAGGATAGTAAGACATAATAATGTTGCACTGCTGATTGGGCTTACCTTTAGAATTAGTAGTAGAAATGACAGATTAATAGCATTACCATAGTATCCCTAGTTGCAAGTAAACATAACACTCCTGCATTTATTTTATCATTAAGTTAAATATTTAATGTAGTTTAAATATAATTATAATTAAAGTTTAAATATAAATAAGATTATGAAACTCATTTCCTAGAGAATTTTGTTTCATAAATTTAACTTCTAAATAATATTCTTAAATTTATAGATAATTATTGATAGATTTACAATTATATTTATAATACTTATTTATTAAAATACTGATGTTTAATTCACAGTTTATTATATCTTATGTAAGCTTACTATATAGTGTAATATCTAAGATTATTCTAGGGTAATATTACTCTATTATATGTATTATAATCATTATTAATAAGAAGTATTTAGAGTGTATTATTCATTTTACTTTTCATTATGACATCTAAATTACTAGTACCAGATGTTTCTCCATTATAATCAATAGTACTAACATCACTACTTCTAATATTTATGATTATAATCATATTTACTTATTATGTACAATTTTAAAATAAAGAATCACAACTTTGTGAATATTGTATTAATCATTGACACTTTTAAATCTGTATGCAAAGTTTTTAGCCTAACAAATTGTATTATTAAAATGAAAGGTAAACTTGAAAACATGAATTTGTGTACCTTTATATTTCTAAAGTTTAGTTTGTTATCATATTTTATAATATAAGGACATCTATAATGTTGATTAATATGTTTAATCTTATAATTATTAGTAATTATTAGTAATATATTATGTATATATATTTATATACTCTGAAAATATTCATCCATGGGTTTAAATGTTATCTAAAAAAATGGAATAGAAATTACAAAGATATAAGCTTCTAGAGTTTTACTTTTATTTTCTGTGTAATAGATAATAGTATTCTATCTGTTTAATATATATATATAATACGTATACGATAAAATATAATTAAATAACAATATTATATCTACTAATACTAAAATATGTGAATGTCATATACCGATAATAATATTAGCCTGCTACTATTACTATTTACATGTATGATGTATAATATTAATTGTGTATGACGTATACATCATTGTAAATATACTTAATTAAATTGTAATACAAATAAAAGCATGCACATTGTGTGTCCTACATGGTTACATAACACTTATCTCTAGGCTAATGAAGAGGGTACATTTTATATGACACATTGTTTTAAAGATAATAATTAATTAAATCTTAATAAAAATGAGACATTTGTGTAATAATGTATTCCACACACAAATATTTATAAATATTCAGGATATTATTATTAATGATTTTATATTTCGCTAATTTAATATAAGACATTTATTTGAAAATAATAATTTAATTATTGGTCGTGTAAAATTAATTAAATAATATTGTAAATTACTATATGAAATATTGATTAAATACGAAGAAACAAATTTTATAAAATTAAATTTATATTTAAATATAATAATTATTACCAATAAACAATTGTATTAAGTATTTAATTGATTAACCTAACATTAGCTAAATGCAATAACACATAGGTTATAATGTAATTAAGGTTAAACATTTGAGTTTCATTACTAGAATATCATATCCATTGTATATGTTACAAAATATATCTGATTATGATATTTAATTCAAACAATATAATAAAACGACTACTATAAAATCGCATAATAAATGCATGTGTGTGTATACACATACAACAACAAACAACTATAGTTGTTGTTAAAGTTAAACTAAGTGAAATAGTTACTGGGTAATCACAATGATTACTACTTTGATATAATTCTACAATACGAGTTAATTCACGAGAATAAGAATAACATTTGTAACTTTTAAATAATAATTTAAAGTTGAGAGAAAAGTTAGTATGAAGCATAATACTAATTCTATAGGTGACATTTAAATGATTTATTAAATAATAATCTATAAAATGGCTGTATTAAAATAACTACTATTTCATTTGTTAGTTTTTAAATCAGTTTGAAGTTACTGTTATTTCGATGATAACTTGGAAGGGTATTCATATGTATAACATCCATATTCTTAAAATTAAAGCCATATGACAATTTATTATGTTAGGTATACATGTATTAAAAACAAATTTACCCTTACTTTTTGACAGGTTAAAATGTAAGTCTATTAAATTTGATTTTTGAAATAAGGTTAAATATATATATATATATATATATATACAAAATATTAAAACTTAATATCAATTTAATTTATGATTTATTTAATAATATTGCCTAATAGTATGTACTAATTAGTGTATTAATAAGTCTATCATTGATCATATTATTTCCGAGCAATTTTTTGTCCAACATTGGATAACCCTAATACACTGAAAGATTTCTTGTAAGTTGCAAGTTGTAACTCACCAAACTCACAGATCACTAACATATACCAAGAAGTTTATTAACATCATTAAATGCGGGAATATCCCTATTACTTTATAATATATATTTTAAATAATGTTTTGATTTTTTTTAGTGAGGTGAATTATTTTCTCTTAAAGAAATTTATTTCTTGAATTAGTTCAGTTCAGGATATTTTATCTTCAAAAATTAAATATATATGTAATTAATAAATTTAAATTCAACACTATTTTGCTGATATATATTGGGCTGCACCATTTCAAATAAATGTTCCAAACTCTCAGATATTTAATTTATCGGTTCTATTCTTAACATATTGGTTATTTAATAATATTGGAAAATATAAAATATAGAAATTAATGTTGCGGTTTTCCAATATTAGATTTTGTTGATGTGTACATAATATGAAGTATATATATTATTAAAATAAATATAAAGTGATAATATTAAATATATATGTACTACATATATATTTAATATTATCACTTTATATTTATTTTAATAATATATATAGTATATATTATATACATAATTTATTTTATATATTTAATATGTATTATTATTTAATGATAATTTTTCATTATATATATATATATATATATTGCCATGGGCTCTACGTATCAGTGGAACAGTCACTTCTGTTTTAATCCCATGAATTATCATTTTTTCTTTTGTGTAAATCAACAATTTAATAAATTATACATCAAAATACAAGAATAAAATGTTACCTTTTGTATTGTATTATCCTGTGCCCCTCACAGTTATTTATATCCCAAGAAACCAGAATAGGTTGCAATTAGTTGTAAAAATATGTGTAACATAGTGTAAATCATTGATTTATAATGTAGGTAAACTATAAATCTATAGTGTAAATACACCATTTATATTTCATAGGTGTAATACGTATTTATTACACCCAAAAAAAAATTAAAATGCGTTGTAAAATAGGTGTAACATAGTGTAAATATCATATTTAGGGGAGAGAAGGGTATTGTGGCCGATGCGGGTATTGTGGCCGATAACTATATTTCAAGAACCATTATAGTTATCAAAAAATTATATATACGAAAAATGTAGATAATTGAATTCTAAGAATGATAGTGTACATCATTTTTTATTTTATCAATATTAATTATTGATTTTTGATTAGAGAAACAAATCAAATAATCGTAATTTTTATCGAAAAAAAACGTTTGTAGCTGAATATAAGTAAAACTAAATGGGATAACGATTAATTAGTTTTATATTTAATATAAAAGTTCGTGTGTATCTTGATAGGGGAAATATGGGTAATGTGGCCATGCGGGTAATGTGGCCACTTGGCGTATCTCATAAACTATATGTCCAATCAAAAAAAAATATATACATGAAATATGCGCATTGATAAGCATTGTTCAAATAAGTAAAAATAATTTGTATAATTATTAATAAAAAAAAATGATGTAAAAAATACAAAAAAATCGATTTACTTTTTAAAAAATTGAAATAAAATTTTAGTAAAACATTTATTAAATCACTAATATATAATATAAATTGAAAATTAATGTTGGGTGTTAAAGAACTATTTAATTTTAACAAAGTGTGTAAGCAATTTATTTTAGTAAATAATATTCATTATTATATAGTGTAAATGGCGTGACACCTCGAAGCGGGTAAGTTGGCCACCTTTTAGAGGGTAATGTGGCCACTTCACTATGATGCAAGCCAATCATATAGTTAGCCATATTATTTAAGCCAATCATATGATCAGAAATAAATATTTTTATATTTTTATAAAATTGCGTGCGTCATTAAAACGTTGATAGAATCAACATCTACTATATCCTAACCATACAAATATATTTCCATACATATTATAATCATGGTATAAACTTTTAAATTTAATTTAGTATATTTAATCATCTATTAACATAATTATAAAGAAATATATATATGATATATATATGTATAAAACTTTACGTATACATATATGTATATAAACGTATACGTTTATACATATATGTTGTATCATACAACTTGTATGCATATATATGTATATATATATATATATATATATATATATATATATATATATATAGTTGTAGTAGTGAGTAAAGTAATTGTAGTACGTGTAAAGTATTAAGTATATAGCATAGTATTAATTATATATAATATAATACATATATATATATATATATATATATATGTGTATTATATTATAATATATATATATATATATATATATATATATGTATTATATTATATATATATATATATATATACTTAATACTATACTATACACTTAATACTTATACTTAATACTTTACACGTACTACAAAATATATGTTTAAATATAATACATAGGTGATGAATAACAATTATGATATGACAACCTATATATATATGTATACTGCCTGTGTGGCTCAGTGGCTAAGGCGTCAGACACACAAGCAGTAGGACACGGGTTCGACCCTCGTCCGGACCATTAATTAATTTTATAAAATGGGTCTTAAAATATTATTTAGAAGTGATATTATATAATTGTGTATAAATAAATGGTCGGCTCTCGTTAAAACCATGGATGCCTTAACATGAGAGCGGCTTCGAAGGGACATTAGAGCCATATATGGTTATAAGTGAAAACTTCATCTAAGTTCCTGATGGGATGAAAGGACTCCACCAAATAAAAATAACATAAAATAACATAACATACAACATATGCGTATAAACTTATTTATACATACAGTTTTATTTGTATTTGTATATATGTATATGTATATACTAATATATTTATCATGAGATATATTAAACTAGATTTAAAAATAAATAAATCAATTTCATGTTAGTACATTATATACAGGGATGGCAAAAACCCCAAAAATCCAAAATATGTTGCTGTGGTTTTTGGGTTTTTGGTGTTTTACTGAGGTTTTTGTGGTTTTTGGTGTTTTTCATAAACAATTTAAAGGCATAAAATCATTTTATCCTTTTAATTTTAAAAATTATGAATTAAAGTATAGTTTATTATACAAATTGATAAAAGTATAGTTTATTATTAATTTATTGTATAATACCAAATAATGAAGTATATTAATTTAATATATAAAAACAGGGATATCAAAATCATAAAAATACCTTATTTTTTATATAATTTTTTAATATTTTCTATTGTATTATTTTTTATATAATTTTATTCTATAGAATTGTAATAAAATATTTTTTATTGAATCAATTTCTATGAAATTGTATTTTTATTGAATTTTAATTATTTTCTATTAAATTAAAATGTCATGAAAAATATTATATTTATTCTATAGAATTTGATTTATAATAGTAATACAAAGGAGGTAATACTATTTATTATATTCATATTTTAATATTATATAAATTTTATAACATTATTTATATATTTTCTTAAAATCTAGAATTAGTTACATAATGTAATATATATTATCTATTAGAATTAAAATTATTAAATGTATAATTTATTAATATAAAAAATCGAAAAACCACAAAAACCACAAAAAATATCAATAGGTTTAAACCCAAAAACCCAAAAACCCAATCTCGGCAAACCCTGATTATATAATACATTTTACTTTCGATATCGATTTTCTAAAGAATTTAATAAACTTAATTTTATTTTATGTATTTAATTTAACTGTGCTTTATATATTTCATTTATACTTGTTTATTGGCTTATTTGTATATTACATTTCACTTTTTTTTACCTCATATTATGTAATTATAAAAATAATTTGTATTAATGTTGATATAATATGATTTTAATATATGTTGGTGTAATATATTTAATATATGTATACAATTATATATATATATATATATATATATATAGAAATCAGATAATATAAATTAGTTATCTTTCTAAATTTCTATTTTAACTAGGTATTATATCGCCATATTGTTATGACATACAGTCATTTACTGCTGAAATTACTTTTTCCATACTAATAACATAATAATTAAGTATACTGGTATACTAGGATATAGCATATTAATGTGTTAATGAATATAGTAATTTATAAAGTTAAAATAAAAAGCATTAATTTATCACAATTGCGTGTATTTTGTAAATTGTACTTGATATGATATCATTGGACTAAACTTGATATAAAGTATCGCCATCTAGTGGATTAATTCCACATTTTCAGGTGGCCACATTACCCGCATTAGGTGCAACCTTACCCTCCATGGAGGGTAATGTGGCCACCTTAATCATTTCAAATAGATATGCTAAAATGAAAAACTGATTCGGCAGTCCTCTTGCTTATCATAAGATGTATCTATATTGAACAAATTATCGTATTAGATATACTATTTATAAAGTTACACAACATTATCTAAAAGTGGCCACATTACCCATCTTTCCCCTATCTGATACAATGTATTTTATTTTCTAATTATAAAAATCGATCCTAGTGGCTATTTCGAACTATCGACCATAATACCCGCACTAGTGTATACTATATAGTGTAAAATATATTTTATCTCTATTTATACGGAACATTTGCTTTTTAATAAAAATCAAATGATTTGAATACAAATAATTAAATGAGTAAATGTTGATAGCCATTATTTAGAACAACATATTGTAATTGTATATACAACTTATTGGATCATAATATCCAATATTGGTATGATATATTTTGTTTCTTGTAAGGTAATAAAAACATCGGCCATAATACCCTTCCCTCCCCTATATTTTATAATTGTAATACGTTGTAATACTATTAATTTTTAAATCATTAAAAATTAAATAAATAAATGAATAATATATATTTATTTAAATTTCTATTAATTATAACAATATTTTACATTTTTATTTATTTTATTAAATTTATTACATTAGTTTCAAAATATACATTAATTATAAAGTATTATTGTAATTCTATATTTAAGTTAATATTCTGAATTTAATAAAGTATTTATATTGTTATTTTAAAATTTGTATTTTATTGAATAATCTTTATAGTCTTTTACAAAATAACAATTATCTATCAATACAAATTTATAATCATAATTATATTGATAAGTAAATAAAAATGGTTGATTCACATTAAACAAGTAGAAGGAGTACCTATTTTTATTTATGGGTGGAGTTTGGTGTATATGAACTAGTTTTTATTTGCATACAGTTCACCCATACGTACAACATTGTAAAAATGCTAATTGCATTCCAATTTACATCTACTCTTGATTCTTGGGATATAGGGATATATCTACATGGGATATACCCATAGATTTATAGTTTACACTATAAATCTATGGATATACCTAACAGTATATGACTTATTGGGGGGTCCATTAATGGACGGTTACAAATTTGTAACTGTTATTTATATTGTATTCATTAATATATACAATGATTGTCAGAAGATACTTTGCAGTATCTTTGATATATGTATATGTGTGATTTCAATAAATATATATTATCCTTATATATATCCACTTTTATGTTTTTTAGTTAACTAAATTTAGTGGGTAGGTTACCTACCAGTAAACACGGACCACTTTTGAAATAAACTAGGAACACTTTTGAAGAAAACTCTGACCATTTTTATGCTTTAACCCATATTATAGAAGTATACTATATATGGTTATTTTAAACTGGTCCGAATCTTCTCCAAAAATGGTCCGAATTTTATTTCAAAAGTGGTCCGAGTTTAATGGTATTCAATTTAGTTAATGGGCTCTGTAGCTTCTTATCATTTCATGTTTTCATGTGCTCTATCTTAAATTAATATAGTATTGGTGACGGGTAGTAATGGAACCTATAATAAACATATTAGTATAATTAAATATAAATATAGATAGGTTATAGGTTATACTATAACCGTTATAGCCTACCTAATAGCAAATATACTGCAAAGATACTCCTTCTGATAATTTGTATATTATAGGTACCTACTAGTAGTATACTACTATTCATTATAATTCAATATAGGTCTACCATCACACACATATATATATATATATATATATATATATATATATATAAAGAAATTAGATAATATAAATTAGTAATCTTTCTAGATTAATCTTTCTTGATTACTATTCTATCTAGGTATTTTATCTCCATATTGTTACAGTCATTTACTGATGAAATTTATTTTACATATTAAAATATTCCTCCATGGATGGTAATGTGACCACCTTAATAATGTAAATTAGATACGCTAAAATAAAAAAATGATTCAGCAATCCTCTTGTATATCATAATATGTATATAGGACAATATATATTGAATACATTATCAAATTAGAAATAATATATATAAAGTTATACAAAATTATCTAAAAGTGGCCACATTACCCACCTTTCCCCTTTATATATTTTACAATTATATTGAATAAATAAGTATGTATAACTTTTACCATTCTATTTTAATAATATATGATAATAACAATAATAAATTATGAAATTATGATATTTATGTTCGATATCGTCGAACATTTAGGTCATACCTACCTATCATACCTAAATCTGGAAGTGTCCGTGTGAACAGCTATACCGATATAGTGAAGGTCGACTCACCACTTCAAGGTGTCCACTTGTGCTTGCGTTTACATATAAGCATTACCTATTCAATATTTGAATTGCGCGATATCGGGTAAACGTTTTAAAACGAATAACTAACAGCCAGATTTGTATAGCCCTGTTTATGTTGGTGTGAAACCATTTTGAGATACTATTTTCTTGTTAAATTCCGTTTTTGATAGCTTCAGTTAATAATTCATATAATTTATGATAGTAATTTATATCAAGGTCATCCTTTGAATATCATATTATGAATTATGTTAAATCGATATAATATACCTATTTAGGTATATTGTATTCTATATGTAAATTAATATTGCATTTTAAAGTTATAATAATAGTTTAAGTTTATATTAATAAATAAGAAATACTTATATTATACCTTATTACTATGATAGGGTATTAATTGACGATGATACTATATTTGATATACTAAAGTAATACACAACAATTGTAACACTAAACATAATTATCTATAGATAGGTATACCTACGTGAAATAATCTTCCATAAATTCTGGAGTAAATTTACTGGATTAATCCATCTATGTTATTAGCATACCTACAATGAGTATTATATGTATAGAGGAAAGTTGCGAGATAGTGACAGGAGGGTAATAGTGACACCCTACGTATTTCCAAAACTACAAGTTTGATTGAAACAATATATATATATATATATATATATATATATATATGTACAAAAGTTGTAGGTATTCATAAGCTTTATTGAGATAAGTATGTGTGGTCAACATCCTAAATTCTCCTAGGACCGATACTTCCGATACATATTTAATCGGTTATCCCAATTTTCAAATATATTCTTGAAAACAATTGACATTACATTTTTATAAAAACAACTCTATTTAATCTTAAATTCATATATAGGGGAAAGTAACCTAATACGGATACTTTAACAAAAAACGGTCTTAACATTTTATGACTCATTATTTTTATTAAAAACTTACAATATATTAATATTATATGATTATAGATATTATTGTGATTTTAAAATTTGATTTAATCTTTTAATTCCATAGATAACAGCTGTTATCTCTAGGGATGTCGGTATTAATTAATGATACAATTTAAGTATCTAAATAATAACATTTTAGATTTAGCTTCACTGGTGGTATTAATATTATAAAGCACGCTATTTTTATGAATATCAGAATAGTTCATACGCTGCGCGCTGATTGGTTATAGAGTATTCGTATTAAGACATCTAGAATGTCCGTATTAGGGACTTATATGACATCTAGATATATGCTTATAACTTAATGAATATTTGATAACAAATATTGAAATTTTATATGTCATTTGTAGAATGCTTTATTTTTTAATATTATAGTGTTATATTGTATATCGATACATTTGTATATTCTTGAGAAGGTTTTAAGTTGACATTTGTTTTCATACATTTAAAAACGTAATAAAAAAATCAGTTTATTGGATATATCAGCAATATTTTGAATAATTAAAAAATAAAAATAGTTTTTTAGACTATTTATATAATTATGAATATTTGATTCATTACACATTTTTTTGTAGGATTTATAGTTTCTGAGATACCGAGAGTGTCTGTATTCGGTTATTTTCCCCTATATATTTATTTATTTATTTAATTTAAATCAGACATGCATAACAGAGGTCCATAGATTATACAATAATTAAGACGAACAAAAATTAAACAAAAACAAAATCTAAAATATTATCTAAATACAGATTTATACCATAAGGTAAATAGTTGCGAAGGGCACAAGACATTATAATACAGTTGAACAATTAGCGAATTACGAGAATATTATATCCATTAATAAAGTGAATTATAAGATTTACGTAATTTAATTGTTAAATTATTTTCATTATCATATAGGTAAAAACATCAATGGCGCACTATTTCGAATCTTATATTTCATCACTATACGATAAGCGTTATTATATGCTACCTTAATTTTTCGCATGTTGGTCCTATTCGGTAACCAAATACTACTAAGGTAGATATTTGACATACATTTTAAATAGAATAATCTTAGTAGCTTTAGAGCAATGGCTAAAATTACTCGCTATCATATAGCTTTGTATGTATAGATGTTTGATATTACTATATATATATATATATATATATATATATATATATATATCAATATCATCAGACAAGTCCTATGATATCCAATGTAAAAGATATTTATACGCTTTAAAAATATTTAAAAGTGTATTAGGGGAAAGTAACCGAATACGGACAGTGCCCGAATACGGACACTCTCAGTATCTCAGAAACCATAAATCCTACAAAAAAATGTTTAATTAATAAAATATTCATAATCATATAAATAGTCTAAAAAAGTATTTTATATTTTTTTATTATTCAAAATATTGCTGATATTTCCAATAAACTGATTTTTTTATTAGGATTTTAAATTTATTAACAAAAATTTCAACTTAAAATCTTCTCAAGATTATAAAAATGTATTAATATAAAATATAACAATATATTATTAAAAACTAAAACATTCTAAAAATTGTATTTTTAATTTCTATATTTTTTATCAAATATTCATTAAGTTATAAGCATATATCTAGATGTCATATAAGTTCCTAATACGGACACTCTAAATGTCTTAATACGGACACCCTATAACCAATCAACGCACAGCGTATGAACTATTCTGATTTTCATAAAAATCGCGTGCGTTATAATATTAATACTACCAATAAAGCTAATTCTAAAAAAAATTATTATTTAGACACTTACATTGTATTATTAATTAAAAAATAATAAAAATAAATAAAATATTAACTAATTAAATTACAATATATTGTTCATAACATTAATTATAAATAACGTAATTGTAATTTGTCTGATTGATTCATCAATAATATATAGTTTATCTAGTGGTATATAGGGTGTCCGTATTATAACACAGGGTGTCCGTATTCGGACATAGGTAGCGAATACGGACACCCCAGTTATCTATGGAATTAAAAGATTAAATAAAATTTTAAAATTACAATAATATCTATAATCATATAATATGAATATATTGTAATTTTTGAATAAAAATAATGAGTCATAAAAAGTTAAGTCCATTTATTGTTAAAGTGTCCGTATTAGGTGTCCACTTTTCCCTACCTATGTAGGTATTACCTAGGTATTATGCCTACCTATAACTTTACTGTATTATGTCTAGATGAACTATAATAGATAGGCTATCTATAGATGACAGATTTATCAATGTTATATGTTATGAAGTAATGGCTAGCAAACTCTTCACAACAATTTATTAATAATTGCAGAGCCTTCAGTGATGGTGAGAATAAAGCTGTATCGTCAGCATAGCATAGATTATTAATTATATTCCCATTTAAACAATATACTAACTTTATTTGATTTAATTTCACAATCATATGATTGGTATAACTATTGAATAGTACAGGAGAAAGGATTCCTCCTCGACGGACAACATTTGAAACGTGGAAGCAATCTGATGTATTATCACCCCACTTAAAATATATTCTCTGATTTCTGTAACAATAATTTAAAACAATTATTATATAAGATGGAACGTTCCATATAATAATGTACATTATTATCTTTTAATCTATGAAATAAAATATTGTGATTAAGTTTATCAAAAGATTTAGATGTATCTAGACAAGCTACAAATATATTAGTATTATTATTATAATTTGTTAAGTAGTTAAGTAAAGTATGCCTATTGATTAAGTGCAAAAACACACATCTCGGTTCCAAGGTTTTTTTTGAATCCAAATTGATTATCAATAGTACCTAACTAATAAATAATATATTTTATTATATATCACCTTTTCAATTATCTTACACTTAATATTGTATATACATATAGGATGATAGTTAGAAGAGATATTCGATCTTTTATTTTTGTTTTTAATTATTGGTAGAATATATGATAGTATTAACTTTTTTGGAAAATAGGAGTGACGTAACATGTTATTAATGAGTAATACTATGACTTGAATATATATATATATATATATATATATATATAATCCCAAAATTATGGAATTATTATTATAATATGATAAATATTAAAAAAATATTATCACTTTTAAAAAATACATAAAAAAAGTGTTTTTAAAGTTTTACCAATTGTTTTATATTGTTATATCACTATTGTTTTATCACTATTTCTAATTTTATTGACTATTTTTATATTATATTATATTTTTATATCTATGCTCTTTTATATTAATATTTGTATCAATTACTATTTTATATGTTAATTATATTTATATGTTATATATATATATATATATATATATATGTTATATTTAATATTGATGAAATTTGAATATGAAATTATGAGTACTGTAAAATGTATACACTAATTACATTATATATGGGAATTATGTCTAATACGGGCCACTGCGATATCTCAGTAACTATTGTTCAAATCAAAAAATATATACAAGATTTATTCAGTTTCATATTTCTATTATTAATGAGTATTATTTATTTTAATATGTGCATTCATAATTCTAATATTGATCATTATATCAAAAAATAGTTTACAAATGAAAATTTACTAAATAATAATTTAGTTATCAACCATTTTCGTTGATAAATCTACTATTAATTACATATTTCAAAGCAACATTGGAAATTTTAATTAAATACGAATAATATAAATGTATACATTCTACTTTATATTCAATATTAAGTGTGAGAGGGGTTATTTAACAGGTGTATCAAATGTTTGCAATACGGGCCACCTAATTGTTAGTAATACGGGCCAATGAAAATACTTGATTCTATGTTACTATTTTACAATATCATATCACTGAAATAAAATGTAATATAAGTGCGTGCGACATCGTGCGTATATTCATACCATCGATATAAAGTGTCTTTATATCGAATATTCATATATGCGTTTATTAATAGATCGAACTATTATGAGAGTGGTTATAATGAATGTGTACATTATTATCATAGAAATTACAATTAGGTGATTCTAATCTATATTATTATTACACTGTATTTATGCGTATTCACTAGTGCTGTAAAATTTCAAATCTCAAATCTCAAATATTTTTTTTTCGGTTCGATTCAAATCTTAAATTTTCGGGTATTTGGAAAGATTTGATGGTCTCAAATCTTTATTTTAAACTTAGTTTCGGTTCGGGTATCATGTCGGGTAATTGTTCGGGTAACGATAGATTAACATAATTATATAATAAGTTTCTTTCAACTATTTTAAAATATCCATTAAACTGTATAGATACTATTAATTCGATCATCAGTTATGCCACCTATATGATAATATATTTAAAATAGAATAATATTATCAAGGACACCGTGTCCTTTATTTATTATATATTAATAACAATATTTAAAAATTATTACGTATATTCTGCATATCGTACCTACTATATACTAATATATAAAAATGTTAATTCATAAACCGTTGTAAAAAAACTATATTTGTCTACAAGTACATATTGAATAAATATTTGACACTATGGTATATAATATATACTATATATATATATATATATATATATATATATACAGTCAACTCCCGTTAAGTCGGACTCGCAAGGGAAAAGTGTCCGACTTAGTGAGATGTCCGACTTATCCGAGATTCAGAATATCATGCAAATAAGATGCGCAGCGCAAGTTAAAGGGTTATAACCCTGTATAACCCGGTATACCGAAATGTGGAATTATGCAACAAGCAACAACATAAAATGATATATTCAATAATATTACTTACTAAAATTATAATATTCATTATTTAAAGCAAATATTTCTGACAATTTACAAAAAGTCCGACTTATTCAGTATAAAATCATAAAAATGACAATAATATGTGTCCGACTTATAGAAAAGCCCGACTTATCCAATCCAACTTATCCGACTTATCCGATTAATTTAGCATGGAACTAGATACAAATCCAACCAAACCAACTAAATGTGTCCGACTTATCGAGAATTCCGACTTATCCGTAGTACGACTTACCGAGAGTTGACTGTATATATAGTCTAAATATAATATTTATTTTTAGCCTTCTATATATATAAGCTGTGGTGTATATAGGATTCCTCTTACAACTTTACTAAATAGGTTTTAAATTACTATATAGGTTTATATAGCTATATATGATTATTAGAATAGTAACGTATTCAATATTTCAAGTAATTAATAATTATGTATTGTTAATTATTCAATTATAATTTAATAATTAATAATTATTTATCAATTATTATTATTAATTAATAATAATTAATTATATATTATTTTAATAATTATTAATTATTTTATTATAATTAATAATTATTTATAAATTAATTATTATTATTATTAATTAATAATAATTATTAATTAATAATAATTATTTATTAAATATTATAATTATTTATTAATTATTATAATTATTTATTAATTATTATAATTATTTATTAATTATTATAATTATTTATTAATTATTATGATTATTTGTTAATTAATATAATTATTTGTTAATTAATATAATTATTTATTAATTATTATAATTATTTATTGATTATTATAATTATGTATTAATTATTATAATTATTTATTAATTATTATAATTATTTATTAATTATTATAATTAATAATTAATTTAATTAATAATAATTATTTATTAATTAATTTATTATTATTAATAATAATTAATTAATTAATATCTAATTTTTTTCTTCGTTAACGTATTTTAAAATATTATTAAAAGATTTGAAGTTCTCGAGAACATACCTAAATATGAGAGATTTGAAGTTCTCGAGAACAACATTTTAAGATTTGAAGTTCTCGAGAACAACCAAGTATTTGAAATTTTACAGCACTAGTATTCACGTATACTTATATGTATGTTAATATATACATACATTCCTATATACGCATATACGAATATACGAATATCCATATGTATTAATATATAAAGGCATATTATATGTTTAAATATATATGCATTTATAATATTGTACATATATTTGAATATATGAGAGGGAATATGTGTAATCGTATATGTACGATTGTATTATATATATAACCAACTATGTATACGCATAGATACATACTCATATAAATATATATATATATAACTTTTGTAAATGTGATATTATTTATGATTATATCAGTGTATCAATTTTAATATTAAATAATGAAATCATAATTGGTATCTATAGATATCTATAATTATCGATTATAATCGATAATAAATATTATATTGAAATATAATTGATATCATATAATAGGTATATATAATGATATAATATAATATAATAGTTATATAATAAGTAATATAATAAGTATTAAAGCATAATGTAAATGTTAATATACAGTATAATTAATATTATCTCAAATTAGTGAGATCGGAAATTATTGTTAGCTCATCGCATAGATTTATTGTTTACAAACTATATATTGTAAACTATAAATCTATGGCTCATCGAGATAGCATATACTATATATCTAGCGAGGCAGCAGTTCTATTTATGTACATTGTTTGTTTATAATATAATTGTGAAAGAAAGTCGTATACGTAGATCTATAGATGTTACAATGTATTTCATTTGAAGTAATTATAATATGAATTACTGATTTATTAATGTGTGTATTAATAATATATAATGTATAAAATATATTATTATTTCTATGGTATTAATATTATAAACCATATGTTTGGTAAATAGTTTATGTATATAATTATATGTTTATGATTATATGATATTCTTTATAATACATAATTTATAATAATTATATATATATATATATTTGTCAATAAATAATGAATGTTATCTCATTCCTAATTTCCATTCATTATTATATGATTTTATATCATATTATCAAAGATTTTCCGAAGGAAAGATATAACACTTAGGCGAAATCGTGTAATTCGAATTTGTATACAAAATACCCTGGTGCCACCTATAGCGGGTTACTTTTAGGAACTATGCGTTGTTTATGATGTAAATTCGTATTTAACTATACACTTTTAAAATGTTAAATAATATTCTTTAAATTAATATTTATATGATGAAAACTAAGTGTTCATTACTAATATATAACAAACAAATATGATATTTATGTTTTAAATGCTATAAGTATATATTTAGTAAGTAAAAGTTAATTTATATTGTATGTAATTTAATAGAGCAATGAAAACATTGTTGTATGCAAACAGAGCCGAACCTAAATCTATTTCAGTGATTTCGATACTACTGCTAGCAGCGGCTGGGGATATTACTAAATTACGTTGCATGCATAGGGAGTGTTATATCTTGGCTTCGCAAAATCTTTGATATTATTCTACATAGGTTGTATATATTTTCACGGTTGCATTAATTTCCTAAGTCAGTTGATAGAAAATAATTATAAAATGTAACATAGTCTCTATAGAAATACATACGTATGCATGTTTACATTATTAAGCATAGTATACGTCATATAGAACAATTAAAGTTACGCTCTATCGATATTCTATAGAATTTATTTAATGCATTTTATTGTTAACTTTTTTCATTGTTATTTCTATTTTATTTATTTCATCTAACTTACATTTTTGTTTATTCATATAAATTATTGTTATATTTATTTATCGACATTTTCTTTTATTATTTATTTTATATTTTTACACCATTTTAAAATGTATTCAGTGAATAATATTCACTAATACAAAACATATATAATTAATTATTAAATTTAGTTTATATTTTTAGTTTATATTTTTTAATTATAATTTAATATTGTTAAATCATCTATATCCTGCATACTGTACAATATATATAGACATATATAATGAATCGTAATATTATTAATGTATAGATATTATATATATATATATATAAATATATATATATATATATATATATATATATTATGTTTGCCTAACGCCGTTCGATATACAGGCACACATTATAAAATATAGTTCAGTGAAAAGTTTTATTTTATATTTACAATTCTAAATACTATTCTATTAATAATCAATAATACAATTAAACTTCGCCATACAATTCAACATCTTATTATGCAATACATTTTGATTCATTTGATTTCTTTAGAAATCGATATTTTTTTATAAATATATTTTACATGTATCGTATATTTTAACATTACATTGATATTCATATTAATATATTTATTATAAATATAACTTTATTAACGAAACATGTTCACCGAATACGTCTACACCTAATAGAAACGTACCATCTAGTAACGCTAAACAGTTCCTAGATGGTGTAGGTGTTATTAGGTGTAGAAGTTCGGTAGAAATAGAAGTAATATATATATAATCACTTATCTATTAAGTATACTCTCACAATATATTTATAATAATACATATTAGTAATCGATAATAAGATCATTTAATAATTATATGTCCGTATTAAATATATAACAAATATATTATAATATAATTATAATTATAATTATCATATTTGGTGTTCAAAAAATTAATTTAAATTAAAATAAATTAATGACACACATTAATTATTATAAATACAATACAATAAATATAATTAATTTTAAGATGTGTAGTTACTTGTATATATTTTAGGTTTAGATCAAATAATTTTTTAAAATAATAACCTAATACTACTTAAATATGTCACCTTCGTATTTTAAATATATAAACTACAAATAATATACATTCAATTATACTACTACTACTACTACTACTACTACTACTACTACTACTACTACTACTACTACTACTACTACTACTACTACTACTACTACTACTACTACTACTACTACTACTACTACTACTACTACTACTACTACTACTACTACTACTACTACTACTACTACTACTACTACTACTACTACTACTACTACTACTACTACTACTACTACTACTACTGCTACTGCTACTGCTACTGCTACTGCTACTGCTACTGCTACTGCTACTGCTACTGCTACTGCTACTGCTACTGCTACTGCTACTGCTACTGCTACTGCTACTGCTACTGCTACTGCTACTGCTACTGCTACTGCTACTGCTACTTCTACTGCTACTGCTACTGCTACTGCTACTGCTACTGCTACTGCTACTGCTACTGCTACTGCTAATGCTACTGCTACTGCTACTGCTACTGCTACTGCTACTGCTACTGCTACTGCTACTGCTACTGCTACTGCTACTGCTACTGCTAATGCTACTGCTACTGCTACTGCTACTGCTAATGCTACTGCTACTGCTACTGCTACTGCTACTGCTACTGCTACTGCTACTGATACTTCTACTGCTACTGCTACTGCTACTGCTACTGCTACTGCTACTGCTACTGCTACTGCTACTGCTACTGCTGCTGCTGCTGCTGCTGCTGCTGCTGCTGCTGCTGCTGCTACTACTACTACTACTACTACTACTACTACTACTACTACTACTACTACTACTACTACTACTACTACTACTACTACTACTACTACTACTACTACTACTACTACTACTACTACTACTACTACTACTACTACTACTACTACTACTACTACTACTACTACTACTACTACTACTACTACTACTACTACTACTACTACTACTACTACTACTACTCTTACTACTACTACTACTACTACTACTACTACTACTACTACTACTACTACTACTACTACTACTACTACTACTACTACTACTACTACTACTACTACTACTACTACTACTACTACTACTACTACTACTACTACTACTACTACTACTACTACTACTACTACTACTACTACTACTACTACTACTACTACTACTACTACTACTACTACTACTGCTACTGCTACTGCTACTGCTACTGCTACTGCTACTGCTACTGCTACTGCTACTGCTACTGCTACTGCTACTGCTACTGCTACTGCTACTGCTACTGCTACTGCTACTGCTACTGCTACTGCTACTGCTACTGCTACTGCTACTGCTACTTCTACTGCTACTGCTACTGCTACTGCTACTGCTACTGCTACTGCTACTGCTACTGCTACTGCTAATGCTACTGCTACTGCTACTGCTACTGCTACTGCTACTGCTACTGCTACTGCTACTGCTACTGCTACTGCTACTGCTACTGCTACTGCTACTGCTAATGCTACTGCTACTGCTACTGCTACTGCTAATGCTACTGCTACTGCTACTGCTACTGCTACTGCTACTGCTACTGCTACTGATACTTCTACTGCTACTGCTACTGCTACTGCTACTGCTACTGCTACTGCTACTGCTACTGCTACTGCTACTGCTGCTGCTGCTGCTGCTGCTGCTGCTGCTACTACTACTACTACTACTACTACTACTACTACTACTACTACTACTACTACTACTACTACTACTACTACTACTACTACTACTACTACTACTACTACTACTACTACTAC
The DNA here is from genome assembly GCA_964019155.1 of Osedax fenrisi. Lineage (NCBI taxonomy): Eukaryota > Metazoa > Annelida > Polychaeta > Sabellida > Siboglinidae > Osedax > Osedax fenrisi. The sequence continues at coordinate 38,135,131 of OZ025239.1, forward strand.
TACTACTACTACTACTACTACTACTACTACTACTACTACTACTACTACTACTACTACTACTACTACTACTACTCTTACTACTACTACTACTACTACTACTACTACTACTACTACTACTACTACTACTACTACTACTACTACTACTACTACTACTACTACTACTACTACTACTACTACTACTACTACTACTACTACTACTACTACTACTACTACTACTACTACTACTACTACTACTACTACTACTACTACTACTACTACTACTACTACTACTACTACTACTACTACTACTACTACTACTACTACTACTACTACTACTACTACTACTACTACTACTACTACTACTACTACTACTACTACTACTACTACTACTACTACTGCTACTGCTACTGCTACTGCTACTGCTACTGCTACTGCTACTGCTACTGCTACTGCTACTGCTACTGCTACTGCTACTGCTACTGCTACTGCTACTGCTACTGCTACTGCTACTGCTACTGCTACTGCTACTGCTACTGCTACTGCTACTGCTACTGCTACTTCTACTGCTACTGCTACTGCTACTGCTACTGCTACTGCTACTGCTACTGCTACTGCTACTGCTAATGCTACTGCTACTGCTACTGCTACTGCTACTGCTACTGCTACTGCTACTGCTACTGCTACTGCTACTGCTACTGCTACTGCTAATGCTACTGCTACTGCTACTGCTACTGCTAATGCTACTGCTACTGCTACTGCTACTGCTACTGCTACTGCTACTGCTACTGATACTTCTACTGCTACTGCTACTGCTACTGCTACTGCTACTGCTACTGCTACTGCTACTGCTACTGCTACTGCTGCTGCTGCTGCTGCTGCTGCTGCTACTACTACTACTACTACTACTACTACTACTACTACTACTACTACTACTACTACTACTACTACTACTACTACTACTACTACTACTACTACTACTACTACTACTACTACTACTACTACTACTACTACTACTACTACTACTACTACTACTACTACTACTACTACTACTACTACTACTACTACTACTCTTACTACTACTACTACTACTACTACTACTACTACTACTACTACTACTACTACTACTACTACTACTACTACTACTACTACTACTACTACTACTACTACTACTACTACTACTACTACTACTACTACTACTACTACTACTACTACTACTACTACTACTACTACTACTACTACTACTACTACTACTACTACTACTACTACTACTACTACTACTACTACTACTACTACTACTACTACTACTACTACTACTACTAAAATATGATAAAATTACATTAATTTATCAGCATAAATAAAAAATTTATTTGATAACATATACAGTGGCCCGTATTAGACATAATTCCCCTACCTACTTTAATTACTTCAATACATCATATGCTAAATATGGTTTTTAAAATTTAATATTGTATAGATAAGTGTATAATAAGTATACTTCAATACAATTTATCGATTTTAAATGTGGATTAATGATATGAACATTATTCAGTCTTGTATTTAATCGATGAGAGGGTTTGACTTAATTGATTTAACGCGGCTTTTTTTAGTTTGCATGGGTAATAACATTGCAAATATGTTATTATTGTGGCAAGTATAGCTATGATTGTAGTGTATTATTTAATTGGTCATGCTCATCTTATGTTGTTTCAGACTTGAACAATTTATTAATTTACCCATCCCTAGTTTTTGTTACAAGTTTTAAATTTTTTTAATTTAATTTTTAATTTTTTAAGTTTTATAATACTTATATTTTACCATTACAATTTAAATACAATCTTCATAGTTCATTTGTTTTTATTACTATATTCATCACTTTTTTTCCAACGGATGATGCATAAGCTTTGCTTAAATATATATATCCGGGTTCTATTACCAAATTCTAAATTATTATATATATATATATATATATACTTGTAAGATTAATGCAAATGACTATACAATAACGTATACTATATGAATTCGTATGATACATACATGACTATGAATTCTGCTTGTTGGTTGAAAGGTTATAATGTCTAAAAATCGTACGTCATTATTCATTATTCATAGGACTTCATTGAATTAGCACATGTGTATAAGTATATTTATATCATATACTTTATATATATATATATATACTATAGTATAGAATAATATTTGTATACATGTAGTATATATATATATATATATATATATATATATATACATACAATACATATATGTATACCTAATATGTGAAGGATGGAATGTATATATATAACTTATATGTATAGACACTAAATATAGTGTTATATATAAATACAACATGTTCTCACCATACCTATGTCTTTTAGCATTATTTAAGTCAATAAACGTCCATTTTTATTTATACATTTTTCTTTATATATTTGAAGACTCCTTAATTCGTTATATTATCTCTATATGATCCTATGTGCGTAGGATGTTTGTGTAACGCGAATGATTGATTCTTTTCTAGAGTTCAGACGATTCTAAGAATGATACGAATGTTACTAATTCTTTGAACAGTCGGCTTTTGTGTTTCAGTCTTATATGCTTGCAGCTACATACATATATATATGTGAAACTATTGTGTTAGTTTACCACCTGATTGGTTAGCTTGTACCGCTCTGTATAAACATTCTGTCACGAACTCATAGGTTTCTAAGAAGCCTAACCGAGTAAACTCCACGATATGTTATACAACTTCAAGATGTTCATCTTCCCAGGTAACCAAAGCATGGGTTATAACACTGGTATAACCTGGGTAATGTGTACCAGGTTATTTTATGGGGCTCAGTGAGCAGTTTGTACCAGGTCAGCTATCCCAGAGAAGTACTGATTTATGCCAGAGGGAATTATGTACCATACAATAACCTGGATCAGATATCCCAGAGAAGTAGGTCCTAGTAGTCCTACCAAAGATTTTCCGAAGGAAATATATAACACTTACGCGAAATCGTGTAATTCGAATTTGTATACAAAATACCCTGGTGCCACCTATAGCGGATTACTTTTAGGAACTATGCGTTGTTTATAATGTAAATTCGTATTTAACTATACACTTTTAAAATGTTAAATAATATGCTTTAAATTAATATTTATATGATGAAAACTAAGTGTTCATTACTAATATATAACAAACAAATATGATATGTATGTTTTAAATGCTATAAGTATATATTTAGTGAGTAAAAGCTAATTTATATTGCATGTAATTTAATAGAGCAATGAAAACATTGTTGTATGCAAACAGAGCCGAACCTAAATCTATTTCAGTGATTTCGATACTACTGCTAGCAGCGGTTGGGGCTATTACTAAATTACGCTGCATGCATAGGGAGTGTTATATCTTTGCTTCGCAAAATCTTTGGAAGTACTGCTTTATGCCAGAGGGAATTATGTACCATACAATAACCTGGGTCAGATATCCCATAGAAGTACTGCTTTATGCCAGAGGGAATTATGTACCATACAATAACCTGGGTCAGATATCCTAGAGAAGTACTGATTTATGCCAGAGGGAATTATGTACCATACAATAACCTGGGTCAGATATCCCAGAGAAGTACTGCTTTATGCCAGAGGGAATTATGTACCATACAATAACCTGGATCAGATATCCCATAGAAGTACTGCTTTATGCCAGAGGGAATTATGTACCATACAATAACCTGGGTCAGATATCCTAGAGAAGTACTGATTTATGCCAGAGGCAATTATGTACCATACAATAACCTGGGTCAGATATCCCAGAGAAGTACTGCTTTATGCCAGAGGGAATTATGTACCATACAATAACCTGGGTCAGATATCCCATAGAAGTACTACTTTATGCCAGAGGTAATGTATATATATATTTATATTACATATATATATTGATTTTATTTAACATGAACACATTTATAATGTAATATATTATTTATTAATATGAAATAAAGAAATTAGGAGAAATAGAAATAGAAAAATATATATAAATAGAAAATAAGATAAAATAAAATAAAACATTTCTTCAATTCTTATTCTATGGTATCTGTAAATAATAATAATATATATTAAGTAAAATATTAAATTATATATATATATATATATATTCATTTTAAAATGTATATGTATATATATATGTAAATCATGTGTATATCCAAGCGCTCTCACTCCCTATCTTCCAATGCAAACTTATGAAATATGTAAACAAATCAAATAAATGTCATCCTGGGATATTGATAAATTCATGAATAAATATTAAAATTTATATATTTCTTTAAATACATAACTATATAGTATATATACATACATAACTATATATATATATATATATATATATATATATATATATATATATATATATATATATATATATATATATATATATATATATATGTATATATATATATATATATATATATATATATATATATATACTGGTTTACTACTGACGTTTAGTACATCTCTAAATACTATAAGTATTAAGTAGGAAGTATAATAAGCTTAAATAGAATATATACATTATATGCATATATATATATATATATATATATATATATATATATATATTATATGCTATAATATGCAATTATTTATATTTTTACAATTATTTACATCATTAAGTTATTTAAATAATGTAATGATATAAATAATTGTATTATTATTAAAATATATATATGATATGTAATACATCATTAATTATATATATATATATATATATATATATATATATATATATATATGTAAGGTAATATATACATATTAACATATATAACTATTGCAACTAACATTTTAAATGTAGATAATTAAGCGTTCAGTGTTTGTATATGTTTTAGCAGTTGTTCGTCGTATAATGAATATATATATATATATATTTGAATTGCTATTTACAATAACTTAGGGGGTGGGGCTTATAAGATTATTATTTGATTATACAATTATAATTGATTTATTTCAACAAAATTCATTTTATAATTTTTATTTTTTAATAAAAAATCTGAATTTTAATTAAATGTCATTTTATGGAATATAAAAACTAATATCATTATACATTAATTAATTACTGGCAGAAAATCAATATTTTAATTTTGATTTGGTACATTATATGGTACATGAAGGGGCTTTTATGGTACCAATGGTATATATGATGGTACGAGATGGGATATCTGACCCAGGTTATTTTATGGTAACAATAACCCATTGGTACATTATATGGTACATGAAGGGGCTTTGTACCAATGGGATATATGATGGTACGAGATGGGATATCTGACCCATGTTATTTTATGGTACCAATAACCCATTGGTACATTATATGGTACATGAAGGGGCTTTGTACCTATGGGATATATGATGGTACGAGATGGGATATCTGACCCAGGTTATTTTATGGTACCAATAACCTATTGGTACATTATATGGTATATGAAGGGGCTTTGTACCAATGGTATATATGATAGTACGAGATGGGATATCTGACCCAGGTTATTTTATGGTACCAATAATCCATTGGTACATTATATGGTACATGAAGGGGTTTTGTACCAATGGGATAAATATCCCAGGTTATCCCATACAATAACCCTTCTAAATAAATTATGTACCAGACAAATACCATTGCTGGTTACCTGGGTTGTTGTATATTGTCGTGTGTTATCATTATTACAACATTTTACATTTTATTTACATGTGTTGTTTTACTGATATGTATTACCATTCCGTACTTAGAAGAACATACTCAACACGTGTAATTTAATTAGAATAGCAAGTTATTAAGCCCTAAGCCAAACCATTTATATTATTTGTTCATTAATATTGATGATGAAAGGGTGATTCTCTAGTTTATGACTCGTGATTTCTTCTAGATAAATATTAAACAAAGTTGGTGAGAATAGAAAAATACCTAACATGTGGTTCTGAACAATAGATTTGTATTTTACCTATTGCTATATCTCAATGATGTAACATTATTCAACACGTCTGGTCACTCGATTTTGTGGAAAGTAACTGAATATGGGCACTCTCGGCATCTCGGAAACCATAAATACTACAATAAAATGTTTAATTAATACATTATTCATAATTATATAAATACTCTAAATAGTATTTTTTAATTATTCAAAATAGTACTTATATATCCATTAAACTGATTTTATTATTACGTTTTTAAATTTATGAAAAAAAATGTCACCTTAAAACCTTCTCAAGCATATACAAATGTATCTATATAAAACAACAATATATTATTAATAACAATAACTAAACAATATATGCATAATTTCTATATTTGTTATCAAATATTAATTAAGTTATAAGCATATATCTAGAGGTCATATAAGTCCCTAATACGGATACTCTATAGAGTCTATATATATGTCTTAATACGGACAGTGTCCGTCGGACACCCTATAACCACTCAGCGCGCATCGTGTAAACTATTCTGATTTTCATAAAAATCGCGTGCGTTATAATATTAATACCACCAATGAAGCTAAATCTAAAATGTTATTATTTAGATAATTAAATTGTATTATTAATTACAAAAATAATATAAATAAATAAATTATTAACTAATTAAATTATATTAAATTATTCATAAAATTAATTATAAATAATGTAATTGTAATTTATCTGATTGGTTCATCAATACAATAGAGTTTATCTAGTGGTATATGTGGTGTTCATATTATAACATAGGGTGTCCGTATTCGGACATGGGTACCGAATATGGACACCCCCGTTATATATTGAATAACAATATTAAATCAAATTTAAAAATCACAATAATATCTATAATCATATAATATTAAGATATTGTAATTTTTGAATACAAATATTGAGTCATATAATGTTAAAACCATTTATTGTTAAAGTGTCCATATTAGGTTACTTTCCCACTTTGTAATATATAAATTAAAAATTTCAATAAAGTAAGTTAGAAAAAATAGAAATAACAATGTAGAATTTTAACAATAAAATGTATTAATAGATATGTATTAAAAATGTACTATATATAGTATATATATATATATATATATATATATATATATATATTGGCCTATAGGTTTATACAAATATATACGCTTCGTAAAATCTTTACAACTTAACAGGTACCCTATTAAGGGGATCTTTACAAATACAAATTATGATATCAATTATTTTATCTTTCATATATTTGTTTTCTAAAAATTCTGATATTTTCAAATGATAATATTGCTCGTAAATTACTGAAAACCATATGGTACAGATATCCCTAATAGTAATTAAACCTAATTAGTTATTTTCAAATTAATTTTTACTCGGAATAGTTATTTTTCTCTACCTACCTAATCAAATTAGTTTTTCTTAGTGTATTCTATTCTAATTTTATTATTTAATATAGAATATAAATTAATAAATAGTTATTATCCAAATATTAGTATTCTGCTTGATTATTATTGTTAATTGATGATGATATTGATGACATTATGGAAAAGTATTACTTGTTTCCAACATATATGTAGTATATATTCTCTATAGGGTTTACCTGACTGTAATATAGTACCTACTATTACGATTATAAATAATATTTCTATTTATTGAGAGATATAGTGTTTATATATTTAATCTTTTTATTCAATAGATAACGGGGGTGTCCGTATTCGGTACCCATGTCCGAATACGGACACCCTGCAGGGAGCACATGTGTTATAATACGGACACCCTATATACCATTAGATAAACTATATATTATTGATGAACCAATCAGATAAATTACAATTAAATTATTTATAATTAATTTTATTAGTAATTTAATATAATTTAATTAGTAATTCATTTATTACTTTTTATTATTTTATTAATATTACAAGTTAATTATCTAAATAATAACATTTTTAGATTTAGCTTCATTGGTGGTATTAATATTATAACACACGCGATTTTTATGAAAAGCAGAATAGTTCACACGCTAAGCGTTAATTGGTCATATAGTGTCCGTATTATGGATTTATATGACATATAGATATATGCTTATATAACTTACTTATTATTTGATAACAAATATGGCAATTATGTATATAATGTTTAGAATGATTTGGCTTTTAATACTATATTGTTATATTTTATAAGATACATTTTTATATTCTTGAGAAGATTTAAGTTGACATATTTTTTCATAAATTTAAAAACGTAATAACATAATTAGTTTATTGGATATATCAGCACTATTTTGAATAATTACAAAATAAAATATACTTATTTAGACTATTTATATAATTATGAATATTTTATTCATTAACATTTTTTTTTGTAGGATTTATGTAGGTTTCTGAGATACTGAGAGTATCCGTATTCGGTTACTTTCCCCCATATATATAATACAGGAACGGGTCTGCTACGCCCGGGTGATAATTTTGCATTATTTCGTTATCCGATAATATTATTTATTTTATAGAATTTTTTTTTGTAACCTCATATTATTAAAGACTTTTTATATATAATGTATATATATATATATATATGTGTGTAATAACAAATAATGCAAATATTTGCATCTAATAGGCAATAATGCACATACCTAAATATATGTAGCTAAATATCAATACATAATTTATATACTCTATTATTGATTAATCTATTAGATTATAATCTATATCGACATATACTAAATTATAAAAAAACATTATATTTGTATGATATCAAATTACAATCAATATTCATACTACAATGTAGTTTATCGTACTAGTCACGTGACATTTGGAAGTAATTTGTAAACGATATTTACGTGAAAGTATTCCGTTATGTTCTTTGTTCACCCCTGGCGACTAGTTCATTCATCAGCGATGAATCATCACCATAGATTTAGAGTGGTACCAGTACCGGTACTCTAAATCTACGATCATCGCGCGTCTGCCTATGTGCACCATCGATATGCAGAACGTATACTTTCTTTATATCGATGATGTTCACCTATAGTATAATGTAATACACAAGTATTCTTAGTAGATCAGTATCTCGGCATACTATAGTATTCTAAGTTATCGCAGTAATCACTAATTCACCTACATCCGGTACATTCGCAGAGGTAACCTATAAATAGATTGTCTCCTTCTGCTGTTCGCTAGCCTCTCCTATCGCCGATCAAGTAACCAATCAACATTCGATAAGTTTGCGCCCAATCTGTCATCAGTGGGTGCGCGTGTGTGTGTGTGCGGTGAGGTGCGGCCGAGAGGAGTATATAACAGGCCCACTCTAGTACGAACACACACACACACCGCTCTTCTCGGTTACATCAACATCCGGATCAACATGACCACAACGCTAACGATGCTTATCTGGTGCTGCACCCTAGCGACGTGTTTGGGGTGTTTGACGACATTAACTCCCACGTCTACCTCGAGTCCTTGTTGCCTCCCCACCACTTATCAGGGTATCTACTATAATATGATCATCACCGTGGGTAAGTATAGGTGTATAGTATACACTGTATACTGCTAATCAGTAATGATGCACTACGTAGGGGAAAGTCCCCGATTACCGACCCCCTCCTAATACCGACCCCCTCTCGTATCTCAGTAAATATAAGAGTTATCAAAAAATTATATATACATGAACTGTTAGTAATTTAATGATAAACATGAATACGTATTTTGTTTAAAAAAATAATTAATCCTAAAATTGTTATTTGATAAAATGTAATATTCTATTTTTACTTTTTAAATATTTGAATAATAACTTTTTAAAATCATTGTAAATACTTTATTAATTAAAAGAAAACTTAATACTGACTATAATATTGTAGATCAATCAAATGTTTATAAATATAAAAATAATTCAATTTGAATAACTATTAATCAAAATATCTTAATTATAGCAACCCATATGATTTTCCTAATACCGACCCCCTAAATTACCCTAATACCGACCCCCATGTGATTTATAATATCCAATCAAAATAGATCAGTATTTTACTTTGAAATATGTCATAAGTTGATTGTATATCATTAATATAGATTAAGGATTCATGATTCCATTCGATTACATACATACTGATTAATAACTAAATATTAAATAATAATATACACTATTTTAATATAATTACTATAAAGTTTAAATTTAAATTTAATATTACTAGTAAAACATAAATTCAATAAAAAATAATTGCGTGCATGTTATAATTACTTATATTTATGAATATCTACTATGTTGATTGGATATTATAATACTAAAAGTATGTATACCACGATTATTTTAGAGGGTCGGCAATAACATGGGGGTCGGTATTAGGAACAGGTATCCGATTACCGACCCCCCTGTTTATTCTTGTAAATATAATTATATAAAAAATTTAAAATATTTTATAATAGAAAAAATTTTATAATAGCCACATTATTCATCACTATAATATTACCCTATTTACAAAATTTCAAATAAATATATTTAATATTGAATAAGTTATTACAAATAATCATTTAGGGGTCGGTAATCGGGGACTTTCCCCTATATATACTAGAGTTTAATATATATGTATATATGTATATATATTATTTTATATAGGTTTATTATATTTTATTTTATTATTATTAATGGTATTTATTGTTTTACCTAATCTATTATTTGTAATCTATATATATATACAATTTTGAGAAATCATTTATGATTTATTTAAGTGTTTAAATAAACTTTCAATCAATCAATCAAATATATATATATATATTATTTTGTAGATTGGACCTTACTAAATTCTATTCTGTAACTTAGATGACATTTTCACTTATGTATAAACATATGGCTATAATGTCCCTTCGAAGCATAGAACTAGAGAGAAAGCTTTATGCTTCGAAGACGGTCTCGTGTTAATTCAACTATGTTGTAAAGCCAATCATTGTTATACACAGTTATATAGATCACTTCTAAATAGTATTTCAAGACCTACTGTATTAGTCCGGACGGGGTTTGAGCTCTCACCCTACTACCTGCGTATCTGACACTCATTCTGTATATATATATATATGTATATATATATATATATATATATATATATACAAACGGCTATATTGACTATTATTATAGTGGTCAATATCTGACCGGTGCTAGGAATGCCTGCCTATCTTATCATAACACGACCTCGCGCCGGAATAACATAACGTTACTAGGGTTACAGGTAAGAAGGAAACCGAATACAAGAAACAGAAAGTACAGGTGTTCGTAGACCACGATGAAAAGGTAGAGTTCAGAACATACGAAATAATGGACGTGAAACATCCGTATTCATTTCAAGGTAGGCACGCAACCACTACTTAGAACCGATACTAAACTCGTTATTATATTTATATTATAATATAGTATATTGATAATATACTATATATATAATAATACAAATATGTATTCATTGAATTTTCGTATATATATCGAATACAATACAAATAATGGATTCAAATGGACCCCTCGAGAAGTCATAGACTTGTACATGTTATAAATAACTGCGAGGGGCCCAGGACAATACAAAACAAATATTAACATTTTGTTCTTATGTTATGATGTATAACTTATTAAGTTCTGATAAACACAAAAGAAAAACAAGCACTACTTGGAGTCGAATCCGGGACCTCTCGCTTATAAGTTAGAGGTTTATTAGTCTCACTTTTACGTATACTGGATTTAGATTGTGTTTAACCCAGCCAATATATATATAAATCGTACATCGAACATCGAACAGTGCTGTCAGATTACGACGAAGGTGTTGATTACGTCACCTATAACGGAAGTTGTCTATTTAAACGTGAGAACAGCGGAGAACAGCCTGACCGCTGTCGATGGTGTAGTCATGCGGTCAACTACGGACCCTTCCACTACGGGGCCGGAAGTAACACCATTAACGCAGATTACTACGTTGGAAAGTTTGTATATATATACGTATATTAATCTATTTATAGCTCATCTATTAGATCCTATATATTTTATGTTTCAGTTTAAAATATATTTTAAACTATTTTCCGAAATCCTATTTTAATACATCATTCATACGTAATATTTAATGTATTTATAAACATAAATTGGTATATATATTATCTATTTGTAGCGAATTACATTAAGCTATTACATCCGTGCCTATTACTTATTATAACTAGAGGTTATATAATCATACATACGAGTTATTTTATTGGATATAAACGTAAGTCATTGATTGATTATAATCACTTGACGTATACGCTGTTCTTAAGGCTCTATTTCAATTGAATATCTCTATTCCAATACGTCCACTTATATTAACTTAACTTAACTTAACTTAACATAACTTATCTTAACACTGCATATATTGTTTAATACAAAGGCAGTGGCAAAGTGACTGTGCTAATATAATACTGCTCACACACATACAGATATATATATATATATATATATATATATAATATAATATCTAATATAACACTATTATAATTTATATAATGCAATTTTAATTTTAATTATCTATTCCATACTATTAGTTTAATAATATCGATGTTATAGTTGTCTATAAAATAACAAATATTGCTTTACTGTTACCATTATAATATTTATATAATGAATAGGTATACTAGGTATATAATGAATGCATACATAGAACTAAACATGTAGGTATAGGTAGGTACTATAGAGAATGTACAGCGTATATACGTGTTATATATATATAGTACTGTACACTAATATTATACAGTGTCAAGTGTATATGTACATATACTACACTGTAAACTGTAAGTTTTACACTGTAAATTGTAAATTGTACATAATAAATGATTTATAATAACATATTTGTGAAGTTTCATCACAAAATATTTAATATTGATAAAAAGCACTTTAATGAAGACATATTTGCATTTATGATTTAATGTAAATTCCTAATTTACTTATGTTTTTAATGTATTTGTGTGTGTACGTGTGTCATACAAATTAAATATGTATCTTATAAGTGTATACATATATTATAATATTAATATAGTACGTAAACATTTCGAATTCATTGTTATTGTTTACAATCTTTACATGATTATAGTCAAAATAATTTATCAACAAATAATCGAATAAAGTATACTTTATTCTATTATTGTTTTGATAAATTATTTTAATTAAGCATCACACTGTATACCGTTCTCATGAGCCTATAATGGATATTTACGCGGGGAAATAAAAAAATGCTATATCTAGTTTCCCAACAAATTGATTTTTATACAATATTATATTTTTATTCATACAATCATGAATATATATATATATAATAATAGTAATAATAATAATAATAATAATAATAGAAAGGTTTATAGACTCAGAAAACGATGGACGTTTATGTGCGTCAAGTTGAAATAATAAAACAAATAAATAGTTACACAAATAATAATAAATTTAAAAAGAAGACATTATAATGATACAATATAGGTATGTAGTCGACATTTAAAAGTAATAAATGATGACATGGTGCGTAATTCATCGGGAAGACTCTTCCAGTATTTCGGAGCAGCAACCGTGAAAGCAGCATCTGCATACATAGATACAAGCGGTAGAGAGAGTTTCATCAGCTCACATTTGCGACTCGGACGAGTAGTTGTTCGAATTATGAGTCCCTTCGATAGGTAAGACGGAACTCCCATATATATAGCCTTGAGAGTAATACATAGAAGTCGAAACTTGCATAAATCTCTGAACTGCAACCACCCGAGAGTCGCCATTATGGAATGTATAGATATGGTTAAATCACTACGCTTTAGCTTAAATATATATATATATATATATATATATGATTATTGATGTTATTGTTATTGTTATTTTGGTGGAGTCCTTTCATCCAATATAGGAACTTAGATAAAGTGTTCACTTATAAACTTATGTCGCTATAGAGTTATATATTATAATGTCCCTTCGAAGCCGCTCTCATGTTAAGGCATCCATGGTTTTAACGAGAGCCGATCATTGATTTAACACAATTATATAAGATCACTTCTAAATATTATTTAAGACCTATTTTAATAGTCCGGACGGGGCTTGAACCCGCGTCCTACTATGTGTGTCTGACGCCTTAGCCAACTAAGCCATACAGGCAGTTATATATATATATATGACATATATTATATGTATACACACACCCAACCCCACAGTTTCACAACGCAGACTCTAGAGGGAGTCCCCGATAACGTAGATACCCACATAACGATGATTCACGCTAACCCGGATGTTGTGGTTCCAGTCTTAATGTACGGCAGCTACACTGTTGACGCGGGAAAGACCACCGTCCACTATTCTATTGACCACACCAACTACCAACTTAATGTTAGTCTATCTATACGTAGAAATGTCCTGTCCTACAGTGTTATGTAATAATATTGACCTGATAATAAAAACTTGTATACAAAATATAATATTGACCTGATAAAAACATAGAATTTACAAGTCAATGTGTATATATTCAAGCTAATTAGCAATGCTGATACCGAGTAAAACTCTAGCATTCCATATATGTTCAACGTAATTATGAGTAACTTATTTTCATAGATGGCAGTATAATATAGTAATAATGATTATATAATATAGTAATAGCCCACGTAATATATATTTCCTTTGGAAGATATTTGAAATAAGGGCTCAATGGAAACACACTATAGGATCATAGTGTTGTATAGTATTTAGATGTGGATAATAAACCCGGGGAAGCTATAGTATAATTTAGCTATAGATAAAGTTTACTTACCTACGCTTTATCATCACATGACATATGACGCAATATTCAGTATTACGTAATCGTCACGTTCGTTACGTAACTGTACGATTACTAATAATCTATAATGTAATCACACAGCCCAACTGATAGACTCACCCATATTAGGTATTAACCATAGTAACCATAGTTACATATAAACAATATAGGTTTATATAGGCACTCTATTACATATATAGATGCAGTCGGTGATGCATTGTGACCAATATAAGCTTACTAGCAGGTAAAGATTGTCTATATTATGTGGAGTTATGGGTTGTAGTAATTGTATGTAGTGTAGGGGTTAGGAATATATCATGGTTATGGGCTTTCCACATTTATTGACTTCATTGTGTATGCAGATGTATAATTACTCTATAAAATCTATAACTATATTTAGGTATTACGAAATCCATAAAAATATAAAATACTATAAGCTATCACTACATAAATTATAGACAAACATTACAGATTTTTAATTTCAATGATGGTTCAAAAGTTTTAACTGAAAACCATTAACCACATTCATCTATGGGTTTTTACAAGTTTTTTACGGTGAATATTCGTAGATTTATTGCAATATATATATATATATATATATATATATATATATACATATATATTATTCACTATTTTTATCTCGATAGGTTTCCGATAAGAAGGTATTCAACAAACCTGAAGGATGCGAGCTTGTCAGCGCTAAACAAGGTGACAGATTGCTTAGCCGTATCGCCGAGTAGAATGTGAAGTTAAATTATTGATTTAGTATCGTTATGTAATTATATTGATATCGACTATTTTACGTAATGATACATTGTTATATTTAATTACAACTTAAGTTTATTAGGATAATTTATTATATTAATATAAACTAAAGGGTTAATATATATATTGGCTATTAATATATATTGACTATATATAGTCAAATAATATTATTATTAAACAATTGTTATAATATTTGTTGACTATAGTCAATAATATATATATATATATATTAACTCTTTAGTTTCTATTACTATTATATTTAAAGGTATTAATAAATTATATAATAATATAATAATAATTATCATAATAAATTACTGCAGTATTTTAATAAATATGTATTATTAATGTTATTTTAAAGTTATAAATATAATTAATTATAAAGATTATTTATTATTTTTATATTTATATTATATTATATTTATTTATATTATATTTATTTATATTATATTTATTTTTATATTTAATATAGAATAGAAAAGTCATTTATCGACTAAGTACATGTCCTCTTCAATTTATTCTTCTTTTTTTCCTTTATTTTATTTCTATAAAAAGTGTCTAAATAATATGGAATATATATATATATATATACTTTACCTTACCAGTTCGAGCTTGCTAGGCAGTGCATAACACATGTCCTCCATTCCTCTCTATCGCTCATAGCTATGGGTAATTCCTCACTAGTGCATATCTTGTCATCTCTTAGTTGGTCAAAGTATGTGTTCATAGTCCGTCCTCGAGAGCGTCGTCCATGTAGTAGGCTATACATTAGTAATACTTCACTTACTACTTCACTTCTGATTCTTCAGCAGTAGCCGGAGAACCTAAGTCGTTGTTCGCGTATTGTATCTGCTATTCTTGGAATTTTGTCTTACAACTCCTTATTTGTAAAGTAGTCTCTCCATGACTTGATTAGCGTATCTTACATAATGCGTTAATATGCTCCATTAACTTTTTTCTCTAATGTTGAAGTTAGAGTCCAAGTGATAGAGCCATATACAAGAACAGTCACAACTAAAGCTTTCAATTATTTTCTTTTGAGTTTACTTGACATGTTAGATTTCCAGATTCTGTTCAGGGGTCCCACGAACTCCCGATTCTTACGTTTATGTCATATTGAGTTGAACCAATATAACTACCAGATACTTGAATTCTTCTACACGTTTTATATCACGCCCTTATAGGTTTTTCATGTTTATATGGTTTTCTTGATTTAAACAGATGTATTCCGTATTGTCTGAGTTAATATGCAAACCGAAATCTTTAGCCTTATCTTCAATTTGGTGTTGTAGCGTATTTTCATCTACGAGATTAGCAGTTATTACAGTTATATCATTAGTATAGTCAATAGCTGTAAAGTGTACTTCTGGGTATCTGTTGATTTTTCTTTTTGTAAGAGTAATGCCGAGATTTCAGTTCCAATGATTTTGTCAACATATAATGAATAAAAATGGTGCAAGTGTATCTCCTTGTAATAGGTACTACTCCAGTAGTTATATCGAATAATGGAGTATCACCATCAGGTGATCTTACCATGGAGCGAGTGTTCTAGTAGAGAATCAATATTACATTTACTATTTCAGTGGGTATAACATATATGATTAAGATAATATCTTTCATATTTATTGAACCAAAAGATTTTGAAAAATCTATAAATAGAAGATTAGCTGGCATTTTTTTTATCCCTTATTGTATAAGTCGAAATAGATTAATAAGTCGGCTAATGAAGAGTGCATATAGTTAATTTTATCATCATCTTAAAGATAATTATTTAAATTTTAATAAAAAGAAAGCCCTAAATAGAGTTATTATTCCACAACATAATATTTACAAAATGTATTCAGTATATTTTTATTAATGGTTTGTTATTACGATTATATAAGGATAATAGTCCAGTATATATATAAGAAATTGATTTAAAAATGAAAATATTTGAAATAATAAAATGTAATTATTGGTCATGTAAAAATTAATTTAAATAATATTGTAAATTACTATCTGAATTATTGATAAAATTCGAACAATAAAAAATTATAAAATTAAATTTATATTTAAATATAATAATTATTACAAATAAATAATTGAATTAAGTATTTAATTGATAAAATAAGGTTAGCAAAATGAATTAACACATATAGGTTATAACATACATAGGTAAATATTTGAATTCTTAACTAGAATCATATGAATGAATGAATGAAATCAGTTTATAGACAATTGTCTAAGGAGGATCATTGAAAGCTATAATTAGCTTTATTAAGTCGATACCTCCATAGTATATGAATATAATAGCTTTGGGACATTTATACAATAATAAATAGACTTGTGTACTAGAATTCAATATAATAAGAGTAAAGAAATATATATAAAGAGAATAATAATAATAATAAAAATAATTTCCCTCAGCGTATTTCATCATGTTTCATCAATCCATTAAATAAACTAATAAAATAAAATGTGTTAAAACTTGTGCAAACAAATATAAAACAAAAAGTGCGAATAAAATAATAAAAAATTATTGAAATGTAATAACATAAAATGATTCAAATGGTTTAGTATATACAAATTAAAATAAAGTATGTTTAAAACTTGTGCAAACAATTATATAACAAAAAAGTGCGAATAAAATAATAAAAAATGATAAAAATATAATAACATAAAAATGACCCAAGTAGTTTTAAATATAAAATTTTAAAAATTGACGAAGATTATGAATATTAAAAATGATTAAAATGCTAAAATATAAAAACTAATATTTATTTAAAAAGTAATTCTTTAATACTTTCTTTAATTTGTGTATATTATGTATATTTTCAGATTTTAATATATTATTACTCATTATATTATTATAGTATTTTGGGCCTTTAAAAAAAATTGTGTTTTGAAATTTCGTTGTTTTCATTAATGGTAAAATAAATCTTGTTTTGTCTTTATTATAAATAAAAAATGTATCTAGATTAATGTTATAGTTATTATGTAAAAGGTTATATAAAAATAATATTATTCTAAAAGTTATGAGTTCATTCAATTTTAAAATAGAATTATATTTAAACATATTATTAGTGTGTGATAAACGAATCAGAGGTAATTGAGACTTGTCTATCATATTTTTATTGATAATTCGAATTGTTTTTTTTTGTATTAATACTAGTTTTTTTAATCTATCTTCATAAACATTACCCCATATTTCTATTCCATATGACATATTTGATAAAAATAGTTTATTATATAATATAATTAAATTGCGTAGGTTAAGAAATTTTAGCTTCCGAAAAAGATATACAATTTTTGATAATTTATTACACAAATTTATAATATGAAACGAATATGTTAAATTACTATCTAATATAATACCTAAAAACGTATATCTATCTACTATTTCTATGTTCACATTATTTAAATTTATAATATTTATAATTTTTGTATTAAAATAAGGAAGTATTTTAGTTTTTTCAATATTCAATTTTAATTTATTTATATTAAACCAATGACATAATCTATCTAAATATAATTGCATATTACTACTCAATTCTTCATTTGAATTTGCAAATATAGAGAGTGATGTGTCATCTGCATATATATTTAAATTTATATTATCATCATTATTAAATATATTTGATATGTCATTAATAAATATAATAAAAAATAATGGACCTAATACTGATCCCTGAGGAACACCAAAACGTACATTTCTAACAGATGATACAGTATTATTTATTCGAGTTTTAACTTTTCTATCTAATAAATAATTTTTTAAAAACACATTTACATGACCCCTAAAACCACAGTATTCTAATTTTTTTAATAAAATGTCGTGGTCTACAACATCGAACGCTTTTTTAAGGTCTAAAAATAGCGTAGCAATTTTTTTATTTAAACTATGTTTAGTAAATAAAAAATGTTGTAAGTTAAAATGTGAAAGGGTAGTATTGGATTTTTCTACAAATCCATATTGGTTATCATTAATTATTTTATTTTTATATATAAAGTCCATCATTCTATTATAAATTATTTTTTCGAAGATTTTACTAATTTGCGGTAGTAATGAAATGGGTCTATAGTTGATTATCTGTTTTTTATCATTTGCTTTAAATACTGGTTTAATGATAGAAATTTTCATATTATCAGGAAATTCAGAATTAGCCAAGCATAAATTAAATAAATATTCTAATGGTTTAGCAATAGAATTTATTAAAAGCTTGATTAATTTCATGTCCCAGTTATTTATATCTTTGGATGATTTTGATTTCATATTAAGTGTAATATTAATTATTTCCTTATCAGTAATAGGTAAAAAATAAAAACTGTTCTCAATAGAGTTTAAAAAATATCTAAAATCATTATCATTAGTTATATTATCATTAGTCATATTATCACTAGTCATATTATCATTAATCAAATTATCATTAGTCATATTTTTATTTTAAAAAAACTTTCATTTATTTTAAAACCCACATTTGAAAAATAATTATTAAAATGTTCACATTGATCTTTTATATTTATAATTTCTTTTCCTTCATATTTAAGTATTTTGGGTAATTCATCAACATTTTGATTAATTATAGTGTTCAAATGTGTCCAATTTTCTTTTTGATTACAATTTGAAAAAATATTTGAGTAATATTTATTTTTTTCATATTTTATATTTTTATTAATTTTATTTTTTAGTTTTTTATATTTAATAAATATGATAGGGCAGTTTTTAGTTTTATATGTGTTAAATAATTTATTTTTTTTTCTTATTGCATTTTTCAATTTACTTGTAAGCCATGGATTGTAAATTCTATTTTTATTTATTTTTTTTCTAGATATGGGACAAAATTTATTAAACATTTCATTTAATTTTATTACTAATTCATCATAACATATAGAAGGATCTGTAATTGTGTAAAAATAGTCCCATTTATAAATCGATAATGTATTTACTAATGCATTAATATTATGCATATTTCTGATATATACATAGTCACAACTTTTAGTATAGTTATTTTTTATATTCAAAGTAGTAAATACAACAGAATGATCAGATATATCTGTATTAATAACACCATTCAATAAAATTGAATTACTATTTGTTAATATGTTATCTATTAATGAATTCTTATAAGTTGATAATCTAGTTGGTATTTTTATTAAATTATTTAGGCCTAATTGTGAAATGGTATTATTAAAATCAATTGTGAATGGATTAAAAACATCTAAAAAATCAATATTAAAATCACCACAAATAAAAATTTCAGAATTAATATATTTTAAAAACAAATTATAAAAGAAATCATTAAAGATAGTTCTATTAATATTTGGAGCTTTATACAACCCTGTGATTATTATAGGTTTATATTTAAATTTTAAATTTAATTGTATACTGATTATTTCTAAGTCATCATCAATTGCTGTTGATAAGTCTTCTATATATAAACAATCTAAATTTTTGTGAGCAAAAATTGCAACTCCTCCACCTTTTTTTTTAATTTTTAGTATACGATTTGTTTTATACATTTTGTAATCTGTTAGATATATTGAAGGATCATCAGTATCAGTTAGCCATGTTTCAGTTAGTACTATTATATCTGGTTTACTGACTAATGTATCCAAAAATATATTAAATGTATTGATATTTTTATTGAAACTTCTAATGTTTAGCATCAATATAGTTATATTTAACGTATTATGTATATTATTATATTCCTTAATAGTATAATAATCTGTGTTTTGAATTGTATTATTCATCATACTGTTGTGATTCAGATACTATAGATATTGTTTTAAAGGAATTATTTAAAAATATTACTTTATATTTAACATCATCAGTTGAATTACTTTTTGCCTTTTTTATAAGGTCTGATTGAATAATAAGTTGATCTATAGAAAATTCATGTGTTATTCCAACTTTATTAAATTCAGAATCTTTTAATTTAAATGCATGTTTGATTATATTAATTTTATCAGTTTCATTTTAAAAAATTACTTTTATAGGTCTAATTTTATTATTTTGTATCTTTTCATCATTTCGTTTTCCTAATCTATGGAACTTAATTACATTATTACATATAGAATCATCTGTAATAGTCTTAATTATATTATTTACAAGTTTTAATTCAGTATCATATTTAATTTTATTATCTGCGAAGTCACTTTCATTAGCATTATATATTATTATTGATTTATTTTTTAAATTATCACCATTAATTTCTGAAATATTTTTATTGATTGTCTTTTTAATAGTACTTTCAATATTAAGTAATTGTTTAGATGTAATATCTGCATATGTGGTATTGTTATTATTATTTTTTTTATCTATATTATCTATTTTTATGATTAATTCATCAATTTTTTCATTAAGTTTAATTATTGTTTCAGTATTATTTTCTAAAATCTGTTTAATATTACCTTCAAATAATTCCTTTATATAATCCTTAATTGATGTTGACAATTCTAAATTTGTCATTCTAGATGACATAATCAAAATAAAAGGTATCTAGTATATTTATATATTCAATAGTTTATTTATATGTAAAAGTATATTGTTACATAATAAATAATTTAATATCTAAATATATTTATATTATAGTTATAGCTGATATTAATTTGTTTTACTATTAATTTATATGCATATATATGTCATTTTATATTACATATTCAACAACAACAGAGTATCTGTATAGGTATGTACTATACAGTATGTTTATACACTCAATAGTTTATTTATATATCAACATATATCATTGCATAATAAATAATCTAATATATAAACATACATGCATAATAACTATATATGATATTAATTTGTTTTACAACTATTAATTTATACGTATAGATACACATAAATAAAATAAAATCACTTATCTGTCTGTATTGTTCACGGTCTATTGAATAATTCTATAAAATCGAAAACACGCTTTGAATCCTAATACACAAGTGAATTAGTTTTGAACGTTTTTTTACCTACATAGATCAACTGGTTGATGATACCCTCTGCAGACCAAACTAGATACCGCGATAGATAACCGAAAAGAGTGGAGAAAAAGATGTTATGAATAGCCAAGTAAGCTCAACCTGGTAAGGTAAAGTACGTAAATGAATTTATTTGTGTAGTTGTTTTTAAAGTTAAACTAAGTGAAATAGTTTGCTATTTATTTAAACACGGTGATTAATAAAATTATTATTTTACAATATTAGTGAATTCGGGAAAATAATCATAAAAGAAATAATTATTAAGTTATCTTTTAAAAAATAATATTTACGTTGAGAGAGAAAATTGAGTGTGAAGCAAAATACTGATAATATATATATATACCTCCACTCGAGCCTGTACAACTTACACTCCTACATACCACTGGTCCCCCAATTGCTCCCTCGCTTAAACTCGTCTATATACGTATACGATATACGTGTTTTACTTCAGGTAGTGTACCCTCCCCTTAAAACATTAACTATTACCTCCCAATAACAAATATATAATTATTCTCTAAAACTCTATAACTTAACATTACTAAATAACAAACTAAATACATCAGACAACACAATATACTAATTATTTTCCAAATCGCATATCTTCCATTAAAATGTACTGAATCTGCAATGACAACAATGACCAATCCTCCATAATATCTTCAGCAATACAATACCACCATTCTAGCCCTACCCGATCTCTCCTCTCGACACCGTTGCTTACACTGCCCTTCTCTCCCGCTTCACATCTACTGGAATAACCTGTTAAGCGAATGACTAACTGTCATCAGGTATTGCTAGTTATAGCTAGCCGTCTCTCAAATGTGTATGTATAACAACGCTTTACTATATAACTAATTCCCTTCGCTAGTATTTCCCATACCACTGTAGCAGTATAGGGAACTAGTAATTATAATCCAATCTCAATAATATGGAGATATTCGAATATGGCCCCCTTAGTTTTGATTACATTTGCCGAAGTCAACTTTAAAATATTGTACATGTAATGTTGTATAGTTTAAAATTATAATAACAACTATTTTATATATATATATATATATATATATATATCTTATAATATTTACTACATGTGCATTTTAAAAATAAGTTTATCATATACACTATAGAGTCTATAGTATAGACTATAGTCTACCTATAGTGTGTCAAATATTGAAGCGAGTACTTTGAATTTGACCTCATATATCGTAATCAAAATAAACGGGGGCCATATTCGATACATATCAATAATATTACACTAACAGTGTGAATACGTGAACGTAATACACTGACATAAATCATTACAGTATTACGTAAGTAAACCTATGTAGGGGAAAGTCTCCGATTATCGACCCATAAATGATTATTTGTAATAACTTATTCAATATTAAATATATTTAATTGAAATTTTGTAATTAGGGTAATATTATGGCAATGAATAATGTGGCTATTTTAAATTTTGTATTTAATTATATTTACAAGAATAAACCGGGGGGTCGGTAATCGGATACATGTGCCTAATACCGACCCCCTAAAATAATTGTGGTATAAATAATTGTAGTATTATAATATCCAATAAAAAGAGTAGATATACATAAATATAATTAATTATAACATACACGCAATTTATTTTGTATTTAATTTATGTTTTAATAGTAATATTAAATTTAAATTTAAACTTTATAGTAATTATATTAAAATAGTATATATTATTATTTAATATTTATTTATCAATCATTATGTTTATAATATAATGGAATCATGAATCCTAATCTATATCTATGATACATAACTAACTTATGACATATTTTAAAGTAAAATACCGATATATTTTGATTGTATACAATAAATCACATGGGGTCGGTATTAGGGTAATTTAGGGGGTCGGTAATAGGAAAATAATATGGGTTGCTATTATTAAGATATATTGGTTAATAGTTATTGAAATTAAATTATTTTTATAAAAGTTATAAACATTTTATTGATCTACAATATTATGTGCAGTATTACGTTTTCTTTTAATTAATAAAGTATTTACAATGATTTAAAAAAAGTTATTATTCAAATATTTAAAAAGTAAAAAAGAATATTTCATTTTATCAAATAACAATTGTAGGATTGAATATTTTTTAAAACAAAATACTTATTCATATTTATCATTAAATTACTAACATTTCATATATATATATATATAATTTTTTGATATCTCTTATAGTTACTGAGATACGAGAGGGGGTCTGTATTAGTAGGGGGTCGGTAATCGGAGACTTTCCCCTAGTAGTACCTACATTTCTATTATTATATAATCGTGTATATTAATACGTACCTATAGGTAATATACGTATATATATATATATATATATATATATATATATATTTATACTTATATATACGTATATACCTTACCTTACCTTACCAGATCGAGCTTGCTCGGCATAGCATGGCACGTTTTTTCCATTCATCTATGTTTTCCATCAACGTCTTCAGTTCATCTGTAGTGCATCCGCTGTCTTCTCTAAGTTGTGCAGTATATGTCTTATTCGGGCGTCCTGGTTTTCGTTGCCCATGTAAAGGTTCCAATAGAAGCACTTCGCTGATCATTTCTTCTCGGCTTCGCCAACAATGTCCTGAGAAACGCATCCTATGTTCTTTAATTGTAATCGTGATCTTTGGGATAATTCCATATAATTCATTATTAGACGTATGATCTTGCCATCTTTTATTTAAGGCAGCGCGTAGCATTCTTGTATATGCTCTATCAATCTTTTTCTCTAGAGAAGATGTCAATGTCCATGTTATGGAGTCATATACAAGGATCGATTCGACTGTGGCCCTAAAGAAATTTGTCTTCAGCTTTACAGAGAGATTAGATTTCCATATTTATGTCATATTGTTTAGTGCGGCCCAAGCCTGTCCAATCCTTACATTTACGTCATGATAGTACATAGCTTCCAAGATACTTGAAATCATTTACTTGTTTGATGATCTTACCCTTTAGACTTTTTATACAACTATTATTTTTCTGGTTCAGAGAGATATATTCCGTTTTATCTGCATTTACACCTAATCCTATTTCGGCTGCGGCTTCTTCGATTTTATGTAGCATTATATTCGAATCTTCAACGTTATCTGATGTAATGGCTAACTCATCAGCATAATCAGTATCAGTTATGTATATTGCTGGATGTCGGATATTCATTATGGTGAGGCCGAGATGTTTATTATCATCTAGTGATTTTCTCAAGACATAGTCTAAACATATTATAAAAAGGAAAGGTGCAAGCGTGTCTCCTTGTAATACCCCAGTAGTGATCTCGAAGTATGGTGTATCTCCATCTGGTGATATAAACACTGATCTTGTTTCTCGATAGAGTATCATGATTGCTTCTACTGTTTCTGTGGGTATTCCATACGCAGAGAGAATATTTTTCATTTTACCGCAATGTATCGAATCAAATGCTTTGGCGAAGTCTACAAACAATAGTGTGGCCGGTAGATTCTTTGATCTTACTCCTTCAATTATACGTCGGATTGTCAATATTTGTCCTGTAGTTGATCTATTCTGGCGAAAACCGTTCTGATTTTTCCGTAGGATAGGATCGAATTCCGATCTTATGCGATTTAGGAGCATCAAATTATAAATGTTTGCTGCAATGGACGTTAGGGTTATACCTCTATAATTTTTGGCCTGAGAAATGTCTCCTTTCTTCGGGAACGGTAAAAGACAGCCTTCAGCCCATCTTTTTATTTGATTTAGAGAATATACGCTGTTACAGAAATTTAGCAAAATATTTTGAAATTCTGTCAGTTTCCAAACTTCAGCTGGAATTTCATCTAATCCGCAAGCTTTGCCATTTCTTTTGCCATATTTATGCTTTTAGTTGCATTGTTAAGTTATTGTATAGTGAAAAGACCTATTTTTATATTCAACTTATTATGTATTTGTAGTATTTCTTCATCATCATCATCATCAGTTTTGTTAAGTTGACTTCTGAGCAGTTCTTAGAAATGGTTATGCCATATTTTTATTCTCTCTCTATTAGGTGCTTTTAGTTTTGCGCTGTTCGAGTTCTTTCTACCATAATTTCATTTACGATTTTACATGCAATAGAAGATTGTTTTTTTGCTGCCGCTATTTCGATATCTTTGATTTTCTGTTAACATATTTACTCTGTTCTGCATGATATGCAGAAGTTAATTCTTTTTTTGTTTTATTAAATTTTAAAAATGATTTGAAACACAATTTTATTTTCTCAATTTCAGAGGTCGCACCTATCCTTAAGGGAAATAATGATTAAAAAATAATTATAGAATATTTATTATATCTTAATATTGAATAACCTATTTTTAAATGTTCTCTAATTATATATTGAATTTTAGAATGACGTGTAAAATAAATAAGGTATCGCCACATATCAGAAGTACTTGGAAAACAGCGGAGTTTGCGAAATCAACGAAAAATGGCTTTTTTACACTTTTATTAATCAAATATTATAATATAACATTTTATTTAAAAAAGAAGATATCTTGTAAATGTATATGTAAATAATGTGTATAATCAATTTGTTTAAATTCAAATTAATCAATATGTTCTCATTCATTTGACTTATGATACCCCTTACAACAAAAACACGAAGTATGGGTAAATTCCTCTACATAAATGGTACCCGTGTACTTAAATGGTACCCTACTAATGTATACTATCAGACTGGCAGTTTCAGTACAGTAGGCTATCATCAGGCCTATCATCATACAACGGAAAACCCGCACCGAAACATATGCTCACAGATCGTATCATGATTAAGTGTAATTAGGTACTTTCTTATAACGTCTAATCTTTATTTCATCTTGATAGAACAGCTAATACACACACGATGATATAAACCGTTCTATTATATCAACAACACAAAGTGGTGTTCATACGATTCGTAATATAGGGGAAAGTAACCTAATACGGACACTTTAACAATAAATTGTATTAACATTGTATGACTCATTATTTGTATTCAAAAATTACAATATATTAATATTATATGATTATAGATATTATTGTGATTTTAAAATTGTATTTAATCATTTAATTCCATAGATAACGGGGGTGTCCCACGGACATTGTGCGTATACGACCGAATATATTCGGTATCCATGTCCGAATACGGACAGTGTCCGTCGGACACACTGTGTTATACTATGGACACCCTATGGATAACCCTATAGGGTATACCACTAGATAAACTATATATTATTGATGAATCAATCAGATAAATTACAATTACATTATTTATAATTAATTTTATGAATAATTTATTCTAATTTAATTAGTTAACAATTTATTTATTTTTATTATTTTTTTAATTAATAATACAATTTAAGTATCTAAATAATACAATTGTCAGATTTAGCTTTATTAGTGGTATTAATATTATAACGAATGTGATTTTTATGAAAATCAGAATAGTTCATATGCTGCGCGCTGATTGGTTATATAGTGTCCGTAATAGGAGCGTATATGACCTCTAGGTATATACTTATAACTTAATGAATATTTGATTACAAATATAGAAATTATATATATATAATTTTAGAAAGTTTTATTTTGTTATAATATATTGTTATATTTTATATCGATACATTTGTATATTCTTAAGAAGGTTTTAAGTTGAATTTTTTTCTTCATAAATTTAAAAACGTAATACAAAAATTAGTTTATTGGATAGATATCAGCAATATTTTGAATAATTAAAAAATAAAAAATACTTTTTTAGACTATTTATATAATTTTGAATATTTTATTCATTAAACATTTTTTTGTAGGATTTATGGTTTCTGAGATACCGAGAATGTACGTATTCGGGCACTGTCCGTATTCGGTTACGTTCCCTATTTGTGTGGTGTATAACATTGTTATACGTATACGTATACGTGATACATAATGATATAACGTGTTATATGTCACGTATAACACTGTAGTGTTTCACACAGAAATGTCGTTACACTATAATAATTTCACGAATCGTGTTAACTCTCCTTAGTACTTTTATTGTTGTAAAAATAGTATTAAATGAATAGCTTATAATTGTAATGTATATGATTAAATGGTATTAAATTTAGTTTCTTTGTTATTTTTATTTTTTATTAAATAATATTTTGTAAGTCGCTAGGGTAAATAAATAAATTGTAATATTTTAATACTATCACAAATAAACAACACTCCATACGAAACACGTATAATGTAATGTTCACGAACGACTCTTGTAATAACTTCACCACTTCGTTGTTAGTATGTTTATGTTAATGTTTATTGTGTTTACACGTGTTATATTACATATGTATCGAATGTATACTTATATGTATCATATATTTATTGACATTTATTTATAAAAGGATGAATTATGAAGATGACAGCGTATGAACGATTTACCCACCCTACTCTGTCCTTCCTTCCCTACTTGTATATATGATATAAAGAGAATACATACACATATTTGTTTGGCTATTTAGGTATATATATATTTTATATATATATTAATTAAGTATAATTGTTGTTATATATATTCATTGTATAATTATTTAATAATTATTATAATAATAATTTTATATTTTATAAATATGTAGATTATTAGTATATATATTATATATATATATATATATATATATATATATATATATATATATATTTAAACTTATGAATATGAATGAATATTTATTTTTTTTCCTGAATATTGAATTAATAGACGGAATGATAAATAGCTTATATTAAGAATATAATTATAACAAAAATATAAAATATTAATATAATAATAATAATAAAATATAATAATAACGGTGTAATACAAGCAAATTAATATCGAATATATACATTAATAATAATAATACATATGTATAATAATCGTCAAGTTTATGACATTTGATCAGTTTTTTTATTTATAATATAAATATATATTTAATATAATACATTTATGATGCACCAATCGTTCATACACGAGTTGGTCATTTAGTATGTATACATACTATAGTTTATTGCGACAGTTACATTCTAAAATAGATATTACATATAGAGAAATACATTGTTATTGTACATTGGCCTATATACATATTGTTTTTATTTACATTTAAATTAAAGCTTAATTTTTAAATTCCATTAGTTAACATATCTATTAATTATAAATACATATATTATTATATATATTTTATATATATATATATATATATATATATATATATATATGTATATATATATATATATATATATATATATGTATTTATATATACTAAATAATTATTTATAAAAGGATGAATTGGGAAAAGTACATAGGTATAGAAATTGCATACATACACAGACAGAGTAATTGTAATATTTGGTTAGTATCATATATATATATATAATTTATTTATAATCTAATATTTTATATTTCATATAGATACTTACATATACATATTAATACTAAGCTAGTGCTAAGGCCTGACGAGTATTACATAACCCGGATGTGTTGCATCACTAGCTATGACGTAACACTCGCAGTGATTACATAACTACGATGACGTAACCGCCCACACAATACCTCTATTGTAGAGAAAGATGTGCGACCATACAGTACAGTGATCATGTAAACAGTCCGACGATAGACGTCTGTCTGTCTGTCAACCATACCGGAAGAGAATCGCTCCGATCTGAAGACACTCACGTTATTTTAGTAGTATATTACTATATTACACCAAGGACTAGACGTTCGCTCGCTAATTCTTCAATTATTAATTGTTGTATACCAACTAGATACTTTTCAGTGGTATATTTAATTATGTTTCAATAATTTAAATCTTTGAATCAAAGATATCAGAGATATTAATTTATTTTTTAAATAAAATGCATTCATATTTTTAATGTTGTATTTCTATATAAAAATGTTATTAAACCATACGAAATGTATATCAATTATTTTTTAATTGAACGATGTTTTTTTAAGTCGATAATCCAAATAATATAAGTGTATTAAATTATATTATGAATTTAATTTAATCATATTGAAATTATTGTTTTTGCAGTGATTTTTGTATCAAATTCAAACCTACTCATGAACCATGATACAATACAATACAATCACTTAATCAGAAAATAAAAGTTTCACAAAATATGCGTTAGCAGATGTCCTGTCCTTGATTACACCCACATACGTTATCCTAAATAGATAATACAGTTATACTTTAGACATATGTATCATAACCTCCTCAATACTATGTAGGTTCTACGTTGTAGGGAATCACTAGCAGACACACCCACACCTATTGTTCCATTGTTAATCATACCAAGTTATACTAACATGTCAGATAACTTACATTTTATAAAAACATAGATACAATCTTATTTAAATAATTACAAATTTTTCAGAACATTTTGAAATAGATTTTGTTAATGAGTTAAGTAATAAAGAATATCTTATTCATGTGTATTAAACATGTGCTATTGTAGGAATCAAAATATAGCATTCTATTATTACATAACATATATGTAGGTATGATAACGTAATTATACACATACCTACCTATACCTAATACATTCATAAGTTATATTAAATCAAATATATTACTATATATAATATGGAAATAATTTCTCATCTCTCATTTATCATATTTTATAATATTATAAATCCTACATTTAATCGTCTGCCATCAATTTATAATATATAACTAAACATTGTGATCATATGTGAGTATATATCTAACCATAATTACATTTAAGTAATCAGTTACATTCAAATATACAGCTTATACTTCAGTACCTATAGGTCATACAGTGTATACAATAGTATACTATTAATTACACAAAGTACATAGAAAATATATAATTGTTTATTTATATTATAAATGTGTATGTATATATACCTATATTATATGCATATATATATGTAGGAACATATTAATCCTAAGTATAACTTTTAATAATATATATTACATAAAGTATATACGGATTAAGTTAACTTATTAGATTATATATTAATTATATATATATATATATATATATATATATATATATATATAGATTAAAAATGATAATCTAATTACTGATATATTATATTAATATTTTTATTACTATTTTTAGTTTATTTGTATACGTATATATTTAATCTATTCTATTTGTGATATATTATTATTATTATTATTATTAAATAGTTTATTGACTAACAAAACATTATATGTTTATCGGCGTCATATATAATAAAATAAAAATAAACAAAAAATAATAGTAAAGAACGAAAACTAGAACAATACATAATAACGAGAACAATGATATTAAATGGAATTACAAATAAAGAAAATATTTATATAATTTACGTTTAAATAATGACTCAGAT
Source organism: Osedax fenrisi (assembly GCA_964019155.1). NCBI lineage: Eukaryota > Metazoa > Annelida > Polychaeta > Sabellida > Siboglinidae > Osedax > Osedax fenrisi. The sequence goes on from OZ025239.1 coordinate 38,166,895, forward strand.
TTAGTTATACGTATATCAGTTGGTAACAAGTTCCAATATTTTGGTGCTGCAACAGCAAATGCTGCTTCAGCAAATCTCGTAGAAGTAATTGGTTGGTGTAGAACCATTGTGGATCCAGAGCGGCGAGGTCGGGAGTCGGAACGAATTGATATTAACGTAGCGAGATATTCGGGAATAGATCGGTAAATGGCTCTTTGCGTTATGCACAGGAGACGAAACTTGCATTGAGAATGAAACGGAAGCCAACCAAGAGAAATCATCAGAGATGTAATCGAAACATCCATACGACGTTTGAGCTTGTACAGTATTCTAACCGCACGACGTTGAATATTTTCAAATCTGTGCATTAAATAAAGTGGGAGAGTAGTATATAATGAGCAACAATAACGAAGTCTACTGAATACAAGGGAGTCGAGTAAACACTTCGTTAAGTTATAAGTAAGTTTATTACGTGTCTTTCTAATATTGTAAAGATAATAGTTAGCTATACGAATTACATTTGTTATTTGCAACGATACATTGAACTTGTTATCAAAGGTAATACCTAGTGTAGTCACTGATTCGGAAATAGGAAGGGAGCGTAAAAAAGGATGGGATATAGTTAAAGGGGAAGAGGATCTTGATAAAATAATGGTATTAGTTTTAGCCATATTTAATGATAATGAGTTAGTGGAGAACCATGTAATTAATTCAGTAATGCAGTTATAAATAGTTAATTGAATAGATTCAGTGTTACATGATGGTGGGAAGGACGTATAAATTTGCAAATCATCTGCATAAAGATGATAATGTAGATGAGGATATTTAAGAAATATTGATCTAATAGGTAATATATAGATTATGAATAAAATGGGCCCGAGTACGGAGCCTTGCGGAACACCGTATGAGTTAGTAAATGGTTGTGATAAAGAAGAATTAATTTTAACAGAAGAAGTTCTATTTGAGACAAAGGACATGAACCAGTTGAGTACTTGACCATTAATTCCTATCTCACGCAGGCGATACGAAAGAATAATAAGATTAAGAGAGTCAAAAGCGCACGATAAATCTAGTAGAATAAGATAACATGGGCATTTGGTGTCAAGAGATAAAAGAATGTCACTGAAAATAAGGTTGAGGGCAGTTTCTGTGCTGCGGTGTGGGAGATAAGCACTTTGAAAACAATCAGCAATATTGTTTGTAGTTATATAATGTATTAACTGGGTTGAAACAACTCGTTCTAAAGTCTTTGATATTGACGAGAGTTGGGATATTGGTCTATAGTTAGTCAAATTTGAGTGATCTAAAGTCGGTTTTTTAAGTAGTGGGGTAATATACGAGTGTTTCATCGATTGTGGAACAGTAGAAGTAATAAGAGATACATTGATAATATTAGTAATCAAACCAATTATATAGGGAGAAATGGAACGAAGTAAGACCAATGGAACAGGATCTAAAGGGGAGTGAGATTTGAGGGAAGTCACTAATGAAAGAACAAATGCCTGAGATGGAAGGGTAAAACAAGACCAATGATTTGAAGAGGTAATGAAAGTAACATCAAATAGTGCAACATCAAATCTTGGGAGAGAATCGATAACATTAGATATCTTTCGTTGAAAGAAATTGGAAAAAGCAGTGCACAGTATATATATAAATATATATATATATATTTATATATATATATATATATATATATATATATATATATTTATAATTATATTATTATAATAATACCTTGTACCCTATACAAGGTATTATCATAATAATATAGATCTATAGATGTTTTAAAATCATAGAATGGTATCGAGCACCATAAATACATTTTTATTCATAATTAATTTTTCCCTTCCCAATGAATTAAATATTACTAATCGATAATAGAGACATAATTTAACTATCTATATTTAATTGATTATTTAATATATATATATATAAATATATATATTAGTTGACTATTTAAATTTGATAACTAAAAAAAGTCATATATATGAACTTTTTTTAGTTATCAATTTTAAATATTGTTAACTAAATTAACAATGAATGTAATATATTTATATATATATATATATATTAATATTATTATTATTAGTAATATTAATATATTTATATATAATACAAAAAAAAACAAGACTCCACAGAGTATACTATATATATAAAGATTCAAAAGATTCCAAAAAATCAAAGACTCCAAATATTATAAATATATATTATAATATATATATGTATATATATATATACATAATCACTAATACCACACACACACACACACACACACACACACGCATATTAGTGACTCGTCTATAAGCTTACATCTATTCCGTGGGAAGCAAGTTTATATATTTAGCCTAATCTGTGAGCAGCACATTTATATATTTATATTGGGGAATTAATTTCACAGAATATATTCTATATATATATAGTTATATAATATATAATACATATGTAATATTATAATCATAATTATAATTATAATTTACAATATAATTATAATTATAATAATTACAATAGTATATATATATATATATATACACGTATACGTGTAGTATATTATAGTAGTATACTACTGTATATACTATAGTATAGTATAACGAATACACAAACGCATATATATATATATATATATATATTTGACAATAATATGTATATATATATATATTTATATATATATATATATATATAAAATTAATATACATTAATATATATCATGTATATATATATAGTTTATAATTATCAAATAACAAATTCACAAAACAGTTGAAGTTTCAATATTTGATACACTATAGTGTATATGATAAACTTATTTTTAAAATGCACATGTAGTACATATTATAAGATATATATATAAAATAGTTGTTATTATAAGTTTCAGTATACAACTCGATTTAAGTAATACATATACTATCAATTAAATTTATATTGAAATACAACGTAGAAGATACATATCTTTATAATTTATAAATATATTATTATTGTGAAATTAGCAAATATAGATGAGGGTGCGCAAATATTACCTAATACTTTTGTAATCTCGCGCCACGAATATATTATATTGTCACGTGACATCTTTAGTCACGTGACAATTGTTATTTATAATCCCTACAGTATTTGTAAACCTATCGTGTTACGTAACCTAAAACCTCGTGACACTGATGTAATGTTAGTTAGCTATAGTAAACAATAGCTACATGTTCTACAGTATCCCCCAATATAATGACTATTAGGTTTATTTAAATGTAGAATATTCACAGCACATATATTATATATATATAAAAAGTATAAGGTTTATCAATAGAGTATATTAGCTATTAATATAGTATAATAATTAACTGCTAACTATAAATGTAGTTCATGTGTTCGAGTATTAAAAATGTGTATATATATATATACATATCATCATATATATACATGGTTAATAGTTAATTAGTATACTATATTAATAGCTACGATAAATATATAGGTATTATACGTGTTTTTCCGTGATGAATTGTTCCGTTTCGCGATTGATGCAAATAATCCTATATTCTCTTTTATATCGGCTACGTTGTAACCATAGTAACGAGAATATTGGGCATCCGCAGAGCTAAACACGAAAATCAGAATTCGCATGTCCATCTGATAAACCAACTGAATCTATCCATGATATGTTTATTAATGAAATGAACAATTATTAAATAATTATTAATTTATTATAATTATATAAATTAAAATATATAATTTAATATATAGATATAACCTTTCGCTAAGCTCCTCAAATGCTCAACATAAGATATCTAAGCGTATATATATATATATATATATATATATATAGTTTGCTTAGATATCTTATGTTGAAGGCCTTTAGGAGGAAACAGCATTTTAATATATAGCGCTAGGCGTATGCCTATCACCATATATGGTGATGTATGTACAATAACCTCTCTTATTAATCTGGTTGTCGTTTTGAACGTAATAGTGGTGACCCCTTCATCTCGCATTCCTGTCACGACCTCTCCATCCGTAGATATTGTAAGTTGATGATCCGATGGGCGTATTGTGGGCGTGGTTATTTTAGTATAAACCCCTATAGGCGTATATAATCACTCCCATAGAATGGAGTCGTGTATAGATAATTATGATAATACCATCGATATTAAGAAAGTTCTTTCTTCCAAGAACTTTCTTTATATCGATGGATAATACATGTATAAGAATACCACTTAACACTGGGTACTACCTATAGCTACCTATAATACCTATATATAGGTAGTACCCAGTGGTACTCTATAGGTACACTATAGGTAGGCTACTCCACTATAGTGGTTAGTATTGAATATGTTTTATCATGGGAAGTGTGTTACATATTCTATGTATTGGAGTAGATGTTCCTCTATATTA
>OZ025239.1:38176247-38236247 GCA_964019155.1 Osedax fenrisi
ATCGCGTTCGGGATCTCGTTTGGTCTGCAGATGGTATCATCAACCAGTTGATCTATGTAGGTAAAAAAACTAAACCTATAGGTATACGCCTAACGTATACGTTTTCCGTAGTATATCTTTACCACGCGTTCCATGATTAGGATCACAGAGTATAACATCTGCTACCACTTCATCTTTCGCGCGCCAACAGTGGCTGCTGAAAAGTAGTTTTGGCGTCGTATTGTTTACCTAACCTCGGATTATTTCCACACAGATCTTTTATTGTCGGATGATCTTTTGTTCAAGGCTACTCTCAGTATTCTGGTATAATTTCCATCTAAGCTTTTTTATAAAGATTTTGTCAGTATCCAAGTTTTTGCTCGGTATACTAATACTGACTCTACGGTAACTCTGAAAAATTACTTTTTAGATTATCATCTCGGTTAAATTCCAAATGTTCATTAAATGTAATGCTGCCTATCATTTTGCGAGTCTGATTTTGACATATTTTTCGGTAGAAGAGATGTAGCTGCCTAGATATTTGAAATCGTTAATTTTTTTGATTTGTATTCCAGTTGAACTTTTTAAGTTTTCAGTATTATCTTGATTTGTATTTCTGTATTTTCCATATTAACTTGTAGTCCTATTTAATTTAATACTTCTTTTATTTTGTGAAAGAATTTAGTGGCATATTTTATATTATCTGTTAATATGCATATGTTAATATCCATGGATATATAATCTGCATAATCTACGTCTGTGCTCTTTATAGCGTTGTGACGTTTGCTCTTTTTCTTTATAAGTGTAAAACTAATTAAAAGTGCCGACTAGTAGGGATTTCTTTACTTTCCACAATTTTATTGTTTTTGACTCAGTATCTAATTGTTAAACTACAACTTGGATCAGTTTTGCAGGACGCGCACCTTGTTCCGCGAGACGAGCGATGCGGGATGAGTTTGTAGAATTGTATGTTATATAACATATGTTTGCTTTCGGTAGCTAAATAAAATGTGCAGTCACTACTCCATATAAACGTGCGTAACCCTGCTCGGGTGGCTAAACATGCACTATGCCATGCCACGGAAGTAACCTGGATTTTGTTAACATTCATTTATTCAATGATATTATATTATAATTGATTTATTTTATCAAACTATTTGAATTAAATATCCTAATCAGCTATATTTTGTCACATAGGTTATATACAATGGATATGATTCTAGTTAAGAATTCAAATATTTACCTGTTTGTATGTTATAACGTAATACTTAATTCAATTATTTATTTGTAATAATTATTATATTTAATTATATGTTAATTTTATAATTTTTTATTGTTCGAATTTTATCAATAATTCAGATAGGAATTTACAATATTATTTAAATTAATTTGTTCACGACCAATCAATTACATTTTATTATTTCAAATATTTTCATTTTTAAATCAATTTCGTATATATACTGGACTATTATCCTTATATAATCGTATTAACAAACCATTAATAGAAATATACTGAATACATTTTGTAAATATTTTGTTGTGGAATAATAACTCTATTTAGGATTTTCTTTTTATTAAAATGTAATTAATTATCTTTAAGATGATGTTTCTTATAACATTAACTATATGCACTATTCATTAGCCGACTTATTACTCGAATTCTACTTATACAATAAGGGATAAAAAACCTGCCAGCTAATCTTCTATTTATAGACTTTTCAAAAGTTTTTGATCCAATAAATCGTGAAAATATGAAAGATATTATCTTAATCATATATGGTATACCCACTGAAATCGTAAATGTAATATTGATTCTCTACAAGAAAACTCGCTACATGGTAATATCACATGATGGTGCTACTACTTTATTCGGGAATATAACTACTGGAGTACTACAAGGAGATACACTTGCACCATTTATATGCATTATATGTTGACAAAATCATTTGAACTGAAATCTCGGCATCACTCTTACAAAAAGAAAAATCAAGAATACCCAGCAATACACTTTACAGCTATTGACTATACTAATGATATAACTGTAATAACTGCTAGTCTCGTAGATGAAAATAGACTACTACACCAAATTGAAGATACGGCTAAAGATTTCGGTTTACATATTAACTCATACAAGACGTAATACATCTGTTTAAATCAAGAAAACCATATAAACATGAAAAGCCTATTAGGGCGTTATATAAAACATGTAGAAGAATTCAGGTATCTAGGTAGTTATATTGGTTCAACTCAACATGATATAAGCGTATGAATCGGGAGTTCGTGGACCCTTGAATAGACTGAACAGAATCTAACCTGTCAGGTAAACTCAAAAGAATCTTCTTTAGGGCTTTAGTGGTGACTATTCTTGTATATGGCTCTATCACTTGGACTCTAACTTCAACATTAGAGAAAAAGTTGGTGGAGCATATTAACGCATTATGTATACATATCTTATAAGATACGCTAATCAAGTCATGGAGAGACTACGTTATAAATAAGGAGTTGTACGACAACATTCCAAGAATAGCAGATACAATACGCGAACAACGACTTAGGTTCTCCGGTCACTGCTGAAGAAACAGAAGTGAAGTAGTGAGTGAAGTATTACTAATGTATAGCCTACTACATGGACGACGTCGCTCTCGAGGACGGACTATGAACACATACTTTGACCAACTAAGAGATGACACAATATGCACTAGTGAGGAATTACCGATAGCTATGAGCGATAGAGAGGAATGGAAAACATGTGTTATGAACTGCCGAGCAAGCTCGACCTAGTAAGGTAAAGTAAGTATATATATATATATATATATATTCCATATTATTTATATACTTTTTATTGAAATAAAATAAAGGAAAAAAAAGAAGAATAAATTGAAGAGGACATGTAAGTATACTTACTCGATAAATTACTTTTTAATACTATATTAAATATAAAAATAATAAATAATCTTAATAATTTATTATATTTATAACTTTATAAGAACATTAATAATACATATTTATTAAAATACCGCTGTAATGTATTATGATAATTATTATTATATTATTAGTAATTAATTATATGTAATTTATTAATACCTTTAAATATAACAGTAATAGAAACTAAAGGGTTAATATATATATATATATATATTATTGACTATATATAGTCAAAAATATCATAACAATTGTTTAATAATAATATTATCTGACTATATTAACCCTTTAGGTTATATTAATATAATAAATTATCATAATAAACTTAAGTTGTAATTAAATATAACAATGTACCATTACGTAAAATATTCGATATCAATATAATTGTAATATTACATAACAATACTAAATCAATAATTTAACTTCACATTCTTCCTGGCGATACGGCTAAGCAATCTATCACCTTGTTTAGCGCTGACAAGCTCGCATCCTTCAGGTTTGTTGAATACCTTCTTATCGGAAACCTATCGAGATAAAAATAGTGAATAATATATATGTATATATATATATATATATATATATATATATTGCAATAAATCTACGAATATTCACCGTAAAAAACTTGTAAAAACCCATAGATGAATGTGGTTAATGGTTTTCAGTTAAAACTTTTGAACCATCATTGAAATTAAAAATCTGTAATGTTTGTCTATAATTTATGTAGTGATAGCTTATAGTATTTTATATTTTTATGGATTTCGTAATACCTAAATATAGTTATAGAATTTATAGAGTAATTATACATCTGCATACACAATGAAGTCAATAAATGTGGAAAGCCCATAACCATGATATATACCTAACCCCTACACTACATACAATTACTACAACCCATAACTCCACATAATATAGACAATATTTACCTGCTAGTAAGCTTATATTGGTCACAATGCATCACCAACTGCATCTATATATGTACTAGAGTGCCTATATAAACCTATATTGTTTATATGTAACTATGGTTACTATGGTTAATACCTAATATGGGTGAGTCTATCAGTTGGGCTGTGTGATTACATTATAGATTATTAGTCATCGTACAGTTACGTAACGAACGTGACGATTACGTAATACTGAATATTGCGTCATATGTCACGTGATGATAACGCGTAGGTTATAACATGGTTGATATATCTATACTTTATCTATAGCTAAAGTATACTATAGCTTCCCCGGGTTTATTACCCACATCTGAATACTATACAACACTATGTTCCTATAGTTAGCTTCCCATTGAGCCCTTATTTTAAATATCTTACGAAGGAAATATATATTATGTGGTCTATTACTATGCTCTTTATTACTATGTTATACTGCCTATGAAAATAGGTTATACCTAATTATGTTGAACATATATGTTATATATATATACATATACCTATATATAGGGGCAAGATGGCTAAAGTACTTAGATCATATGGAATACCTGATAAGCTTGTCGATGCAATAAATGGGAGCTATGCTAATACTAGAGCCAAAGTATACTCACCAGATGGTGTATCTGAAGAGTTTTATATTGTAGCAGGAGTTCTACAAGGGGATACTTTATCACCTTATATATTTATTATTGTACTAGATTATGCACTAAGAAAAGCAATCAACGGACATGAAGAGGAATTAGGATTTATTATTGTCCCTCGCAGAAGTCGAAGATTGCATCCAACTTTTTAACAGATTTAGATTTTGCTAATGATATAGCCTTATTATCTAACACTGTAAGTCAAGCCAGGGAGTTAATTCTAAGGCTAGAGTCTGAATGCAAAAAAGTAGGACTACTTCTGAATACTAAAAAGACCAAAGTAATGGACCTGGATCGATAGTCTTAAAAACAGCTGATGGGCAAACATTACAAGTCGAAAAAGACTTTAAATACCTTGGTTCTTGTTCAAAATTCGTCAGAAAAGGACATTAAAGTGAGAAAAGCATGATTGCACTACATAGCATGCACGTTATATGGAAGTCTAAGATAAACTTACCACTTAAAAGAAGACTCTTTGTAGCAACCGTAGAAAGTGTACTAACCTATGGATCTGAGTCATGGACACAGACTGTTCAACAGCAGAAGTCACTGGATGACATACACGCGAATGCTTCGTAATGCCTAAATATATCTTGGCAAGAACACTCCACAAATAAAAATGTGTATGGTAAGCTACCTCTTGTTTCATCAAAAATAAAATCCAGAAGGATGAGAATGGCTGGTCACTGTATACGGCATCCGGAACTATCAACACACCCGCTCATTTTATGGGAACCCATACAAGGGAAAGCTAACAGAGGTCGCCGACGATTGAACTATGTTGATGTGTTAAAAAAGGACACTGTTTCTTAGAGAAGGAAGAGATAAGAACCAGCATGCTCGATAGAGATATCTGGCGGGATTTGACTCATACTGATGCTCGAGTAGACGATGAAGATCATCCTCGAAATTAAGCAAGTAAGTATATATATGGAACGCTAGCGTTTTACTCGGCATCAGCATTGCTAATTAGCTTGAATATATACACATTGACTTGTAAAGTCTATGTTTTTATCAGGTCAATATTATATTTTGTATACAAGTTTTTATTATCAGGTCAATATTATTACATAACACTGTAGGACAGGACATTTCTACGTATAGATAGACTAACATTAAGTTGGTAGTTGGTGTGGTCAATAGAATAGTGGACGGTGGTGTTGCCCGCGTTAACGGTGTAGCTGCCGTACTCTAAGACTGGAACCACAACATCCGGGTTAGCGTGAATCATCGTTATGTGGGTATCTACGTTATCGGGGACTCCCTCTAGAGTCTGCGTTGTGAAACTGTGGGGTGGGGTGTGTGTATACATATAATTTATGTCATATATATATATACAACTGCCTGTGTGGCTTAGTCGGCTAATGCGTCAGTAGGACACACACAGTAGGACGCGGGACCCGCGTCGCGGGTTCAAGCCCCGTCCGGACTATTAAAATAGGTCTTAAATAATATTTAGAAGTGATCTTATATAATTGTGTTAAATCAATGATCGGCTCTCGTTAAAACCATGGATGCCTTAACATGATAGCCACTTCGAAGGGACATTATAATATATAACTCTATAGCGACATAAGTTTATAAGTGAAAACGTTATCTAAGTTCCTATATTGGATGAAAGGACTCCACCAAAATAACAATAACAATAACATCAATAATCACATATATATATATATATTCATGATTGTATGAATAAAAATGTAATATTGTATAAAAATCAATTTGTTGGGAAACTAGATATAGCATTTTTGTATTACCCCTCGTAAATATCCATTATAGGCTCATGAGAACGGTATACAGTGTGATGCTTAATTAAAATAATTTATCAAAACAATAATAGAATAAAGTATACTTTATTCGATTATTTGTTGATAAATTATATTGATTATATTCATGTTAAGATTGCAAACAATAACAATTAATTCGAAATGTTTACCTACTATATTAATATTATAATATATGTATACACTTATATGATACATATTTAATTTTTATGACACACGCACACACACAAATACATTAAAAACATAAGTAAAATAGGAATTTACATTAAATCATAAATGCAAATATGTCTTCATTAAAGTGCTTTTTATCAATATTAAATATTTTGTGATGAAACTTCACAAATATGTTATTATAAATCATTTATTATGTACAATTTACAATTTACAGTGCAAAACTTACAGTTTACAGTGTAGTATATGTACATATACAATGGACACTGTATAATATACAGTGTACAGTACTATATATATATATATAACACTTATATACGCTGTACAATGTACAATGTACAGTGTACATTCTCTAGAGTACCTAGGGGCGTCGGAACGATTTCAGAATAGAGGGGGGCATGATTTTGTTCTAGATATTTTTTTTTGCACCATCATTTACTATTGAATTACATTATAAATCCTCTCTATTGGAATACTCTCGGTGAGATTTGTATATGCATATGGTTAATGTAAATGCAATCTTTACATTTTTTTACAATATAAATAAGTAAAATAAAAATGCTATAATATTTATTAAATTATAATCTGACATATGTATATAGATTAAAAAAAAGTTAGGGGAAAGTCTCCGATTACCGACCCCCTCCTAATACCGACCCCTCTCGTATCTCAGTAACTATAAGTGATATCAAAAAATCATATATACTTGAACTGTTAGAAATGTAATGATAAATATGAATAAGTATATTGTTTTACAAAATATTCAATCCTACAATTTTTATTTGATCAAATGTAATATTCTGTTTTTACTTTTTTAATATTTGAATAATAACTTTTTTTAAATCATTGTAAATGCTTTATCAATTAAAAGAAAACTTAATACTAAGCATAATCTTGTAGATCAATGAAATGTTTATAACTATTATAAAAATAATTCAATTTGAATAACTATTAACCAACATATCTTAATTATAGCAACCCATGTTATTTTCCTAATACTGACCCCCTAAATTACCCTAATACCGACCCCATGTGATTTATAATATCCAATCAAAATAGATCAGTATTTTGATGTAATAGCTTAATGTGATTCGCTACAAATAGATAATATATATACCAATGTATGTTTATAAATACATTAAATGTTACGTATGAATGATGTATTAAAATAGGATTTCGGAAAATAGTTTAAAATATATTTTAAACTAAACATAAAATATATAGGATCTAATAGATGAGCTATAAATAGATTAATATACGTATATATACAAACTTTCCAACGTAGTAATCTGCGTTAATGGTGTTACTTCCGGCCCCGTAGTGGAAGGGTCCGTAGTTGACCGCGTGACTACACCACCGACAGCGGTCAGGCTGTTCTCCGCTGTTCTCACGTTTAAATAGACAACTTCCGTTATAGGTGACGTAATCGACACCTTCGTCGTAATCTGACAGCACTGTTCGATGTTCGATGTACGATGTATATATATATATTGGCTGGGGTAAACACAATCGAAATCCAGTATACGTATAAGTGAGACTAATAAACCTCTAACTTATAAGCGAGAGGTCCCGTGTTCGACTCCGAGTTGTGCTTGTTTTTCTCTTGTGTTTATCAGAACTTAATAAGTTATACATCATAACATAAGAACAAAATGTTAATATTTGTTTTGTATTGTCCTGGGCCCCTCGCAGTTATTTATAACATGTAATAGTATATGACTTGTTGAGGGGTCAATTTGTATCCGTTATTTGTATTGTATTCGATATATATATACGAAAATTCAATGAATACATATTATTATTATATATATATATATATATATATATAGTATATTATCAATACACTATATTATAATATAAATATAATAACGAGTTTAGTATCGGTTCTAAGTAGTGGTCGCGTGCCTACCTTGAAATGAATACGGGTGTTTCACGGCTATTATTTTGTATGTTCTGAACTCTACCTCTTCATCATGGTCTACGAACACCTGGACTTTCTGTTTCTTGTATCCGGTTTCCTTCTCACCTGTAACCCGAGTAACGTTATGCTATTCCGGCGCGAGGTCGTGTTATGATAAGATTGGCAGGCATTCCTAGCACCGGTCAGATATTGACCACTATAATAATAGTCAATATAGCCGTTTGTATATATATATATATATATATATATACATATATATATATAATGAGTGTCAGATACGCAGGTAGTAGGGTGAGAGCTCAAACCCCGTCCGGACCAATACAGTAGGTCTTAAAATACTATTTAGAAGTGATCTATATAACTGTGTATAACAATGATTGGCTTTACAACATAGTTGAATTAACACGAGACCGTCTTCGAAGCATAAAGCTTTCTCTCTAGCTCTATGCTTCGAAAGGACATTATAGCCATATGTTTATACATAAGTTAAAATGTCATCTAAGTTACAGAATAGAATGTAAGGTCCAATCTACAAAATAATATATATATATTTGATTGATTTATTGAAAGTTTATTAAAACACTTAAATAATTCATATTTGATTTCTCAAAATTGTATATATATAGAATACAAATAATAGATTAGGTAAAAAAATAAATACCATTTATAATAATAAAATAATATAGAATAAACCTATATAAAATAATATATATAAATATATATATATATATATATATATATATATATATTAAACTCTAGTATATATATATATATATATATATATATATATATACGAGATATACGTAGTGCATCATTACTGATTAGCAGTATACAGTGTATACTATACACCTATACTTACCCACGGTGATGATCACATTATAGTAGATACCCTGATAAGTGGTGGGGAGGCAACAAGGACTCGGGGTCGACGTGGGAGTTAATGTCGTCAAACACCCCAAACACGTCGCTAGGGTGCAGCACCAGATAAGCATCGTTAGTGTTGTGGTCATGTTGATCCGGATGTTGATGTAACCGAGAAGAGCGGTGTGTGTGTGTGTGTGTTCGTACTAGAGTGGGCCTGTTATATACTCCTCTCGGCCGCACCTCACCGCACACACACACACGCGCACCCACTGATGACAGATTGGGCGCAAACTTATCGAATGTTGATTGGTTACTTGATCGGCGATAGGAGGGGCTAGCGAACAGCAGAAGGAGAAAGAGAAAATCTATTTATAGGTGACTTCTGCGAATGTACCGCATTGTAGGTGAATTAATGATTACTGCGAATACTTAGAATACTATAGTATGCCGAGATACTGATCTACTAAGAATACTTGTGTACTACAGTATACTGTAGGTGATCATCATCGATATAAAGAAAGTATACGTTCTTCATATCGATGGTGCACATAGGCAGACGCGTGATGATCATAGCCATTTAGAGTACCACTGGTACTACTCTAAATCTATGGTGATGATTCATCACTAATGAATGAACTAGTCGCCAGGTGAACAAAGAACATAACGGACTACTTTCACATAAACATCCTTTACAATTTACAAATTACTTCAAAATATCACGTGACTCGTACGATAAACTACATTGTAGTATGCATATTGATTGTAAGTTGATATCATATAAAAATAATGTTTATATAATTTAGTATAAGTTGATGATCCGATGGGCGTATTGTGGGCGTGGTTATTTTAATATAGGCGTATATAATCACTCCCATAGAATGGAATCGTGTATAGATAATTATGATAATACATGTATAATTATAATCTGTTTTTATCGTGGGAGGTGTATTACATATGCTATGTATTGGAGTAGATATTCCTATATATTATAGTATGATAACAATATAGGATATATATATATATATATATATATATATATATATATATTTATAATTATATTATTATAATAATACCTTGTAGATATTTTAAAATCATAGAATTGTATCGAGCACCATAACACATTATGATCCTTTATTGTCGGATGATCTTTTGTTCAAGGCTACTCTCAGAATTCTGGTATAATTTCCATCTAAGCTTTTATTCTAAATATTTTGTCAGTATCCAAGTTGTTGCTCCGTATACTAATACCGACTCTACGGTAGCTCTGAAAAATTACTTTTTAGATTATCATCTAGGTATAATTCCAAATGTTCATTGAATTTAATTCTGCTATTATTTTGCGAGTCTGTTGACATATTTTTCGGTAGAAGGGATACAGGGGAAAGTAACCGAATACGGACAGTGCCCGAATACAGACACTCTCGGTATCTCAGAAACCATAAATCCTACAAAAAAATATTAATGAATACAATATTTATAATTATATAAATAGTCTAAATAAGTATTTTTTATTTTGTAATTATTCAAAATAGTGCTGATATATCCAATACACTATTTTTTATTACGTTTTTAAATTTATGAAAAAAAATATCACCTTAAAACCTTCTCAAGCATATAGGTATATCGATATAAAACATAATACCAAAGATTTTGCGAAGCAAAGATATAACACTCCCTATGCGTGCAATGTAATTTAGTAATATCCCCAACCGCTGCTAACAGTAGTATCGAAATCACTGAAATAGATTTAGGTTCGGCTCTGTTTGCATACAACAATGTTTTCATTGCTCTATTAAATTACATGCAATATAAATTAAATTTTACTTACTAAATATATACTTATAGCATTTAAAACATAAATATCATATTTGTTTGTTATATATTAGTAATGAACACTTAGTTTTCATCATATAAATATTAATTTAAAGCATATTATTTAACATTTTAAAAGTGTATAGTTAAATACGAATTTACATTATAAACAACTCATAGTTCCTAAAAGTAACCCGCTATAGGTGGCACCAGGGTATTTTGTATACAAATTCGAATTACACGATTTCGCGTAAGTGTTATATCTTTCCTTAGGAAAATCTTTGATAATACTATATTATTAAAAGCTAAAGCATTCTAAACATTATATACATAATTTCTTTATGTGTTATCAAATAATAAGTAAGTTATATAAGCATATTGAAATCTTCATAGCGATATATGCGATCTGATATCTGCATATTTCGGCAAGATTGAGATCTACGTCAATCAAAGTGTATATCTCACACTACCGGCATAAGGATGTCACCAATTGATGACCTACACCATAGCCTATGTATTAACAACTACTATATACCTACTATAGATGGGACACTAATTGATATGTATCATATACGTTATCATTTGTATATAACCTACTTATGTATTGTATTATATTTGATATATAACAAATAACTAGATTTACCACTTAGATTTTATGTTATATATCATAACTTATGATAGGTACATAAATTACATAAATTAGTTTTTATACATATAATTTTTATACCGATTAAATTGCATTGTATATATATATGGAAACACATGTGTATGCATCATTGATATAAAGAAAACTTTCTTTACATAGATGGTATGCATGTATACATTGGGTTACACAATTTATATATATCATCAATGTAAAGAAAGCTTATCATAGAGCTAGAGATAACTTTCTCTCTAGCTCTATGAAGCTTTTATATCTTTCATTATTGTTGTAATATCTGTCTTTATATCGATGATATATATATATATATATATATATTTTGATTTAATCTTTTTATATAAATTAAATATAAATTAAATATAATTGAATATATTCAATAGATAATTGGGGTGTCCGTATTCGGTACCCATGTTCGAATACGGAAACCCTATATTATAATACGGACACCACATGTATCACTATAGTGATCTATATATAGATAAACTATATATTATTGATGAACCAATAAGATAAATTATAATTACATTATTTATAATTAATGTTATGAATAATTTAATATAATTTAATTAATTAATCATTTATTTTTTATTATTTTTTTAATTAATAATACAAGTTAAGTATATAAATAATAATATTTTTAGATTTAGCTTCATTGGTGGTATTAATATTATAACGCACTCGATTTTTATGAAAATCAGAGTAGTTCACACGCTGCGCACTGATTGGTTATAGGGTGTCCGACGGACACTGTCCGTATTAAGATATCTAGTGTCCGTATTAGGGACTTATATGACCTCTAGATATGTGCTTATAACTTAATTAATATTTGATAATAAATATAGCAATTATGCATATATTGTTTAGAATGATTTAGTTATTAATAATATAGTATTATGTTTTATATCGATACACCTATATGCTTGAGAAGGTTTTAAGGTGACATTTTTTTCATAAATTCAAAAACGTAATAATAAAATCAGTTTATTGGATATATAAGCACTATTTTGAATAATTAAAAAAATACTTATTTAGACTATTTATATAATTATGAATATTTTATTCATTAGAAATGTTATTGTAAGATGTATGGTTTCTGAGATACCGAGAGTTTCCATATTCGGTTACTTTCCCCTAACTCGAGTGACAAGGCGTGTTGAATAATGTTACATCATTGAGATGGTATAGGTATAATACAAATCTATTGTTCAGAACTATATGTTAGGTATTTTTCTAATCTCACCAACTTTGTTTAACATTTATTTAGAATAAATCGCGAGTCATAAACTAGAGAATCACCCTTTCATCATCAATATTAATGGACAAATAATACAAATGGTTTAGCTTAATAATTTACTATTCTAATTAAATTACACAAGTTGAGTATGTTCTTCTAAGTACGGAATGGTAATAAATATTAGTAAAACAAAACATGTAAATAAAATGTAAAATGTTGTAATAATGATAACACACGACAATATACAACAAGATGAACATCTTGAAGTTGTAGAACATATCGTGGAGTTTACGAGGTTAAGCCACTTAGAAACCTATGGGTTCGTGACAGAATGTTTATACAGAGCGATACAAGCTAACCAATCAAGTGGTAAACTAAAAAAATAGTTTCACATATATACAAAGATACTACAAAGTATCCTTCTGACGATCTTTGATATATATATAGCCGCAAGCATATAAGACTGAAACACAAAAGCCGACTGCTCAAAGAGTTTGTAACATTCGTATCATTCTTAGCAACGTCTGAACTCTAGAAAAGAATCAATCATTCGCGATACATAAACATCCTACGTGCGTGGAATAATATATAGAGATTGTATAACGAATTAGGGAGTCGTCAAATCTATAAAGAAAATGTATATATATATATAAAAATTGACGTTTATTGACTTAATAAATATCGTTAAAAGACATACATTAATATGGTGAGACCATGTTACTACATTACTAGTAGACCTATCTATATATATATATATATATATATATATATATATATATATATATATAGTCATCTATAGGCTTATCTAGGACAGTTCACTTTTATGATGTTGAAAGAATGATAAAAGAAGAAAGCCAAACAAATATATGCATAATATTATACTGTGGATATATTATTGATATCAAAGAGTAGACCGGAAAATAATTTGTTAAAAGTCAGAGAACGGCAAGCAAAAGGAAATTTTGGAAAATCTTTATATTAAATGTGACTCATGAATCACATTAAGCTAAGGTACAAGGTATTAATGTTTAACTAAATTGTTTTTTTAAATAGAATTAAATATTGAAATTTAATTAATGATTGTAATAATTGTATTGAATTATATTTTAAATAAAAGGAAAACAAATTATTCTAAACTCAGTATTGTTGATATGGTTATACAGGTTGGTTTAGTGGTGGAATTATATCTTTAATAGTACTACATGTTGGTTTAGTGATTGAATTCTATCTTTAATAGTACTACAGGTTGGTTTAGTGATTGAATTCTAACTTTAATAGTATTACAGGTTGGTTTAGTGATGGAATTCTAACTTTAATAGTATTACAGGTTGGTTTAGTGATGGAATTCTATCTTTAATAGTACTACAGGTTGGGTTAGTGATTGAATTCTATCTTTAATAGTACTACAGGTTGGTTCAGTGATGGAATTCTAACTTTAATAGTATTACAGGTTGGTTTAGTGATGGAATTCTATATGTAATAGTATTACAGGTTGGTTTAGTGATGGAATTCTATATTTAATAGTACTACAGGTTGGTTTAGTGATGGAATTCTATATTTAATAGTACTACAGGTTGGTTTAGTGATTGAATTCTATCTTTAATAGTACTACAGGTTGGTTTAGTGATTGAATTCTATCTTTAATAGTACTACAGGTTGGTTTAGTGATTGAATTCTATCTTTAATAGTATTACAGGTTGGTTTAGTGATTGAATTCTATATTTAATAGTATTACAGGTTAGTTTAGTGCTGGAATTCTATATTTAATATTACCAAGTCCTTGATACCAACTAGGCTTCCTATCCTTATCAAAATGTTGATATTAATGAAATTGTATTTTTACTAATTAAATTGAGATTTTATCGATTATAAATTTAATTAATGTGGCATATAAATAAGTCCCAATGGTATTTCTATTGAATATATTTGTAGTTTGAAAACATTTATATATAAAATAATATATTTATAAATTAAAAATATGCTTTGACATTATTAGTATTTCCGAATGATATATGTCTGTAGATATAAATAATAATTTAGATGCAACATATATATATATATATTATATTATTAATAAAATACTCAATCTATAAATAATAAACATTATTACTTTATACCTTATTTAGCCTTAGTTATAATAATGTTTACTCTATTCAAAGGTATATTTTATAAAAATATATATGTAATTATATATATACATTGATATTGTATACAACACATCTTAAAGGCCTTTACACACACGTTTACCACAGCTACAGTCATCACATTAAATGATATGTCAGTACATTCCAATATATTGAAGAAGATGAAAATAGAAGATGAACTCATGAAGATAGGTGATATTTGTTGAAAATTACATTATTGTTTATATTAATAGAATGCGTCGTAATGATTTGGTGCATTGCTAAACAAAACTAACATGAGGGTTACGATTAACCGATGTGTGTTATGATTGGCTATCTGACTAAAGCATACGACATGCGTACATCGAGTACCCTGTAACGTTACTATGGTAACAAGTTTATGTTAATGTTATACGGCATATAAGAATTACAATAAATGATAATAAAGTGAATATGTGCGAAGAAAACGCGCTAGATAAATATCATTTTATAAATGAATATTTGAATATACTTATATTTGTTGTATAATACGGCGTACTTTTTGAAATTTTTAATCGAATTTAACATGATATGTATAAATATATTCACAATTGTTGTCGATTATTGGTTCGTAGTATATGAAATATTAAATAACAATTTATAATTGATAACAATAAAATGTTTTATAGAAGTTTTAAATAATACATATGAGATGTATTCCATATGTTTATTTTATTATTTATCATACAAATTTAATAATAATCATTGCATTTTTAATCTATCTATAAATTTGTTTACTTCCATTTATTCACTTTCATATTATCTAATATCGATATCAATAACTTATATTATCGTTACAAATGTGTAAACGTTTAGAATATAAGTATACTTAAAACTTAGTATAGTTTATACATTTGTTAACAATTAAATAATATAATACATTTGAAAATCATTTAATTGTTTTAGAAACTTCAACAAATTCAAAATATTATCAAATATGGCACACTTATTTATTTAAAACTATATATATATATATACAAAGCTTAAAATAAATAAAAAATTAAATAGATCGATATGATATATAATTCAAGATACAAACTAGATTGCTGCTTACGATTACTAAAAGATATTATATAATAATATTTTATATAATAGATATTATATAATAATCATAAATGAAGCTAGGTAAGTTAATACACATGTACCAAATAGTAGACATCGTCGATGTAATTACCATTATATATATACACAATTAATGTATAATCTAAAACCAATACTGCTGGATACGAGCTGTAGATTGCGATTACAGTTTACCTAAATTATAATTAGGATGATCGTCGGAAATGAGTTTTGTATGTTTCGTCTGACAGATCATATTACCGGTTTGCTTGTTCGTGATATCGATGTTGTAGAACGCCAACCTCTTACCTGAGGGAGTGCGGGAGAGGAAACCATTAACTCGTGGTAGAGAAATTATGAAGTTATGAAAATAAATATATTTTAGATATAATGCGTTTTGTACTTCGGTCTAGTTAGTACATTCACTACACACTGAATTACACGGTGGACCTAAAGGTTATCAAGTTTACACCGATAATGTGGTTAATATTCAGTGCGAAACTCGTAACAATTCACGAATTGCGAAACTCAATATGTTGATTAGACCAATTCTATATCGAATATTTAAAAAATCGATATTTGATATTTTACAACATGTTTTAAAATATAGACTGCGACTCATGATATGATCACAGATAAAAGATGTGAAAACGTCTACCTATAATTAGTTTACAATAATTAAAAATATCATAATAAAATGTGATAATAAAATATGTCGATCAACTTTACTACTTTGAAAACACGTATTTTAGATAATGTTATCAATAGCTACACTATGTTATCAATAGCTACACTATATTACTTATATATTATACGCTTTATCAATGAAACTATACATAATATTATAGTATATTTAGTGTTGGACAATGGTAAAGATCTAGAAGTGAGCAAAATGTATGGGAGCGGTACTATATTTGCCTCTCTTCTATTTATAGAATGTTGGATTTAACTATTTTACTATGTCGAGAAATTACATTAATTTAAGGGTGCAAGCTGGGGTTAGGATTTACCATGTTAATTCTAGCTCTAGCTAAAATGCTAAGGATACTAAACTAATAAAGATAATGAAATAATTTTTGTTTTATTCAATAGATATTATTCTAATACATAGGAATACTTTTTATAAATATAATTTATTTAAAATGATGTAAAAAAAAAAGTTTAAAATAGTTGAAATATTTTTTATATTTTGTTATTCAAAATGTGAAGTTTATTATAATTTATTTTAAATATATAAAGTATAATATAATATCCTATCATTATTAATATAGTAGTATATGTTATTTATATACAGTAACAAATTCAGATAATAATATTAATAATCAAAGAAGTAGTAGGCATTTAAGTATGCTTACTAAGTGCAAAAAGTAAAAACTTGAGAAAATTACATTTAAAGTTTTTTTTTAAATAAATAGTCTTGTCAATTTCGTGATTTTTAATTTGATTGATCTCGTAAAACACTTTATTTGTTAGAAATACTCAAAAATAATTCAAAATATTTTACAATGTGATAAATAAGATACTGAACATGGATAATACGTAATAAAGAAAAAAATAAAAATAAATATTTTAACGTCAGCTTGCACCCTTAAGATAGGTGAATGTATTGTTTACTTTATACACTGTATATATATATACGTATATTATATATTATGCAAGTATGTATACAATATTTTTTTAATTATCTAGAAATAATTATATTATATTAAATTGAATATTATATTCTATTAAAATAATAATATATAAAATAATAGGACATAAAATATATAAAAAATATACAATATATATTTTTATATATATATATATATATATATATAAATATACATATAGAAAGTAGTTGTCATCAAATCTAACAATCATTTTATAAAAATCTATAGATATACGTAAAATCATATATACCCTTTAGGAGAACTAAATTCTCAATTAGAATACCAGTACACCTAGTACGTTTACCATTACGAACACGTGTTGAACTTGAACACGTGTTGAACATAACAACAGGTATATCGGTGATACTAATATGCTAATATGCTAATATTTAATGAATATATCTTTATATCGGCGTAGAAATACGCGTATATTATTATTATACGACATATTCGGTTAGCGTAAAACACAACTTATATTGATTGTTATTCTTGTTATATTTGTGTGTCATTATTACTATGTTACGCATCGTGTTATCTCTAATCAACAAACTATCGACTAACTATCGACTAACTATATACATTTAATAATTGTCAGAAGATTAGTTATCTGAATAATTTGAAAATCTATATTTCGCATTGATATCATCGGTCTCGAGTTATTGGGTACCTTCGAGAGAATGCTATGTGTACGCATAGTGACAAAGGTATCACAGGTATAACATCAACGTAAAGGACATTTACTTTAGGTAATTTCCTTTAGTAAAAGTACAATTAGTTCTATATTTTTTCATAAATAAATAATTATTTTGTACTCTATTAAAATGGTTACCTTCTAACGGAATAACTTCACGTAACATGTATAAGAGATAGTACATAAACCTAAATCATTAGAATTAAAATACAATTTTAAAAGAAAATTATAACGTGTTATATTTATAAAATAGTATATATATATATATATATTTATTATTTAATTTAAAATAAGTAAAATATGAAATTAAACAAAATTGTAATGAGAACACTACCTAACCTGCTTTAAGGAGTTTAGCATCGATTATTATTTCATCACCAATTTTCGCAGAGGACATAAACCTACAATGAAATAATACATGTTGCTAAAGATGGTTTGAAAGTTGATGGTTTTTATGATTATTTTTCTAAAAATAATTTTTATTCAAAATAAAATTTATATATAAACTCTTTTATTGACGAAATTCTATTTATTATTAAATTAATATTATTTAACAATATTTTATATTTTAACTAATATTTAATAACATAACTATATGATAAATAAGTGATTATTTACATCACAAATATAAACTAATGTAAATGAACTATATATAAATAGTATTCAACAATATTTACATAATTAGCGTTACTATTATTTTATTAACCTCAACATCTCTCATAAATGTATTAACATGTCGAGTATAACCAGGGTACAGTTATCTAGTACTAATATTTAATCTACGCATACCCATTATATATCTCAGATTTAGCATCATTATTAAAGCAATGCATGGCATAGTAATGTAAGTTAGATTTGATTCGTATTGAAAATAATATACACCTATATACCTATATAAACACAATGATTCTCATTTAAATTGGTCGACTTTTATTCAACAAAAGTAATCGTAAATCGGAGCATAACATCTGCGTCTATTAACAACCTTATCCTCACCGCTGTATCTTAACTTGTGTATTAATACGCGGAACACAAAGACACTAACAATATACTTAGATTTTAACTTAAGGGGGTACGCTGGTTGTGAGAATTCAATGTAAAAAGAGATTTTTATTTATTTTTAAAAGTCTATTAGTCTACAAATAATTAAGTTATTTTAATTCTGTAAATGTCATATTGTAGTGTGGAATGTTGTTTATAAGAAACTATAGCATCATAAGAAAATATTATGTATTTTCGGAAATATAAGTCATCTACTAATGGTAATAATTTATTTCTTTTATTTGTATTTAAAATTATTTTTTATATATGATATAATGAAAATAAATGAATAAGCCTACAGTTTTATAATATAAACATAATATGTAATAAATACAGAAAATGTCATCTAGTTATGAGCATTATTTTTGGAGTTATAGAATATATTAGGAATACAATTTAGCAAATATAAGTATTCTGAGAAAATTAAGTTTAAAAATAGTACTAAAATTATAATTTATATTTTATGATATTTACATATATTATATTTATATTTTAAAAAATAAATTGAGTTTTGAATATTCTATGTTAATGTTTTATACATGGTTTTGAGCTCTAATTTTCGGATATGTTATATATAACAAACTATATTTGATATTTTTCTAATAATTTTTGTTTACATTTTTTTAAATATTTCAAATATTTCCACAACCAGCGTACCCCTTAAGATACAATCGTTAACGGACTAGGGCGGTGACAATCACTTATCGTTGTACGCCGTACAAGCATACAATAACACTGTACAACCAAATACTTATACTGTACAACCACATACTAACACCGTACAACGGGCACAGACACTAAAGCAGTACAAAGACACTAGTACCTTACTTAGATACATCGCGCTAAGATACTAACGCAGTACTTAGATCTACGGACACTCCAGACTTTTTCAGTTTGCTGGACATCAGGGCTAGGGAGGACACCACATCAGCTAGGGTTGAAGAGCAGCCCCCGTGTAGGGTATCTAGTGGGGTGGCGTGGGGGTAGAGTGAGGGTATGAGGGTGTAGAGAGGGCGAGGAGGTGAAGCGCAGCCCCCGTGTAGGGTATCTAGTGGGGGCGGGGAGTGTGGGGGGGGTGTGGGTAGGGTGAAATGATTAGTGAACGTCACATGATAAGGGGATATTCACTCGAACATCCGTATTTGCGAATATTTGCTAATATAATATAATAGGTTTGAACTAGACAACAATAGGTGTGGTCTGACTTATCTCTACGGGTCACTCGCGATGGTGAATTATATTATATGTAATATATTATACTATATCTAATATATTATATTATATATAAACCGATATAGATTATATGTTAATTTTGATCATAAATGTACGTTATAAATAAACATTAAATAATGTATGAAATTAAGTAAATAAAGAATGGTAGTTATTGCATACCTCAGTTAATAAGCATGTATTACAGTGTGTGTTATACAGTGTATTACACTTTATCACTGGCTAACACTAACTTCATTCTACACAATTCTTTCATGTTTCTTATATAGAATTATGTTTTCTATCCGATAGCTGACGTATTATGACAAGCAATATTTATCTTTGTTCTTACGTTCATAATGAAGCATTATTTCACTTCTATACATTTTGTAATATCAATTTAAAATATTTTCCTCCACCATGATTTCAATAGTTCTATTAGCTACGATAGTATAATAATAGCTTCTAAGCATAGTTAATGTAACAAAACATTATACATAATAATACATGATAATATATTAATTAAAATATATATATTCATTATAATAAATTAACTACTTTTGAATTTTATTTAGCAAGATTTAAAATTACATATACGTGAATAATTAATAAACTTTATATATTTAAGTAATCAACATCATAAATATCGATATCAGATACAAATATTTAATGGCGTACAATATTATAACAAACAATATTATAACAAATATTTTAAACATGTAATTAGTCACATTAATCACCTAACTAGTATTGCATAATGGTATTATATAATGGTATTGCGTAATGGTATTGCGTAATGGTATCGTACTAATCGGACCAACTCAGCGGATTAGTGTGGCACTTCTCGACCACTAGACTGCATCGACAGTCTCCGTCATCGATGGTGATTATCTTTAACTAAAGGAATCATTACATAGGGTTAGCGTGGCAACAGCAGCGTGCTGTGATATGTTGCTGTTGAAGTACTCGCAGCGGAACAACATTCGTACCGATGTGATAAACACAGAAAAGAACATATTAAACAAACACATTTGTTCTTATCGATTATTATTAGTGTTATAATTATTGTTTAGTGTACAAATCTAAATATGCACACTAAATAAGCACACTAAATATGATCACTAAATATGATCACTAAATAAGCACAGTAAATATGATCACTAATGCATACTTATTATGATAGTTGTAACAAAGTCATTTATATATTAGGTATTTTATTAAGGATATCAATATTTATGTACTATATTTTAAGACTCATATTAGTTTTTTTATTAAACTCATTAACCTTTTATATGCGAGCATTGAGAAATATATTATATCTTTATATTTTACATCATTTTATGAAACTATCGCTATAATATAGTAAATTAAAAGTTGAATATAGATGAATCTATGCATATTATCTTATATAAAACGTGGGTGTTTACAATATATAATCATAATAGGTACGACCTTTAATGATTGTTATAATTATTATTATTATTATTATTATTATTAATAATAATAATCATTATTATAATAAAGTATTATTAAATAATGAATGAGCTAGTATACAAATTATAATCAACATGTTTATCATGTAAATATTAGGTATTTAGTAATATAATAATCTGAATATAATAGGATAATTAGATAATTTTATATCGACTATAGTCGATACTAATAGCTATAGCTATTAGTTAAGTACATTTTTAAGTAAATCCACTTTTGTTTGATCAATGAATCATCTCTCTCTCTCTCTCTCATGATAAAACAAAAATATATTCTTTTTCTTCAATTTATTTTTATAAATATTTAAATACAATATGTGACTTGTATTTATTGTAATTTAATAAATTACATTTATATAAAATTGATAATCATATTTAACATTTTATTAACAAAATTTAGTTATATATCCCCTATATAGGGGATATATATCCCCTATATAAAGGGGGTTTCACACAAACTCTAACTCAAAAGTTAACTCTAATAATTATTATTATAGTTAATTATAATTAGAGCTAATAGTTAGCTCTAATATTTCGAGCTGATTTTAAATTTGTAGTATTTACCAATTATATAGAATAAAGGTGGTTACCAAAAGTAATTTAAGGAGTAATTTATATTATATAATATTATATTATGTTGTATTTCCTATAATCTAATCTAATCTAATTCTTCTTAATCACTTTCAATGTGTATCTATGAATATGTATGTATACGGTATCTAACTATATATTAATATTTAGATACTCTATATGAATATTAATTTATAATAGATTATATATATATATATTAATGCAACGCTGATGATTCCTTAGTCTAAAGACTCAGTAGGAGCGTAAAAAATCACTGAATATAAATAAGTTTAATGCACGCTACTTCTTTTTAGTGTGCATCATTTTCAAGTGGCATGTCCTTTCCATCGAAAATTTGTGATAATACACAATATATATATTGGGTATCAGAGTTATATATTACAAAATATAATCTTATGAGCGTTCAAATAATTAACATATGGATTATAAAATTGCATATACATTTTATATATTCGTTTACGAATAGTAAATATTATATATCAAACTTTAATATGATTTATATATTTAAAATACTACTATTTAAAAAATATCAAACATGATAACGATATAAATGAAACTATAAAATTTATAACACCAAAATGTACACGAAATTTGAAATTGAATTTCCAATGTATTTAAATTACTTATTTCGTTATTTATAGGGCTCATGCGATTCATTTTTTAAATATCTGCTGCTATAACTCTGATAAATCAATATTAATTGTAATAAAAATAATAAATATATATATTTCATATTATTTTATATTAAATAGTAATATTATATTACTAATATATAATCGGATATAAATTTAATAAATTAGAATTTCCTATATTTTTACCAATGTGATCCGAAAAAATCAAAAAATTGAACGATTATTAGAGGCTCTTATTTACAGGCAATATTCGAGTTCGAGTTGGTGTGACCCCCTAAGTAATTTAACAATTATGAATAATTTCAATTACTAATTGAATGAGTAGTTAACTATAATTATTATTATAATAATTATAGTATTATAATATTATAATTATTATAGTTACTATAATTATTATAGTATTAATAATTATACTATACTTAAAAGTATAATTATACTATAATAATTATAATAGTAATTATTATAATAATAAGATATTTAAAATACTATTTAAATATTATTCGTTTCAATTGACAAATTATAAAAAATATCACCGAATTAGTATTAATATATATTTGAATAAAGATATGTAATTCAATGAATTGTAAATGTAATACATTATTAAATAATTGATCATCAAATTGATGACCAATCATTAATTTGATGCCGATCGTTCAAATGGTGAAATCAAAGGGAGACGATCAAAAAGGACGAGTTGAAGGTTAAAGGTTAAATTTGAAATACGAGTTAATAGTATATATGTATATTTTGTATAGATATTTGAGGGTTATTTGGTTTAGTTTTGTCCTGTTTTGTTTTTTTTAGCTGCATTACATTCCAAAGTGAGCTTATACACATTTATTTCGCATTTAAAAATTAACCTTTAACCCTCAACTCGTCATTTTTGATCGTAACACAAATCAAATACATTACCGATTTATACAAATAGCATTCTACCCAATTCTAATTGATGTACAGTCTGTAAATAACAGTGTTACAATGTTATATTGTTACAGTGAATAAGTGACTTGGTGAGTGTACTCCGATTGGATTTAGACTGACATCGGCACCAAATATGTCACGTGACTAACCGAGAGTTCAAGTAAATAATTCGTATAGGGCTTATATAATATCATATAATATTTAATATGATATTAATATATAAAAATACGCCGTATCATACGGCGTATGTTCAACCCAAAGTTCAAATAAACATTAAGCGGCTGGCGTTATATTTCTTAGTAAATTATTCACCTAGTAATGAATTCGTGTTATATATATATATATACATATATATCATAATACCGTATCATACGGTATTATGATATGTATGTATATTATATACTATATATTATTATTATAATTATTATAATAATAATTATAATAATTATATAACACGAATTCATTACTCGGTGAATAATTTACTAAGAAATATAACGCAAGCCGCTTAATGTTTATTTGAACTTTGGGTTTGATACGTGACTTATTTGGGGCCGATGTCAGTTTTCAGCCTCCGATTGTACATTGTAAATTACAATTTGTAATCGCTAGTAACCTTTGAAATAGAAGAATGATATCCAGCAGATGTAAATCTCTTGATAATAGTATCATATACTGTTTTTGGTATTTTACTCATTATGATAATTTATAATTAAACTTAGTAACTATTTATATTTGTAATATAGGTATTTATATTAATGTAAGATTAAATTAATTGAATAACTATGGATACAATATTATATTTTAAAAATATATTGAATATATTTTTTAAATATTGATCAAAGATTTTTTCCCTTTTCAAGTAAAAATCTTTGTATAGTTACATTTTATAATACGATGTATTGGATTGGAACCACAGATTTGTATTTAAATACAAATACAAAAAAATATATATTATTGAAACCCACAATTAGGATTGAAACATACAATTGTCAAAGCTTTAGGGCTTCGCTATTTTTTATATATGGTATATATTTATAGTTTACCAGTAAAATACAAATGTATTAGATCCCTTTAGGAGTTTTCTACCAATATGGAAATTATTACTATTAAAACGCTTGAATCTCGAAGCAGGCCGCCGATTATTATTATTATAATGTCAGAGTTTGACAAACCTTGAGGTTAAAGGAGGTCTTGATTATATTCCAAAGTATTACTATAAAATATCGTATAATGTACAGTAGTGCAATGCACTACTAGTGCATATATAAGTAGGCCACCTACAGCCCACAATCAACTCTGGCATTATTATAATAACAATCGGCGGCCTGCTTCGAGATAATTCAATGTAGAATTATCTGAAAGCAGACCGCCGTTTGTTATTATAAGAATGTCAGAGTTCAAGCTGGCCGGTACTTATATATGCACTACTGCACATTATATGCATTATAAGATATGTTATAGTAACACAATAATGTATATGCTCACTTGGGGATATAATCAAGACCTCCTATCAAGACCTCCTATAACCTCGAGGTTATAGGAGGTATTGATATAATGCGGCTAAAAAAACAGCAAAATAAAACCAAACCTAAGAAATCACACAATCCCAAAATAAAAATTGAACTCCGACATTTTAATAATAATAATCGGCGGCCTGCTTTCAGATTCACGGTAATGTATTACCTCAATATTCGTGTTTCATGTATAAGCATACCAAATACATACTTTTTGCAAGTGATCTATTGGCATGAAAATAGCATACCCCACCTGAAACCAAGTTTTTAAATAATTTAAAAAAAGTTTTCGAAAAAAATTGTGGACACATTTTTGCAAACTTGACACATAATTTTAGAATTTAATACATATTTTATACATATTTAGTCATCAATTAATACATTTACAAATCAAAAATAAATGATCTAGAGAATATAATAAAAACAAAATGGTTATATATTAAAAAATATATATATATAAGACTAGAATAAATATATTAATATATAAAATGAGTATTTTTTTTCCTTCAATGATTGATTCAAAAATTAGTTTAACTGAATAAACAGTGGTTTATTAATTGGTGTTTGCAGACTATCCTACATTATTTGTCATTGACTAACCATTACTAATTACGTTTAATATATAATATGTATATCAATATATATAAATAATAAATCAATTTTAAGATAGAAACATTTTATCTATTTTATATTTATTTCATTAATCATAATAAATAATAGAAAGTAGACTTTTAAAAAAATGTAAACTGCAATAAAATTTATATTTTAAAATATAATTAAATCTATTAATAATCTCAATATATTAATTAATTTATATTAATATAGGATTTTCAAACTTGGTGTTTTATTTTTAAAAAATTTACAAACTTTGCATATTATTTGAAATTATTTTCGTAAAAAATTCTAAAATCATTTTCGTATATTTGTGTATATTATTTTCAATTATTTTAGAAACTTCGTGTTATATTTTCAAAAAATTTACAAACTTTGAATATTATTTGAAATTATTTTCGTAACATTTTTGGAAAATCATTTTCGTATATTTGCATATATTATTTTCAAATGTTTTACAAACTTCGTATTTTATTTTCAAATATTTTACAAACTTCGTGTTTTATTTTCAAAAAATATACAAAAAGTTGCAAACTTTGTAAATTATATACAATAATTTTTTTAAATTCGTAAATAAATTACAAAATAACATATTCGAACATTTTTAAAATTGGTTTACTGGGAAGGGAAATTGGTTTCATATGTCATATGTTTTTTGGTCAGACACTAATGGCAAGCGATTAATAGGGACACTTTTCAAGTGTTTTTTGTCAGACACTAGTTTCAAGTGGTATAGTAGAGACACTAGTGGCACGTGTTTTGGTCTGACACTAGTGGGGAAGTCGAGAAACTTGTATTCCATGCATGTAAAACGAGACACTAGTTTCTCTGTTTTAACTAATTGATAACTGATTCCAAAATGGGTATTCTGTAGATATGTAAAATGTGATGTCAATACATTTTGGTGCCTACTGTTTAAATACAGATTAAAACTATCAATTGTATAATGTATATTTATTAAATGCAAATGTAGCGATACTTTATTTAGACCATTTTTAAAAACTGTTATCAGAAATTAATATATATATATATTTATCATAGAATTATATGGTGTACACTTAATTATATATTAGTTATCAAGGCATAATGTAAAGTTTATTTGATAAATACTACATTAATCATATTTTGTAAATAGTATTTACTATAACTAATTATTAATTTACATATTCACCAATATTCAAGAACGTCCATTGATATACGGTGTATATTAAACGGTACCGTCAAATACGTTATATATATATATATATATATATATATATATTAGTCTTCGCCCCTTAGGTGTCTATGGGA
Source organism: Osedax fenrisi (assembly GCA_964019155.1). Classification (NCBI taxonomy): domain Eukaryota; kingdom Metazoa; phylum Annelida; class Polychaeta; order Sabellida; family Siboglinidae; genus Osedax; species Osedax fenrisi. The sequence continues at coordinate 38,204,036 of OZ025239.1, forward strand.
ACCGTATATTATACGTATACTATAATGTATACCTCTATTGATAAATGTATCATTAATGATGACATGTTCATATTCAATTTTCTAACCAGATTATCCTATTTAATAAATAATTAATCAAGGTACACTTTATTTCTTCATTAAATATGACAATATCTTTATTAAATTTAATATTATCCTCCTGAGATTAGTACATCCTATATTCATGATTGTGAGATAATCAAGTGTGTCAAAGAATTTCGATCTATAAAATAACAATTTATAAAATGTTACAATTAAGTTTAGATAAATACATTCCTCAAATTTTCTGTTAAATATTAAATGAATACCCAGGGTGGGAATATGATATGGATATTTTTTGTTTGATAGAATTTCTAAATAACTAGATATGAAATGTCTGTTATACGAAGTATCTACACTTATTATACGAAATGTCTGTTATTCGAATGAATTAATATTGTATTTATTTATATATTATTCAATTTACAATGTTGTTATAAATTATTACTAATTATTAGTTTATGAATACTAAGTATAGTATTATTAGAATTATTAGAAATATTTGAATTTAATTTTTTGATACAAATTTATTAAAGATAGGGATTTTTTAAACTTTTTTTATGTAACTATTTTTATTATTATATATAATTTTTATTTTAAACGTTAATGAGTTATATTTAATTATTATAAATATATTGAAATAATAGTATAAATAAACTAGTTAAGAAAATATGATAATAAAATTGTTTATTTGTCAATGATATACGCACATGCAAATTGCGCATGTCATTTTTCTATAGTTTCATCCGGAGTTTTATTTTTATATATTTTCGAACACATTTTTTTTATTTATTTAATAAATCATAATGGAAGATATGCAGCCAAATATTGATCCTAAAGAAACGGACGAAATAATCAAAAAATTGGAACACATCCCAATAGAAGATATAGGTTGTCCAGCGTTAGTATTTTATATATATTTAATCATATTTTAAGTCATTTTCAGGCGTCCATGACAACCCATGATACTATTATGCTTGTAATATCACTATTTAATATATAATTATTATAATAATAACATCTTACATACTAATGCTGATAAATATATAACTAATATTTCATATAAATTAGCAAAAAAAATGATATAAATGTATTTATTTTGATCTTTAAATTGTTATAATATAAAATAATCATTATTCTAATATCAAGGACATAATTACTCGTATAGTATATATTATATATATATATTATCTAAATAAGATAGAATATATTTATCTATATCATACAGTGATCACCATTTACTATTTAAATTATATGGTTATACTCCAAAATATATACTTTTCAGTGAAGTATTTAATGTTGTCAATGATTGATCACAAAGACACTAGATATTTATATATATATATATATAATTCTAAATTATAAGTTTACACAGCCTATAATTAAATATGATAAAATAACTCAATTGTAAAATACAAATTTAAAATACAATTCTAGTGTGGAATTACTAACATTATATTATAATATTAATAAATTTCTTATATTAAATATAGAATTATAATAATTATTATCACTTATCAAATTTAGATTATTTTAATTTTAATTTTGTATACATAAAATATTATATTTAGACATATTATATATTATTACATATTATATATATATATATATATATATATATATTGTATACATATTATTATAATAATAATTATATTATATACATATTTAATATATTCGGTTTTATTAAATTATAATGATAACATAAATGGAAAAAGTAAGACGTTATTATTCTATAGTATTGTCACTTATAAGTTATAAGTATATAAATATATTTATGAAAAATGGGATTAATGTCAAGAGTTTCGCGCTTTTACAAATAAATAAAAACAAATAAACTACACACTAAACGACTGCATAATTCTTTATTCGAATTGTGATTGTATTTTATTGTGATAAATTTATTTATAAATAGTATAAGTAGCAGGGTTTTACGGTTTTTTTGATACGTTTTTTTTAAAGTTTTTTTTTGATTTTTTTGATTTTGAATATAAAATTATTGATAAATATATTAATTTCAATATTATATCTTTTAAAATTAGTACCACTATTAATAATAATAGTATATATTATGTATATTATATAAATTATACCTTATAATTTTAAATTATATAAGGCAGTGTTATTGGTTTTATAATTTTTTTTAAATTCATTTAATAAACAAGCCTGGCCGAAAGAAAAATATAATTTGGATAGAATTTACTTGAAAATAATTGTCATGGTTGTTTGGTTTTTTTAACAGTTTTGTTGGTTTTTTTGATCAAAAAAATCATGGTTTATTTGGTTTTTTTGATTTTTGCATATAAAATTATTTATATATATATGTAGTATGGTAATTACGTAGTATGAATGTGAAGTGGAATATTTTATATAATGTTTTTGTAATTGTAAATAGTTGGCGTGGTTTATAAGTTATAAATTATAACTGAATTAACTAAAATATATATATTCGTATTATTATATATGTTAGCCCGAAGTATTGTATACTAGTTGGTATCATATACCTTAATATATCTTATATGTATATATATACACATATATACATATATTATTAAATTTCAAAAACTCTGGTTTATTCCATGAACTTGTTATTGTCAACTATCTCTATAGAAATGTATATTGACAATGTCAATTTAACATAAATGTATTTATATGCCATTAATTTAACCATTAACCAAGAAATACTTTCTTTATATCAACGCCATTGTTAGAAGGCTGTTATTTTAAACATTAACCTTAAATCTAATTCAAATACAAAATCCATAAATTTTATTATTCTTGTTTTGGAGTGCATTTGTTTCTTGCTATAAAAGCAATTGGGTCACTACACAAATGAGAGTGATTAAACTAGAACCCTTGACATAGTTGATCATACTATTTTACTTTCCGTTATTTTAATAAATTAAATAAACCATATATAGGTATCTCTTACATATCTATTCTTCCTATAATTAAATACAACCTGACGAGAACTATCATTCTCCGTGAATAACATATTTTACACGCGAGATAACATATATTAATTTTAATATTATATAATTTAAAATTAGTATCAATATTAATAATAATAGTATATATTATGTATATTATATAAATTATACCTTATAATTTTAAATTATATAAGGCAGTGTTGTTGGATTTTATATTTTTAAAAAAACCAAAAAATCAAAAAATAACAAAAACAAAAATAACAAAAATCAACAACCCTATAAATATTATTAATAATTGTATAGGTTATGTGTATTATATAAATGTATTAATTTAATAAACAAGCCTGGTCGAAAGACAAATATAATTTGGATAGAATTTACTGAATCCTTGTATAAATTATACTACAATACTTTTTAATATAATATACACGAAATATCCAATAATAATTTTAGAAGTATTTATTACAAATAACATTCAATATAACAATTTATTAATAATAATTATTTAATAAATAAAAAAACCAATATTCTTCACAAAAAAACCTAATAAACCGTAAAAAAAACCAACAACCCTGATAAGTTGTATTCATGTTATTATATATATATATATATAATATAATACTATAAGAATAATCGTGAACCGTAATTGTATATTCATACTAATATTTAATATTGGTAGGCCTATAATTATTAAATTTATACAATATTACAAGTTATTACTATGTACAAAAATATATTACTATGTACAAATTAATATTAATTGTTTTTATCAGCTATGATAATATTATATAATATCTTATTATAATATTAGGCTAATATTATTAGCTATAGGCGAATATAGTGAATGTTAATTCCAACATGCTAATTTGTATTTTATTTAAACTCGTATAATAAATGTTAATTTTAATATAAATAATGTTTATTTTCACAATTGTTTGAAGATAGATACTAGTTGAAGGTGGCGTTAGCTTGCATGTCTATATTACGACGCATTACAACTAATCTGAAACTTTTCATCAATTATTATTTTTTAATAATAAATTATACTTTACTTAAAACTATTCAATTTGTGAAGATATAAAATTTGTGATAATTAAAAAAAATTGATGAACTTTTATTAATATGCTATTAATAATAGCCTATTATAGATTATTATAATTTTGTCACGGATATTAATTATATCATTATAATATCTATATCATATCGAGAACATTATTCATAAAGATACCTATTTGTTACTATATCATACATGCTACTATTACGCGATATAAATACTAATTCTAAATGTACAATTTACATATGCTGTGGTAAATATAACACTTGTAACAATATGAATAATATACCTATTAATTATACAGCAACAGCACTCATATCTAATACAAAGCACTTATATCTAATAAGATAACCATGTAACTATTGATTCGATTATTGTTCAATATCAACTAATTACATCTGTTGAATTATATCATTATCCAGTAATTAGTTCATACATGATCACAGATATTGGATAATACACTGCATGTTGAAAGAGATATTATATATTATTGTAAAAACATACTTCCTATATTGTATTATAGTATATTGTAGTATATTAGAGTATATTGTAGTATAGTATATTATATATATATATATATATATATATATATTATATATAACACATAATATAGCATATATGCTATATTAATTATTATAGTATAGTTTATATAAATACATAGTATAGTGTATATAGTATATTATAGTGTATAGGGTGGTGTGTATTATTAGCATGTGTTATAACATGAGAGATATTGTCAAGTAGCACATTGCTAGCTGTCATTGTTATCTCATATCAATGATGCATTGTGTTCATGTACAGTCTTGTACTTCAATGGCAGTTCCTACTATATTTATGTCTGTGAATACTGATATATATATATATATATATATATTAGATGCCCTACATTAAGATCACCATATCTGAATTAAGTAATATGTACATGTTCTATACAGTATCACTATTCTATTCATTCGTATCATTTATGTATATTATTTATTTAATTATTTTATTTACTTTTTAAATAAATTATTCATAAATGTGTTGCTCAGTATTAAGGGATCCGCAAACAATATCATAAATATGATAACATTTATGATATCATTAGAATTGTATTACACATATTATTACGTGTATATTAGTGTGTATATTTCTTTTATCAATTACAATATATTAATCCCCTATCATTATTATTTTTGTAATAAATGTATATATATATATATATTTAATTATCTGATTAAAGAAATATACTTGATTGCTTAGTTGGCTGATACAACGTGGCATAATAGAAGAACTAAACCTTCAGTCAACATACTGCCTACTACAACAGCAGGAGGAGTATGTGAAGGAACTGATTCTGTCTAACAAGAAGGTAGTTTTGTATGATTAAACATGACTTGCTTCGATATTCAGTTTAACTATATTAGCATAAAGTTAAACTTTAATTTTTTTATATAATTAACAACTAATATATATATAATGCAGTATTGTAAAAATAATAAAATAAAATAGTCAATATATTTTGAATACAAATTATTATAGATTTTAATTCATTCTATAATCGTCACTTAAATCTAAAATTCCCTTTACTTAAAAATTGTGTAATGACATATTTGCATTCTCCTCAATATATTAAATTAAGGATTACCTTTCTCATTATTAAACATCTCATTATATAGTTTTTACAAATATATTCATAAAATAAATTTTATTTATAATTTATTTGTTATTTTATTAACAGATAATCTCGTACATCTGAATCGCGTTTTTACGCCGACGTCTATTCTTTGTTTAATTCCCGCGAATAACGCCCCATTCTCCCCTATAATACCCACGAATAATGCCCCATTCTCACCAATAACACCCCATTCTCCCCTACCCCAGATCAAACACATCATCTACGAACTGATCCACACTGAATTCTGGATAGACAAAATCTACATGATCATACACAAAGTGCTAACACCTGATAGCACTATATTTGCTCTGTATATGGTGGTTAGTAGTCGTAGTGTAAAACCAATAATAATAGAAGCAAACAAATAATATTGTTATATATAGCGATATATCGCTTTAAAAATTGATTTAAAATCTATATAAATAATTATAATTTATTATTAATTTGTGTTATTAAACTAAGTACCGTCATTTCATATCCCTCCGGCGAACTATTAACCCCGCCCCCCCCGCTCACCCCTTAGCTCTACTACGAGTCGACCGTGACCAACCTGCTTCAGGTGTTGATGTACCACGCCGAGGCGGTCCTTCAGTGCGACGACTACATTATAGATCTCATCGACTTCTGCAGTCGTAAGTTGATATGGGTTAGTCGCCGTCGTGACCTGGGGGGGGGGGTTCACGCGATCCGTAACCGTGCTTGCATTGCGCCGATTACTGGCGTCGTACTACTACGATGAAGAACTTTTTCTATTTTTGCTCGCGTATAATTTTGTGTTTTATATTTTTTGTATGTAAAAAATATTCCAATTTTTTCTTACTTGTATGTAAAAAAAAATGAAATTTGAGTTTCACGCAGTAAAACTTTAACACAGCAACTATTTTACGGATCGTGCGAACCTCCCATTAGTAGTCTATGGCCTATAACTACCGCCGTCTTTTACGGTTACGGCTATTAATTAGGCGCGCCACTTAAGGCCACCAACGCTTTGATTGACAGCTCATCAACGTGTCGAGCTCAGAGCACGAACTTTACGCAGAGGATCAGTTTGGCGACAACGAGTTTGACATGAAGAAGCATCACTTTCGCATTCAGTTTGGCACCGCCATCAGGTGCATCTCTCTGATTCGCTACATTATCGATCAGCTGAAAGGGTTACTATATTGCTCATTTCGCATAGAGAATGTGTATACATATCATCCGACTGATAATTAATTCAGAAAATGTTTATATATTCGGAAATTCTTCCGTCTAAATAATGACGTAACATATTATCATGGAAATGACGTCTGTTAACGAATATTTTGTGAACTTTTATGTTACGCTTGAATGGTGTTATTGTATTGTGTCATGGACTATGACTCATGGTCCACTAGTACAAGTAGCATCAGAAGAACATATTTTAATTTAATAACAAAATCAATGCAAAACTTGTTTTTAAATCAATAATGTTACGCAGCATGTTCTTTACTACCGCTAGTCACTATCATGAGTCATTCTCACTCTCTACAGCTTTACATACCACATGTATGCTTCATACAACCTATGTATCGCTTTCATATATCCGTTAAGATGTATTAAACTATGTATATAGGCTCGTAATATTGTCCGATTTATCCCAGAATTGATTAATAGTTAGTATTTATTAATAAACAATTTAATAATCGACTAGTGTGAATTACATTATCTTATTAATGATAATATCGTAAAGCAAGGTCGTTGACCTCATTTAGAATATGAATATTACAATATGTGTACTACCCACCCTCGTACAGATTACCCTTGGGCGTCAGAGCTCACATCCTGAATGTGCACGACTTCCCTATACTTCTCTCTGAAGTCATCACTAAGAAACCCTGGTACCGTACCAACTCTAAGGGCGGTTAGTTGAACACCACTCCACGATGACACTATTACCACCCCCACCCCCTTTAACCCCATTAACCTATACCCCCCCCCCCGCTCTAGACCTTCTCGGCTTCATAGACAACAACTGGATCCCCCTGTGCGGTCACGATACCACTAAACTTATCAAGACCGAAGGACAGGTTTGTCCTCCATTGAGCTCCCCCCTCACCACTACTACCCTGCCCACCACTACTACCCTGCCCACCACTAGATATGGGTAAGCATGTACCACCTACTGCTGAACAAGGACAACCAGGAGGTGTACGAGATCACCAGCCAGCGTCAGAACGCCATAGTACGTCTCATCAAGTACCTGGACTCCACCAAGCTCGACCAGTTGTCCCTGATGGCTGACATCCGTATCTACCTAGAGAACATGAAAGTCATCCGCCCTCAGAATAAGAATGCTAAGAACATCATCATTGAATATGTTAGTAGAACATCCGATAGCTATCACGCGTGCTTTATTATAATAATATCATCATTGAATACGTCAGTAGAATGCTTACATCGTAGCATCTTATTCAGAAGCAATCGGTGTACCTACACTGAGTCTGATGTGAACAGTTATCACACACTGTATTCATTTACTTATATTTGTCAACTTTCTGACTTATAAATATTATTCTGATGTATTTTAATTTGCTTATATTTTGTTTAATCTAAATGCTATTCATATATATATATATATATACATATGATTTAGAGTTTGTATACTTTTTATCAACTCTATATAAATAATTATTTGTGATGAATTACACGAATTGAAACATAACATGTAACCTCCCTAGCTGCCGGAGATTAGAGACAAACTTAACAAGGAGTATTGCACTGGCAAATTGGAAATCATCGCGAAAATTTCAATCCAAAAATACTTTTCTCCCAACGAAGAGGAAATCATCAACCAAGCAAGGATGTTTGTATTATTTAAAGATATACAAATATTATAATATACTATATTAATATAGTATATATACTATGACTATTTAGAAGAGGACGAGTTTAAAGTTACCGAACCAGTAATTCGTAGCCCATCAAAGTTACAAATAAAATCATTACATATTTCATTTATAATATATACTATTATCATATAATTATGACATAAATATACAAAAGTAATCACTTTCAAGCTGAATAGAGATAATTAAGACACCTAATCCAGATATTCAACAGCATTGCTCTCATTCTATAACTTTACATTGATGCGATCAAAGTATCAACAAATCACTTTACATAACTACGGCTGCGCTTCTACAAAAGTAGAATTAGGTTTCGAGGCGTGCATCTTTTACAGTATAAATTGTAACCGCATCGCAATAAAACTTGTAATGTAAAGTATAGGCGACGACCGCCTCTCTCTACCTGATTCTACTTTTGTAGCACCGCGCCCTTACACAATACATTATATAATACATCGCCTATCACACCTCCCCCCCCCACCGCTCGACTAGACTCTCCGATCAGTTTGACAAGATCAGCATATACTCGAACGAGACCGTACAGGAAGTGGAAGACATGCTATTACCTCCGCCGCCGCCACCGCCTCCAGCCGCCGTCAACAACAAACCGGTGGCTCCCCTGTGCAAGAAGTGCAACGGACCGAAGGCTGTGAAACGCTGTTCCCGCTGTAAGATTGCCTGGTACTGCAGGCGTCAGTGTCAGGTACAGTGTGCGCCGGTGGCTGACCTCAATAATATGCAGAAATTTGCTATCAAAAAATACTTTTCTCCCATACACGTAACGTGAGATAAATTATTGGAACTCGATGTAATACATTGAATGTATGCAATTTCTATTTAAATAACGCCAACGTTTGGTGCACAATACAGATGGGTGACAGACATACAGACGTATACAGTTCTACGCGAGTATATTCTAATTGTAAATAATGTGAAATTAAATCTTCTATATACGATACGAGATAAATTGTCGGAATTTCCATTCAAAATAACGACTAACATTCAGCGTGTGCAGTATTATAATTCTGATAGAGTCCTATAGAGACTATGTAAATATATAGCATTTTGATTTTAAACCAATCAATTAAATAACTAATATAATCGCTTGTTTTGGATAATTTAATGCGGTAAAACAACAGAAATATGCTATATTATCGGGAAGCCCTTTAAGAGGAACAAACATATTAACGTTGTAAACTAAAAACGAAACAGAAAATGAACAACATTCTTCTAATAATAATCATTACTATTACTGATACCCACAGGTAGAGGATTGGTCTGTACACAGTAAGTTCTGTCAGCCCGCAACCGAGGAGCAAGCCATTGCGAATGCAGCCAATGGCATAGGGGAACCCGGTTGCATGGCTATCAAGCGCAAGAACAAGACTGTCTGCTGATCAAGCCACTACTATATACTACTATTTTTTTATAAATAAATAAATTAAAAAAATGTTACATTTTTGTTGTTGGTTATTTCCAACAGTCATTTATTTCTTGAATATTAATATGTAATTTAAATAGAGTTGTTTGTATCATATCATATATATATATATATATATTTTAGTCTCTATATAAAGAACTAATTGAGTAATAATGTATATTGAAATGTTGGTTGAAATCATATCATTATAAAACATGTTAAGTTCTCGCATCATATGACGATGTTTGCTATAAGAATGTATTTTTTTAAAGAAACAATGTTTTATTAACTTATTAGCACACTCATTAACATTTTCCTCTGTACTAATTATATATTATTACTTGAAAATAAATTATATTATGTTAATAATCGTAATAAGATAATAGTGTAATATAATTATAAAACATGAATATGTATTAATCAAGTCATTTAGACTAACTTATCAAATTGCAATATTTAGTTTATAATACTATTCCCAATTGGGGTAGAAATAAAGAGATTTTGTATACTTTGAATAACAAAATGAAAAGTTTATCCGTTAGTTATAAATTATTATCTTTCATTTAAAAATAACTCGATTATGCGATACAAACTGATTTGAAATATTAAGTAAATTTAAGTAATATATATCTTAGATGTCATACTGTTTAGAATACTGTTCATTTACCTTAGAATAGAATCTATTCGATTTGATTATTTTTCATCGTTTCACATTGCAACAAATTATTTAAAAAAGTCATAGAATTATTCAAGTTTATAGTTCAAATACAATGATTATAATTATAGATGCATGTTGATTAGAATAAATGTAATACTTAAATTGCACCATCGGGGAGGATAATATGTTTATGCTTCTGCAAAGCTGTAATTATGAATATGTAAGAAGAATAGAAGGATGGCGTTTAGGGCAGTATGAGTGGCTGATAGTGAATTCGGGGGAGAGGGGGAGCCTTTCATACGATAATAAAGCAAGCTAGGGAGGATGCAAGCAGTTCAAAAAGTCTCCTTATTGATAGATTTAATTATTTTTAAATTGTCATGATTTTTTAAATAAATATATAATTTATTATAACTAATATATAAAATCAGAAATTATTTAATTCATTGTCTTACAAATTATATATGGCTTTATGTATAAAAGTAACTATTTATATGAATTTATAAACCTAAATTTATAAAAAATAATGATTAATATTTAAAATAATAGTTTATATTTTAATCTATTATTTCAATAACAGATTTGCGATTATAAAAGTATAACAAATATATTAATCTCATGTGTCTCCCCGACACTTAATTATAATACTCGTATATTTCATACGTTCAAATAGTGTAGTATTGATGGCTATAGTAGATATTTCATAAATATCGGTTGCAATGGAGGATTGTCTTCTAAATCATAATTATTCCAGGACCTGATAGATGAAAGAAATCATTTAAATATACCCACACCTAAACCTCTGCCAGGTAGAAAATTACCGATACCATTCTATATAGTTGCAGATGATGCATTTCCTTTAAAGATTAACATTATGAAGCCTTAGAAAGAGGACCGACTACTAAGCCAACAATAATTTATAATTATCATCAAAGTCGGGCTCGGATATATATCGAGTGTGCCTGGGGGGAATTATCTTCGAGGTATCAGATTCTCCGTAAACCTATGTGATTTCTACCTGATGAAGTAGATTTAATAACTATGCTGTGTTGTACTCTACATCCTTTACATAACTTATTAATCTCCGATATCAACGAAGCAGAGGTCCACATGTGAATTCTAGTGCACTGAATAGATTAAAGCATATGGGAGAAACGCAAGTGAGAAAGATTATTCAGAGACTAAATAGCAAATTATAGTATAGAACAAGGACATCTGGAATGGCAGTATAGGAAAATATGAATTTTATTAAATTACAAATCCAACAGTTACGTAATAAACTATTCATGTTCTTCATTTAATATGAAATTACAAATTAGGTCATTAATCTTTCTCAATAAAAGCATTTTCTTCAATGACTTATCCTTCAACCTCTCGTCTATTAAATTTCCGTAGCAAGTCATTACCGGAGAAAAGTTAATATCGTGAATACTTTCCTCCTTTCCTATATATAGCTTCATCTTTCTCATATTTAGAATCTCATAATTTTCAATATTCCTGTTCACATCCTTCACTTGTTCAGTAACTTTTCTATTAAAATAATTAAATTATATAAACTTAATTAATATAAAAGTATGCTTATTGTTAGAGCTTAACAAATTATAGATAGTAATATATATATATATATATATATAAATGTCATCTACATAGTAAACTATTTGTATTCATACTCAATCTCAAAAGTTGTCCACTTTTTAGTACTCATTGTTTTATAATGTATTACAAATAAAATTAAAATAATACTCAGTATTAGATTATATCTAAGGAAATTTGTTTTTATTTGAATGCATTATATTTGTATGAATTAAAACTCTATAGGTTGTATCAATTTTATGATATTTACGTTTACAGAGAATATACCTAATATATAGCTAATACAATTTTAGACTATTTGATAATGTAATACAATTATAGATATTGCATAGATGTTGTTTCAAAAACAGACAAAAAATAGAGGGTTTATTATTTGTTCATTAACAATTTACTAGATCTACATTTTATTAACTTAAATATGATAATCGTTAGGCTTTAATAGAAATGTATGTTATAAAGGTAGTACAAAATGACACAATCTCATAAGCTATCACTATTCTGGTAGACACCTTACTTCCCTATTTTACATGTAACGCTTAACCTTAAATAATAGTCTTTAATAATTAAGCGATTGAAGGAATACGTAATTAATATATATATATATTGCCAGGATGTTTATCCTAGCTGAAACTTAATAGCACACTCTTCTACATAGCAACACAAACTACCCTGCATTAAAGTTATCCATTGTTATTCAAGCAATAAAGGATAGCATCATAAATATATATATCTATATAATTGATATCAACTAATTTAATTAGATTAATATCGCTTGTGGATACAATATAATTGCTGTTATGATATTGGATGTGTATTCAAATATAGTACGCTGCCTATATTAATTATCCCCCATTAACAAATTAATTACATATACTCTATTCGAAACCATTTTCTGGAAGAAAAACGACAGTAACATAGTATATAATAGCTATTAGTTGCCATCTTACCATTCCCTCAACAATTAGTTCTTACAAAAACTAATTCATATATTCAAATGTTATTTACTAATAGAGTATTGCAAACGGAGAAATAAATGCATGCGATATAAATAGACATTTATTGTATTGGGGTGACCTTTCATCCAAGAAACTTAGGTGAACTTTTAACTTATAACCATATATGGCTCTAATGTCCCTTCGAAGCCGCTCTCATGTTAAGACATCCATGGTTTCAACGAGAGAAAATTATTTATCTATACATAATTATATAAGATCACTTCTAAATATTATTTTAAGACCTATTGTAATGGTCCAGACGGGGCTCGAACCCGCGACCTACTGCTTATGCGTCTGACGCTTTAGCAAACACCTATATCGTAACTCATTTCTATATCGTATTCACATTCCATATTAATAAATCATATAAGTCATATTACGAAAACATGTGTATATTTATTCACCTATATTTACAATAGTGCAAAACTTTAATCAGTTTCTCTATACAATCGGAGGCTTTTCTTTGCTCCATTCTTTCGAGCTCTGCACAGATGTACGTGCAGAAATGATAATACGGCGATGCGCTAGTTTCGCTGTCTTTCTCAGCCAGCGAGTTCATTAGCATGGCGAGAGCGTCATCTAGTTGTGAGTTACCCCCCTCCGCAGATGTCGAAGGTGAAGGTTGAAGGCCCCTGATGATGATGATGATGATGATGATGATGATAATGATGATGATGATTTTGATTTGATTTGATTGTTTATTTAAACACCGTAAAAATATAAAACGAATTACATTACTCAAGTGTGTGATAAAAAAGAAATAGATAAAAATAAATAAATATAACATGTTGATTTAAATAATTTAGATAAATAAATATAAAACAATATTAATATTAATGAAGTAAAAACAATTTTACTTTACGTCGGAAAATATTGTAATTAATCTCACAACGTAATTTTGTCAGAAGTTTATTCCAGTTGGTAGGTGCTGACACACCGAAAGATCTACCCATAATGGTCTCATAGTTATATTTAGGTAAATTTAGTTTTACAGACTTGGCAGATCTAAGGGATGAGAGTGGTCGATAATAGGATATCCTTTCAGATAATATATTAGATGTATTTGAATAGATAAGATTGTGAACTAATGAAACAGATTTAAGGAAGGCTCTGTCTTTTAAGGAAAGTATTTGTAATTTATGCTGGAGGGAGCTAATTGATATATGGTTATTGAATTTAATATTATGAATTGTACGAATAGATGATCTAATAATTTTATCAATTTTATTAGTCCTACATTTGGGTAATCTATTATATAGTGAATTAACATAATCTAGGCGTGAAAAAACAAGAGAATTAATTAATATTTCACAAGTTTTATGTGTGATTAATTTTCTAATTGTTTTATTTTATATAGTGATAAATTAGCTGATTTACTCAAAGAATTTATTTGTGGTATGAAAGATAGTTTTTCATCGAATATAACCCCCAAATTTTTAACTTTGGATTTACTATTTATTTGAATATTATCTACATTGACTATTGGGAATCTATTCGGAGAAATTGAAATATTAATTAATTCAGTTTTATTTGTATTAAGAAGAAGGTTATTTCTTAATAACCAAACATTTATGCTATCTGCACATAGAGAGAGTTCATTATTAATGGAAGATTGGTAGTGATATGGAATTTTTGACAAAAGTTGAATATCGTCTGCGTATATAAAATACTGAATGTTAGGGAATGATTTAATTATGTATTTCAAAGGGCTAATATAAATTAGGAAAAGAAGAGGCCCAAGTACGCTACCCTGTGGAACACCATGTGTCATACTCACTAATTCTGATTCACATTCATCAATGACAACTGAATAATATATGATGATGATGATGATGATGATGCTGATGATGATGCTGATGATGATGATGGTGATGATGATGATGATGATGATGATGATGCTGATGATGATGGTGATGATGATGATGATGATGATGGTGGTGATGGTGAAGGTGATGATGATGATGATGATGCTGATGATGATGGTGATGATGATGATGATGATGATGATGATGATGATGATGATGATGATGATGATGATTATGATGATGATGGTGTTGATGATGATGATGATGGTGATGATGATGATGATGATGATGATGTAATCCTCACAGCGATCACAAACACCTCACTTTACTAACTTAGCACTGCCGACCGAAACAATGGGGGTTCTCGTAAATGACATAGACTTCAGCTTCGCTCTGCAGGCATCCGATGTTCCCGTGCTCGTATTCATTATATTGTCAATGTTTCTGGGCGTGAATTTTTGGCTACTAAATAATTACGTTCGGATAAAAAAAGGGTAATTCTACGTTATATAAATCGTATTCGTATTAAGAACACGATTGTATTCATTAACCTGTATTTACATAAGTGCAGATACGCCGGCAGCTTTTCAACGCAATAGGCAGCTCGCTGTTCTTCCATGGCTTCAAGCTCTGAGCAGATGTACATTCCGATGTGGTGAAAGGAGGACGCGTTGGTGGTAGTAGCTTTGTTTTTCTGTCCGATGAATTGAGCTAGCGTGGAGAGGGCGGCGTCGAGTTTTGTGTTCACGTTTAGGTCGGCTGTTGATGAAGGTCCTCTGATAAAATAGGGGAGATGGTGGTGATAGTGGTGATGGAGGTGATAGGGGAGATGGTGGTGGTGATGGTGGTGGTGATGATGGTGGTGATGATGATGGTGATGATGATGATGGTGGTAGTGATAGTGGTGATGGTGATGGTGATGATGATGATGGTGGTAGTGATAGTGGTGATGGTGATGATGATGTTGATGATGATGATGACTCTCTACCCTAACTAACATAGGAGCGGCAACGGAATAAACACGTTTCGGGGTTATGTTTGATGAACTTGGCATTGACCTTGA
This sequence comes from Osedax fenrisi, assembly GCA_964019155.1. Taxonomy (NCBI): domain Eukaryota; kingdom Metazoa; phylum Annelida; class Polychaeta; order Sabellida; family Siboglinidae; genus Osedax; species Osedax fenrisi. The sequence continues at coordinate 38,220,132 of OZ025239.1, forward strand.
GCTAGGAGCAACGGAGGCAGAGGTTCCGCTTGTCGCCTTCATTAGGTTGCCATTGTTGGGACCTTTATTGTTTCTAAGCATCGATGTTTGTCTAATAAATCATTACGTTTGGATAAACAATCGTACGCTGATGATGGTGGTGATGATGATGATGATGATGGTGATGATGGTGATGATGATGATGATGATGGTGGTGATGATGGTGATGATTATGATGGTGGTGATGATGATGATAGTGATGATGATGATGATGGTGATGGTGATGATGATGATAGTGTAACCTTAACAATCACACACTTCTATCCTAACAACTAACTTAGTAGTGACAACGGAAACAATAGGTTTTGGGTTCAATGACACATTGTTTGACCTTGAGGTACAGGCAGCGGAGGCTCCTCCATTAGTATTGTGACGACCTTTCTCATTTCTAGGTATCGTGGTTTGGTTAATAAATCATTACAATATTTGACTACATAACATTGTGAACTATTGAAAGAGATTTAGAAAAGATCAATACTTATATTTAAGGAAATGTAATTTATGTTGTAATAGATTAATGTATATATTAGCAATGGTAATTTACCATTATGAATTATGAATGAACAGATAGAAGATCTATTTTATTATTTTTAATATTCTAAATTTGGAAGATGGGAATAAAGTTAATTAGCATAGTCTATTAGGGAGAAAACTAGAGAATGCATTATCATTTTGCAGGTTTTATAAGACATATATTTATGAATGGATTTGATTTTAAAAGTGAAATATTAGATGATTTACATATATATTTTATTTGAGATATATAAGTGAGTCTTTCTTCAAAAATATAGCCAACATTTACCATAGGTTTAGGGTAAATTAAGATTTCTCTAAAAGTACATTAGGTAAAGTTGTTGGTGATGGTGAAATGTTAAGTAGTAGTTCAGTTTTACTAGGGTTTAGTAGTAAATTAATTCGTAAGAAACATTTATTTATTATACTAATGCATCTAGAAAGGTCATTATTATATGTAGAAATATTAGGAAAAGGAGTAGTATTTGTATGTCATCAGAGTAAAGTGTGTGTATTTAAATTAGGAAATTTATTAGAATAAGCTATAAATGGATTCATATATATATACATAGAAATAATAGGTACAGATACAATACCTCTTGGTGTATCGTGTATGAACATGGTGGCACCTTCAGATATACAGTTAGTAATTAACGTAGAATAAGTACTATTTAACGATAACTTTTAATACCTATATCAGATAACAGAAAGAAATGATTTTACGATGAATTGTATCGAATACCGATGATAAATCGAGTAATAACAATTGTGCAATACGGTTATTATCGAGGCACTTTAACATAGCGGCGGTGATTGCGCTGAGTTCAGTTTTAGTGGAGTGTGATGGCCTATAGGCTGTGGATGTTGCTTTGCATCATAAGGTTATTATAGGTGAAGAAGATGGTCAGTGTGTTGTTCACATCTTTCTACTACTTTACTAATCATAGATAGTTGCGGGTGTCTATAATTAAGTAGGACGCTGGTGTCGAGGTTAGATCGTTTACGAATAGGAATAATCAATGCATTTATAACACTGAGGGAATGGGTTTGAATTAATTGAGTTACGATGATGATGGTGATGATGATGATGTTGATGATGATGATGTTGATGATGATGATGATGATGATAATGATGGTGATGATGATGATTATGGTGATGATGATGGTGATGATGATGGTGATGATGGTGATGATGATGATGATGATGATGATGATGGTGATGACTCTCTCCCCTAACTAACATAGGAGCGGCAACGGAATGAACACCTTTCGGGGTTATGTTTGATGAACTTGGCATTGACCTTGAGCTAGGGGCAGCGGAGGCAGAGGTTCCGCTTGTCGCCTTCATTAGGATGCCATTGTTGGGACCTTTATTGTTTCTAGGCGTCGCTGTTTGTCTAATAAATCATTACGTTTGGATAAACAATCGTACGATGATGATGATGATGATGATGATGGTGATGATGATGGTGGTGATGATGATGGTGATGATGATGATGATGATGATTATGATGATGATGGTGATGATGATGATGGTGAAGATGATGATGGTGATGATTTGATTTGATTGTTTATTTAGACACCGTAAAAATATAAAACGAATTACATTACTCAACAGTGATAAAAATGAAACAAATGAAAATAAATAAATATAACATGTTGATTTAAATAATTACGATAAATAAATATAAAACAATATTAATATTATTGAAGTAAAAACAATTTTACTTTACGTCGGAAAATATTGTAATTAATTTCACAACGTAATTTTCCGGAAGTTTATTCCAGTTGGTAGGTGCTGACACACAGAATGATCTACCCATAATGGTCTCATAATTATATTTAGTTTTACAGACTTGGCAGATCTAAGGGATGAGAGTGGTCGATAATAGGATATCTTTTAGATAATATATGATATGTATTTGAATAGATAATGAACTAATGAAACATATTTAAGGAAGGCTCTGTCTTTTTAAGGAAAGTATTTGTAATTTATGCTGGAGGGAGCTAATTGATATATGCCATATAACCATATATGCCATATAACCATATATTATATGGTTATTGAATTTAATATTATGAATAGTACAGATAGATGATCTAATAATTGTATCAATTTTGATAGTCCTACATTTGGGTAATCTATTATATAGTGAATTAACATAATCTAAGCGTGAAAAACAAGAGAATGAATTAGTATTTTACCAGTTTTATGTGTGATTAATTTTCTAATTGATTTTATTTTATATAGTGATAAATTAGCTGATTTACACAAAGAATTTATTTGTGGTATGAAAGATAGTTTTTCATCGAATAGAACCCTACAATTTTTAACTTTGGATCAACTATTTATTTGAATATTATCTACATTGACTATTGGAAATCTTTCGGAGAAATTGAAATATTAATTAATTCAATTTTATTTGTATTAAGAAGAAGGTTATTTCTTAATAACCAAACATTGATGCTATCTGTATATAGAGATAGTTCATGATGATGATGATGATGATGATGATAATGATGGTGATGGTGATGATGATGATGATGATGATGAAGATGATGATGGTGATGATGATGATGATGACGAAGATGATGATGATGATGATGATGACTATCTACCCTAACTAACATAGGAGCGGCAACGGAATAAACACGTTTCGGGGTTATGTTTGATGAACTTGGCATTGACCTTGAGCTAGGAGCAGCGGAGGCAGAGGTTCCGCTTGTCGCCTTCATTAGGTCGCCATTGTTGGGACCTTTATTGTTTCTAGGCGTCGATGTTTGTCTAATAAATCATTACGTTTGGATAAACATTCGTACGCTGATGATGGTGGTGATGATGATGGTGATGATGATGATGATGATGGTGATGCTGATAGTGATGATGATGGTGATGATGATGATTTGATTTGATAGTTTATTTAAACACGGTAAAAATATAGAACGAATTACATTACACAACAGTGTGTGATAAAAATGAAACAAATGAAAATAAATAAATATAACATGTTGATTTAAATAATTACGATAAATAAATATAAAACTATAGTTTTTACTATAGTGGACTTTTTTTCTGGAATCAAGGGCTAACGCTCCTTGTGTAATGGTTACTTGTATACTGTGTCACTTTTGTACTAAAAGTAGTTACTTTATTACTAAAAGAACTAAATTTTATTACTAAAAGTAGTTACTTTATTACTAAAAGAACTACATTTTATTACTAAGAGTAGTTACTTTATTACTAAAAGAACTTTATTACAAAAATAAATTTATTACTAAAATAACTTTATTACTAAAAAAAACCTACAAAAATTAAAACTTAACCCAACCTAACCACAACAGTGAAAATAACTATTACCACACACATACACACACACATATCACTACACTTTTATATGTTCACTCTGGAAGTAATGCAGCTAAAAAAAACCTACACAAATTAAAACTTAACCCAACCTAACCACAACAGTGAAAATAACAATATATATTAATATACTTTTATAAGTTCACTCGGGAAGTAATGCAGCTAATAAAAACCTACACAAATTAAAACTTAACTCAAACTAACCACAACCGTGAAAATCTACTTTTATAGGCTCACTCGAGAAGTAATGCAGCTAAAAAAAACCTACACAAATTAAAACTTAACCCAACCTAACCACAACTGTGAAAATAACAATATAAATAAATCTACTTTTATAGGCTCACTCGGGAAGTAATGCAACTAAAAAAACCTACAAAAATTAAAACTTAACCCAAACTAACCACAACCGTGAAAATATACTTTTATATGTATACTCGGGAAGTAATGCAGCTAAAAAAAACCTACACAAATTAAAACTTAACCCAACCTAACCACAACTGTGAAAATAACAATATAAATAAATATACTTGTATAGGTTCACTCGGGAAGTAATGCAGCTAAAAAAAACTTACAAAAATTAAAACTTAACCAAACCTAACCACAACACTGAAAATATACTACTTTAATATTACTCATTCGCGAAGTAATGCAGCATAACGTTCCAGTATAACGTACTATCACGTTCCAGCTTAACTTACTATCACGTTCAAGCATAATTTACTATCACGTTCTACTTATATATTTGTTATTGACATAATTTATTACATATAGTAATCTATATTTATATAACTATAATGTGTTTTAATAATTTATTCGATACAGTTAAAATTATTAAACTCAAATTATTATTATAGATTTTGATTTTTTGCAAGTTAAAATTATTATAAATTCAAGTTTTTACATGGTGGAGATAGGAAATTTACTTTTTTAATGTCATTTATAAGGTAAATAATCATAGTAACCTCACTGGGATTGGTTACATTTATATTTACTCATAATTGTTAACATTATATAATAAAAAGTAGAATTTTGTTATGTATGTATGATGAATTTTGGTGAAATATTAAAACCGATCTGTACCCCAAATACTTCATATATTAATGATTTTTCTCAATTTTTTATAGGTATTTTCGTACTCCGCATGCGTTGAAACCATAATTGAGACGAACGCATTACCGGAAGTCAGTCAAATTTACCTCTCAAAAATCACATATTTTTCACTATTTCGGTTGTAGCTCGAAGAATATTAAACATTAGAAGCAGGGTTCGAAAAAAATCCGATTTTTTTAAAAAAATCAAAAAAATCTGATTTATTTGATTTAAATCGGATTTTTTTGATTTAAATCGATTAATTTGATTTTAATGCAAATAATATTTAAATAGTAAAATAATATAATAAATAGATGTTTAATTAATTATAAAAATTGAATAAATCATTTTTCTACTTCTAATAGACTAAGAAATTTAAATAACTATTAATGTATATTTAAATTTATAAAATTATATATAAATATTAATTATCTATAAAATTAAGTAAAGATATATAAATAAATAGAATTATATTATAATAAAAATGTGATATTGTGTATGTCTTGAATTATCTAAATTAATATATACATTATATTATAGGCTGTTGCATATGCAACATTAAATAATTATTATTTAATTACTAGTATTTTTATATTATACTGACTACTTTATTATCTAGAATTATATTCAAATAATTATGCTATTAATACAAGAAACCAAATAAAAACGTTTTTGATATTTATTAAAATAAATTACTTTTTATTAAAATATTTGTACATGAATACAAGCTTTGAGGCTTTATCAACACCGAGTCGTCTATTTCTCAATTTTGAATGCACCAATCCAAATGTTGAGAATACTCGTTCTACACCTGCGCTTGATGATACAGCTGTCAAAAGTGAGGAATACAATGGTGTCATTATCGGCAAATTTTGAGATTTCCACCATGTCATTGAAGATATATTTTTAATAACTTCTGGATCAAATAAGTATTTTTTGAAAGGTTCAGATTTAGTTGACATGTTTATTATATTTGGTAAAAATTCAGGACAGTTATTTTGGTTATTTTTATATTCCATAGCTTTATCATTATCATGTTCGGTTAAACTTGATCCTTGATATTTTGGATCAATTATATTTGCAAGGAAATGAATTGGAGTTATTGCTTGTTGTCTTCTTGAGTTGTACGCATCTAATATATTTGAAGGTTGACTAGATAAGTCTTCTCCTAATTTTTTCCAAACTTCCACACATTCTGAAATCAAACAGGAATCACGTTGAACTAGATCTAGAGCTTTTGATACAGGTTTTAAAATATTTAAATAATCTTCTGCATTCCTTTTAAGAGAAATATTCTCTACTTTCGATTTAATAGCACTATTAATTTCTGAATGGTGTTGCTCACATACAGATAACAATATAGGCCAATTTGTAATATATGAATCAATACAATCAGCTAAAGAATTCCATCTTACATCTTGCGGCATTACAAGTTTTTTTCCTCCAGCTGCTCTGTACCAAGCTCCTGGTAGATGACAGTTACGAAAATATTTCATAACAGCAACTATATGCGGTTTTACTCCATCTATATTTAAATCTTTAGCTAATAAATTTAAATAATGAGCTGAACATCCATATGAAATAAGAAAAGTATCATTATTCTTAACATTTTTTCTCATCTTAACCATATTTGCTGCATTATCTGTAACAAAACTGCCGATTTTGACTGAATACTTTTCTTGTGCTGAAATTATAGCTTCATTGCTTATTTTTTCCAAATAATCTGCATTGTGTTGGTTACCAGAAGTATCAATAGTTTCTGAAATTATACTAAATCCATTATGATCAGTTATCGAAGCACATACAATAGGCTCATTGTGGATATTACTCCATCCATCGATAGCCATAGATACTGTCTTTCCTTCAAGTTTTTCTTTAACCTTTTCTTCGCATTCTTTATGTATTTCATTTAATAAAATTGAGCTAACAGTATGACTGTTTGGCCCTTTGTATCCCGGACGTAATAACTCTAATAGTATCTTGAATTCATTATTATCAACAAATTGCAATGCACTATTTGTAGCAAAAACTACTCTATCTATTTGTTTATCTATTTCATGCTTCTTATCACTAGATGTTTTTATAATAAATGTATCCATGAGTTTAATTTTCTTATTTGGAATATCTCTATGTAGTCTCTTTTCTTGTACTTCTAGTGTTTCGCCGGCATTATTCGAAATGGCAATACATTCATCATCTGGTGCATTACTTCTTTCACTATAATTAAATATAAATATATAGTAAAAAGTTTTTACATTAGTAAAAAAACATTATGTTAATATTTTTTTATTAACATAATGTTTTTTTTTAATTTGAATTGGAAATATATGAATATTATATGTTATTAAAGTAAAACAATGTTAATCCATTAATTGGTTATAAGCTAATAGATTTATTTATGTAGAATGTTATATTATTATATATTAAAATATAACTAGAAATTATATTTTCACATAATTTTATTTTTATCATTATAATTTACACCTATGAATAATAATAAATTAATAACATAATATTGAGTTTATTACTAGGGCATACGCTTGACCTTAAAAAATCAGTCTAAATAAAATAAAAAAAAATTTATAAATGTAATAAATATATATTTATCTATAACATATCCAAATATTAGAGAATAAAACGATCAATAAAGCATACAAATCAAACTTTTATAACATCACCTTTTTTTGTATATAAATATTAAATAAATAATGTTAACAAAAATAAATTATGGTTTATATTATATATACTATAATAATAGTTATTTATAATATAATGAATATTATATATATATAAAATACGATAAAATCATGTTATGTTAATAAATGATATATTATTTTTTCATTTTAACTTTTCAAATTGTATTCAAGCGTAACCCCTTAGCAGTTATGGTTAAAGGTATATTATATTACAATATTGTAAACAAATATATTATTATTAAATAATATAATATCTAACTTTATCTGTATTTATAACATTTAAATAAAGTAATAACCTTTCTCCACAGTGTAATTTATGTTGTTTCATACGAGCAACAATTCCATGCATTAGTTTTCCACATGTCTTACATGTAGCTTTAGTGCTAGAATTAGCTCTATCAAAATATAGCCAAATGGAATCTTGTTTTCTACCAGACATATTCTACCAGACATATACAACTACTAAGTTATAAATCAGATTTAGGAATGACTACAAAAACACAGTTTCTCATTTATATAATATATTATACACATATAATATGTATATTCAATTAACAATATTTAAATTATAAATTGAATTTTGAAATTGTATATTATAAAGAAATTATACATTTTCCTTTGAAAATAAAACATAAAAACAAACATAAATAAAACATAACAATTTAAAAGAGTATATAAAATAATTGTTTGGAATTTATATAGAAAAAAATACATTTTATAGACATTATACATTTTTCTTTGAAAATAAAACATAAAAACAAACATAAATAAAACATAAAAATAAAGTATATAAAATATTTGTTTGGATTTTATATACATTTTTCTTTGAAAATAAAACATAAAAATAAAGTATATAAAATATTTGTTTGGATTTTATATAGAAAAAATTAATATATTATAAAAATAATGATTTAATAATTATATAATATACTTGATAATATTGAGAAATATTGATTTAAATCAAAAAAAATATGATTTTTTTAGGCTGATTTAAATCGTGATTTAAATCATGATTTAAATCATTTGATTTAAATCATTCGAACCCTGATTAGAAGTAAACATTTATAACACGATATTATATTTTAATTATCTATTTAATGAAGTTAAAAGTATTTGATTCGAATCATTATTGTGGATTTTGATTTTTTACATCACCTAATAATTTTAAGAATTTATTTTTACATGGCGGAGATAGAAAATAATTATTATAAACTCGTTAAACCAAATAACTGACATCTAGTATGTATGATATATATTTCTAATAGTTAGTAAACTTATTTTTATAATTATATCTATTTTATAAAGATATATTTTTTTTGTGAAATTTAAAAATATAATTAATTAATATAAACATAATAGTTAATACCGATTAATATAATAACTTATTTGTTAATATTAACATTATATTATTATATTGATAGTATAGTAATACTAAAATAATTAAAACATATCTATATATATCTATAAATATCAAGTAAATAGAATTTCATATTTTATAAATATATAATTTGTGTTATAAAATTATAAAATTATAAATATAATTATATATATTTGTCAATAATAGTTACCCTAATTAATTATTCGTATATATTTATATTATTTTATCATATAGATAGTATAATAATAATAAAATAAGTACAAAAAACTATATAATAGTATTAAATAATAAGTTAATAGAATACAAATATTTATAAATTTATAAGTTGTGTTATAAATTTATAAAATTATAATATAATTAAATGTATTAGTTAATATTATGTACACTATCATACTTTTCGATAATATTTACATTATTTTAGTATCCAGATATTATATTAGTAATAAAATAAGTAAACAATTATGAAATTATATTAATTGATGATTATGATGATGATAATGACTCTCTACCCTAACTAACATAGGAGCGGCAACGGAATGAACACGTTTCGGGGTTATGTTTGATGAACTTGGCATTGACCTAGAGCTAGGGGCAGCGGAGGCAGAGGTTCCGCTTGTCGCCTTCATTAGGTCGCCATTGTTGGGACCTTTATTGTTTCTAGGCGTCGATGTTTGTCTAATAAATCATTACGTTTGGATAAACAATCATATGATGATGATGGTGGTGATGATGATGATGATGATGATGGTGATGATGATGATGGTGGTGATGATGGTGGTGATTATGGTGATGATTGAAAAATTGAAAAAAATGCAAAGTGACAGACAGAGAAAAATATATAAAATAATTTCATTTATTTAATTGGTAAATATTTGATACAGTGATAATGTTAATAGTGATATAAATAAATAAAAATAAAGAATATGGTTTTAAATTATTAAAATCGTTAATGTATAAGTTATATATTACAAAATAGGATTTATCAAATAGGAATTTAGATTATAATTACATATATATATAATTGATAATTATTTATTTTATATGATGCGTTATAAAATATGCTTTTTAAGGTATTTCTAGATCTAATGATCATTTCTTGACGAATACTAAATAACGTATAATAAAGTAACATTATCGAATAAAACATTTTATTTTTTTGACTTTTACTCACTATCTCTCTCTCTTTCTCCCAACTAACATAGCACTGCGAACACCATTCTGTGGGATTACATTCAATGACCTTGACCTATAGGCGACCGCGGCGGCGGACGATCCACAGGGGGCGTTAGTCATTAGTCGGTCACTGTTTCTAGACTCACAAGTGTGCGTAGTAAATCGCTACGTCGGGGTAAACAGCGAGCGTCTACTACGCAGAGGTGAAGTCGATGCTAACCTCGCTATCGTGCTGATCTGCGCGGGTATAACCTCTAGCGGAACACCCGCCGTGGTATAGGTGTCGTCGACTACTTCTAGCTTGACACGCTTCGTGGTAGGCGGTGAGGTCTCGTTTCTATCGGAAGAGTCTTCTATTTCATCTGTCCGACGAGCAGCAATTACGGTAGTCATAATAATAGTGATTATAATTATAATAATGATTACTAAAAACTATTACTGCAGATTTTAAAGCGATACGTTTGGGTTTATTATTATTGGTTTATTTGATGTTGAACTTGCTCTAATGTGATATATTTAAAATGTATCATTTAAATGGTAAACTTTATAATTAATAATGTATTACTATTACAGGTTACAGAGTTAGGAAAAATTCAATACATTTAAAGTAGAAATAGAATATTTCGATGCCCCTATTAACAAAACAATGTATTTATTTATATTTATGATTTATATTATATATTATGAAAATTTGAATTCTCTTTTATTTTGTTTTTTTATATATAATGTATGTGCGTGTATTGTTTCCCCTAAAGGGCTTAAAAATAAGATGCAATCTATTCTATTATTGTTGTTGTTGACCATTATGAGCTCACACAAGTTCACACCGAACTTAATTATGTAAATTATAACGATATTTTCGTTGACCACTCTTATCGATATTGATGAATGGCTCTAATGTCCCTTCGAAGTCGCTCTCGTGTTAAGCCGTCCAGGTTTTAACGAGAGGCGATCATATTTTTATTCCCAATAATATGAGATCGCTTATAAATATTATTTTAGCCCTATTTTATTGGAGCGGACGAGGCTCGAACCCACGTCCTACTCAGCCGATACACGCCCACATAGGAAATGAGTCACAGGCTAGCCGGGACTAGACTCATTACGAGCTTCCCGAGGCTGCGGCTCTACAGAAGTAGAATTAGGTTTCAAGGCGTGCGTTACCTGGCATATCTTACATTATAAATGTTAACTGCACGCGAATAAAACAACTTTGTAAATTGTTTCTAATGTAAAAGATAGCCACACACGACTCTCAACCTGATTCCGCTACTTTTGTAGAACCGCAGCCTACCAATGGTAAGCAACCATACGTTACAATCGTGTATAAAGTCGTACATTACGGTTAAATACGGACATCAGTAAAACACGATCGTGTTCAGTAATCCTTAATACACGATCATTTCTAAATATCCACTTCATTCGTATACGTATCACCATGACGACTTACTTATAAATAGATTATTATCACGTTTATTCGCTCGTTTATATCGATACGACGCCTATAAATGTCTCGCTTACTCGAGTCGATACAGCCGCTATATTATTGTTATTACGATGATATAAATACCTGTATTGTCTGGAAAAGACGCCGGTTTCTCAATATTGATCACAGAGGACAGAAATTTGAGATCATTGTAGTACTGCCAGTAGGGTTCACTTATGTCCTGGGGGATGATTACGGTAGTTAGTTACGATGTTGTCTTCGGGGACTTAACGACGGTTAACTTAAACAAATTTTATGTATTTTAAGAAATAATTTGTTGCAGCAAAAATCTGGCTACTATAAAAATTGGGCCTGATTTGTTGGTGTGAATATAGCTTAAGGGAGGGGGTGTGAACGCAGCTGATTAATAGAGGGGGTGTGAAGGCAGCAGCTTAAGGGAGGGGGTGTTAGCACAACATAAGGGTAGGAGCGACGTCTGAAATTGAGAAGACAAAAATTGTGTTTCTTATTTTTGTATAGGATATTATTAAAATACCAAATATTATCTTTAAAATGATATAAAATAATGCTTTTTACGTAAAATATAACTATAAAATAACCACTTTTAAAATATATCATTTAATTAAATTAGGATAATTTAAAAAAAAATTAATTTAATATAATAATCATCATAATTTAATGAATATAATATCATTTTTAGAATTTTAAAAGCACAAATAAATAATAATATATATAGATTTATATAATCAGCATGCACATGTGTATCTTTATTTATAATAACATAATGTGCGAACACAACTTTAATGGGGAGGGGTAGAGTTCGTTTTACATCGTTATCGAAAATTGCTTAATTCTTTTAAATAAAATTTATTTAGATAAAAATGAAAACGAACGTTCCTCCTCCTCCTCCTGCGACCCCCTTAAGTGACACTAGAGTGACAAGCGGCGCGGCATCGCTACTTACGTCGATAGGCTGCCCCGTAGCAAGGGCCGCGTTCACTCTCTCGCTGTAGTCTTTCTTGTAGCGGGCGAATGAGGTTCTTAGGCTCTTCACTTTCATCTTCACCACGTTACCTGCAGTAATATTATGTGTATCGGTGGTGGTGGTGGTGGCGATGGTGGTGGCGGTGATGGTGGCAGTGGTATAGGGTCTATACAGAGTATCTTCACCACAATACCTGGCATATGAATGTTATCACGTATATCGGTATAGCTTAGGTGTCACTTATTAGGTGGTATAGTATAGTATAGTATACTATAGTATAGTATAGTGGTGGTGGTATCGGTAGTATAGATGCTACACTGAGTATATTCACTATGATACATTGATCTAAATTTATGGCAAAAATGGTCAAAAGCATTCTCTTCCATTTAATTAAATTATATTAAAATAAATTATAATTAAAACATATATGGTAAAATCCTCGCTAAATGGCAAAAAACTATGATAATAATAATTTTATTTAATTTATTTATTAATTTATACATTAGAATTATAATATAAGAATAATAATAGAAACATTATATTTATATTTATTTAATAAATTTCATTATAATTACTATCTCTTAAAGTTCTATATATAAAAACTAATTTCTGTTGTTTATTTAGACCTGATCTATTGTGTAATTTTTACACTACTAGTCAAAATATACAAAATAAAAGTTGAGTAGAGCATTCAATTATTTTTTAAGCGAAACCTTCGTTTTTTTATTTAGATTTATTATGGTTTTATATTAAAATATCAAAATTTAGTTTATTGTTTAAATAATTATCATTATTTCTATTCTATATTATATTATTTCTATCCTATTCTATATATCAATATATAACATATTATTTAAAAGTAAATATAAGTATAATAAATTTGTATTTTGAAACATCACCTCATGAAACTAATATGTACTTATTATTATATAAAATATACAACTAAAACTTTAAGAAGCTATATCTCAGAATACTTAATGTGATCACCCTTTATACACTTCCCTCAATTTTGAACCCTTTGATAGATCTTTATGACATTTTCGAGAGTATATATATATATATATATATATATAATATTTCTAATAATAGGCTAGATAATTAAAATATATGCATGGATTCTATAGATACAAATATATTACATAATATCGCAAAAACATTTATTTTTTGAATTTTAAAATATTTGTATCAGTAAAATCCAGTATACACTCGTTTCCTTCATCTTACCATCATCTACAAATATCGACACTACATAACTTTTATAAATACTATCTGCATTATAAAAAAAAATATCAAAAAAAAATAAATCTTAAAAGAGATGATATGATTAAAGTAGACCTAATTGTTCCCTATATTTTACATGTAAAGTGACTAATGTTTCGCCGCCCCTTAATCTGATAAAAAAACATATATATTTAATTTGCTGAAGTTTCGGAAGTTGTCGAGAACAAAGCAATTGTATTTATAAATAATTATATAATATAGATATACATAATTCTATTGAATACAAATTATTCAGAATAATTATTTATTCGAAATTAGTGATACAATAGCGTAACTACACTTACATAACATATTAATCATGAGATATGTCAATCATGAGAATATGAGTCATAAATATTATTAAAATTAAAATAACGTGTAATATTGTATAAATTTAATAATTATAATTATGATTATTATAATTATTATAATTTTTATACTAATATTAAATGTTAGTATGAATATACAAGTAAGGTATACGATTATTCTTATAATATTATATTATATTAAATATATAATAACATGAATAATATATATTAAATTATTATACTTTATATTAAAAAGTATTATACTAAATTTATATAAATAATGTTTGTATAAAATATGTGCATTAAATTTAATTAAACATTTTGTGAGATATTAGATTGATATAAATTAAAATATAAAAGTATTATAAAAAGTATAAGTCAAGAAATATATATTTAGTAAAATAATACAAAAATTAACAAATAATGATTAATAATAAAAAGAATTAAATGTAATTTATTTCTCAATATAAAAAGACTAATTTGGCAGCCTTTTCATTTCGTAGAAAATATTTCAATTTACTCATTACGAGTCCAAATGAAGAAAATATTCACTGCAGCCCTGTATTCGAACATGTTTCTACATACTTGACCTTCAATATATATATATCGCACTTTTTACATTTAAACTTATGTCCTTGGTATATCTAGTCTGACACACCTATATCTAGAAGCGGGCGTTCCAACTCCGAAAGCGCGCGCTCCGACATCGAATAAACTATTAGTCATCGATTGTGGGCGTCGGTTATGAACGTGTTCAGATAATATCATATAACTCTATAAGATAACATTACTTTTTAATTGGATTAATAAAATACTATATGAAAATAAACTTAATTATTAAGTTAATAGCGCTCTAAATAATGAAAATATGGATTCTAAAATTGCGTATAAATTTTATATATTCGTTTATGAATAGTAAATATTATATATCAAACTTTAATATCATATTAAATATGATTTATATATCATAGAATTTGTGTTTTATACTTTCTTAATTACTATTTGAAAAAATATCAAACATAATAACGATATAAATGAAACTATAAAATATATATGTTTACACTTAAAATGTATATGAAATTTGAAATTAAATTTCATCGCTATATCTAGAGTCTAGATAATCTAGACGATCTAGACTGACATCAGCTCCCGACATGTCACGTGATGACCGAGAGTTCATGTAAACATCGCGTGTAGGTAGTGTTGTGAATTAATAAAAAACATGTTTTAAACAGACGTTTTGAACGCGTTTTAAACAAAGAATAAAAACAAAAAAAACAGAAAAAAACAAGAGACATAAATTTATATATTATATTAACTCAAATTTGAATTGAAAAATGAATGATTATTTAATAAATGTATAAAATAAATGTATTTATATTATATTATTATTATGGTAATAAAGTAAAATTAGATTTCTTTTATTTTTTATATAATAAATTGTATAATAATTGAAAAATTAATGATAATTTAATAAATGTATACAAATATAATATTATTAGATGTAAAGTAAAATTAGATATATTTTATGTTTTGATATAATAAATAATATATATTATGTTTAATATTATATAAAATAAACTGTATGAAATTTCATATTTCTTTTATAATGTATAAATATTTTATATAAATTATATATTATTATAAAAGAAATATGAAAGTTCATACAGTTTTTTTTATATATATTAAACATAATATATATTATTATATAATTTTAATTATATCAAAACATAAAAGAAATCTAATTTTACTTTCTTATTTATAATAATTTATTATAAAAGAAATATGAAAGTTCATATAGTTTTATAATATTAATTATATACAAATACAATGTATATTATACATAGATTATGATACAATCTCC
>OZ025239.1:38238747-38271247 GCA_964019155.1 Osedax fenrisi
TGTGTATGTGTGTTTATATATACATATATAAATATAATATATATATATATATGTATATAATATATACTATGTATATATGTGTGTATGTGTGTGTGTGTGTGTTTTTGTGTGTTTATTTATATATTAATATATATAAATATAATATATATATATGTTTCTGTGTGTTTATATATATATATATATATATATATATATATTAGGGTGGAGTGAAATTTTGAATTCAATTATTATCATATTATTTTAAATTTAAAATAGCATTTAAGGTGTTAATATTAATAAGTAATACATTTTTATTATTACTTATAAATTTTGTATTCTGAAAATAACTATCAACTTGGCCATAACCATTTGAATGTTGCCATGTTATAAGATTGGGAAATCGCCATTTTGAATACATAAATCACAATAATGATCATATTTTAACATATATTATATATTATAACTTTATTTTTTTCAGAATCACATTTAAATGTGATATTTCATCTAGATTGAAAAATTATATATATTTGTATGTCTTAATTAACGATTTTGTTAAATTAAAATCGGTATTTTTCTATAAGGTTAAATATAGGGGTTGAAATTAGATATCATATGATATTTACCAAAGATTATACAATAGTGATAGTAAAATTAAATTTGATCCAATCAAAATTCCAAATTTATTTAAAATTTTTTTAAATATATTAAACTCTATAAAACGCTTATTATATGATTATGAGTTTTAAATATAAACAAATGGATTTATTTATGTTACCTACTAAATGTGATGTTATTAATGATATATATTTCGAAAAAAAAGGAAGATCGAATTGCAAATCAAATGATTTTATTTTTATTAAAAAAAACTGCTTTAAAAATAATTAATATTTGGGATTGTGCTAGTGTCCCACATTACCATTTAAATCAAACTATAACTAACATTACAGTTATATATAATAAATATAAATTATATAATACAAATAAATTAAGATTGAAAAGACTATATATTGAATATGATTATCATAATGATACGCTATTTGATTTATATAAACAAGATTGTGTGATTTCTAGAGGATCATGATTTTATTTTAGATCAAAGAGATAAAAGAAGATTAATGAATGGGAATTTAACTTGTAGTAAAGGAGGTAATAACATACATAATATAGTGTAATTTATAATAAAAATATGTCTCATATATTTCAGGGGGACTTCCTTCACTATTATAAAACTTAGTGTATTATCTTGATTACTATACTGAATGTTTATTTTTAATAGTAGGTATTATACAATATTTATATAGAAATTGTAGATACAATTCTTACACCCAATATATTAATGATTATATAAAAAAAAATATTTTATTTCTAAATGGAAATTATGATGGATCGAAGAAGCAATTTTATAATTAATTATTATAATTTATAAGATATATTTAATTTAGGAGGGAAATATATTAAAAAAATAGATAACTGTAATACTGCTCCAGAAAATGAAGGTTATTATTTGAATTAATATTATAATATATTAATATTAAAAATAACGTCCTATATTTTTAATTTGTATTTGTGATTAAATATAATATTGGTATATATTACATGATTATTTAATCAATTAAATGATGTTCCAAAATATATTATTATATTTATTTCTATTTACATATACAAAAAGTACTATTATTTTAAATAATATGAAAATATATAAATTTCTATAATTACCCTACATTGCTATATCTGATATTGATAATTATATATTAATTAATATTATAAATAATGACAATGTGTATAATATTAATTAATAATTTATTAATAGAAAACACAATTCTTATTGATTCTGATGAAGATGGACAAATTGAATCTGTAAATGGTAAATATAAAGTTAAATGATATTTATTGAAATTATATTAATCCTAAATTAATTATATTGAAGATAATAATGATTATGAAGTAAGTGAACAAATTTCAGAAGAACATAATCCTGAATTGCAAACTAATACTCACACTGGTATGTCATATACATATTGTTAAATAGTAGATTAATTTAAAAATAAAGAATATAAATTAATCTATTATGTATAAATTTATATTAGAAAATTAAAATTTATATTGATTATGCAATAAATTAATTGAATTAAAAATTATAAAACCACATATTTAATTATTTTACAGAAGAGCAACAACCATCATCATCATGTCAACAAAATAGACTAAATCTGAAGCCGCTTGAGGAATTATGTGACCGATACAATATACCTGATAGGAAGGGTGCTGCGATTGCATCTATGGCAATAATGTCGACAACAATGGACACGACAACAAGTATATAATTGATAGATGTAAATTAAGAAGAGAAAGAATAAAAGCAAGAAAAATCAATGCAGATATACACTGCTAGAAATTAGGGGTAAACTAGAAGTCTCACAGGGGTAAACTAGCTAAGAGCAGTAGTTTACCCCTAAGGGTAACTTATAATATGTTTTAATTTACCCCTGAGAGCATCATAGTTTACCCCTGAGAGCATCGCAGTTTACCCCTTAGAGCATCGTAGTTACCCCTGTGAGCATCGTAGTTTACCCTTGATATAATCGTAGTTTACCCCTGAGAGCATCGTAGTATACCCCTGAGAGCATCGTAGTTTACCCCTGAGAACATCGTAGTTTACCCCTGAGAGCATCGTAGTTTACCCCTGAGAACATCGTAGTTTACCCCTGAGAACATCGTAGTTTACCCCTGAGAGCATCGTAGTTTACCCCTGAGAGCATCGTAGTTTACCCCTGAGAACATCGTAGTTTACCCCTGAGAACATCGTAGTTTACCCCTGACAGCATCGTAGTTACCCCTGACAGCATCGTAGTTTACCCCTGAGAGCATCGTAGTTTACCCCTGATAGCATCGTAGTTTACCCCTGAGAGCATCGTAGTTTACCCCTGAGAACATTATAGTTTACCCCTGAGAACATCGTAGTTTACCCCTGAGAGCATCGTAGTTTACCCCTGAGAACATCGTAGTTTACCCCTGACAGCATCGTAGTTTACCCCTGAGAGCATCGTAGTTTACCCCTGAGAGCATCGTAGTTTACCCCTGATAGCATCGTAGTTTACCCCTGAGAGCATCGTAGTTTACCCCTGAGAGCATCGTAGTTTACCCCTGACAGCATCGTAGTTTACCCTTAAGCGCATTTGTAGTTTACCCCTGATCATATCGTATCATATCATATCGTATAGATGCCTTAGTTTATTGTCCTTATATCTGTATCTTAGTTTACATCTGAATTTATCATAATACATTATTATTACATATATACATACATTATTATTATTTCATTTATAAGCTATCTATATATAGATTATTATTTTATCCATATTTATCCATATTTTATCCTACATTTATTTTATATTTTGATGGACGAAATGATATAACTAGATTAAGAAATGGAACAAACAAAAAATAAGAACACATAACGTTATTGAGTGAGCCGGGAAATAAATATATAGGACACATTTCTCCACATAAATCGACATCTATTGAAATATATTCATCAATAATAAAGAAACTTGATGGAAAACTAAAAGAATTATTAATTGTCGGAACAGATGATGCATGTGTAAACACAGGAAAATATAATGGGGTAATACGAAAACTTGAAGAATATTCTACTCACAAAGTACACTGGGCCGTTAGCAAAAAATAATATATATTTATATATAAACATAATCTCATAAAACTGTTTTAATCATATATAATTATATTATTTTCAAATCACTATATTACTATAATGGTCAACATTTTATTTATATACATATAAATATATATATTAATTTGAAGAAATTTAATATTAGTATCAATATCGTTAATATACTATATTATACTAAACTACACTATATATTATATAAAGTATTACCTCATTATCTTGTTTCATTAGCTTTTTAACTGGGGGAATGTGGGCGCGTTATTTTTTAACAAATAATCTCCATGCCTCCTGTCCAGTCTTTGATATTGTCTATCCACATCTTATTTGGCCGGCCTCGCTCTCTTTTACCTTCTATATTGTCTTGTAGGTTTCGTTTGGATGGCCCCTTTGGTCTGGTGACATGACTATATAAAGTATACCATATATAATATCAAAAAATATAATAATAATTAATAACAATTAATTTTAAAAATAATAATACTATTAGGCAATTAATATAACCTATGTTAGTTATTTATGAAATGTTTCATATTTTATTGTTATAGATCAAATAATTCAATATAAATTAATTATTTAAAATAATATATCTTATCATAAACACAAATTACACTAGTCTAATATTTATTTAACAATAATTTGTTATAAAAAACTAACAACCCAGATATATATATTATAAAAATTATATTCAACACAACTTTATATATAGGGGATGGAATGAGGTAGCGGCCAAGAACTGAGTAGTGGTCATTTTAATAAACGCATAAATAGTCCTAAATATGATAAAAAGTTCTATATACAATAATTAAATATCAAATTGTCGGTAATTTAAAAAAAAAATAATTAATTAATCTAATTTATTACGTAATAATTTGTTTTCAAATTTTAACAAAAACATGAATATTTATATATACTTATTTATGTATGTAAGGTGTGTGTGTATGTAATTAAATCATTGAATCAAATTAAGGTGCGTATGCATCATAAATATAATTATTTAATATTAAATAATTAAAAAAATATAAATCGAATACATTACGAGACACCTATTACATATTCTTATACTAGCGGCCACTATTTATAGATATTTGATTATATTATAAACATATTTGTTTACAGATTTGTCAACTACATATGAATGAATTACCCCTTAGAAAACTATTTATTTATATAGATGGCAAACATATTGGACCTACCCCATTTTCAGGAGAAATAGGGAAACAATTAAAGTCTCTGCAAAAATTAGATATAATTAATTTTGAAAAAATCACATTCAAAATTAATTTTACAACAAAAAATAACTGCGATGCAGATTATTTATATAAAATATGTAAATGCATAGATGCAGGAGTGGTAGATGATACTTTAAAAAATGGGGAACCAGGAAAAATGCACCATGCCAGATGGTTAACTCTGGCAAATAATATATTAAGGCTATACATATCGACAACTAATCCAACTAAAAATTTAAATATAATAGCAAACTACATTGTAAGAGTATATGCGCCGTCATATTTTACAATAAAAAAAAACCCTACTATATCTGATGCCACAACAAATTTATTTTATATTATACAAAATTCAAGATACATCGATATACAATATAGAGATATCATTGATGAGAGCATATCAAATAACTGTTTCTATGCTCATTCAGAGAGTGTTTTACTAAGCATGTTAAAAGACAAGGAAATAGATATTAGAAGAAAGGCAATTAAAATTATAATAGATATCAGAAAAAATAATAATACAAATATTAGAACTTTTGAATTACCAAATATAAATTTTAATGCGGATTACTATTATGAAATAAATTTTAATATAAATATATATGAATCAAGGTTAACTTATAATATTGAAGATAGTACACTCAATAATTACCTGAATATGAATTTTGAAGAAATTACTTTTGAATATCCATGTCATAATCAAGCTGTCGAGAGATTTATTCAAGATGTCAGCCAGGTTTCTCAAATGACAACAGGTGAACAATCTAGAGATGGGATAATATTGAATATGATCAAATCACGAACATCGATGCCAACATTTAATACAAAAAAAAGATTTTGTTTACAATAACTAATTAAAAAATATAACTTCATTAAATATTTATGTCCGTGTATTTATTTTTTGATCATATTTTACTTTCCATTATATAATATTTTATTTATAACTATATAGTATTGTATATAATAACGTATATTTTTATTATTTATTATTTATTTTTGTTATTATAATAATTTTGTTAACAAGTATTATATTAATGATTGAAATTATTATGATAATTTTCAATATAGATCTCCTATAATATAATAATAAATATAAATAATAACCTTTAATTCTATTTCTTTGTAGTAAAACTTATTATTCGCAAATAATTGTCCAACACGACTTCTATCGAATCTAAGGAATTCAATACCTAAATAATTATATAGTGCAATATTAAAATAATAATATTTAAATTTTATATAATTTATTTTAATATACACATCTAACATGTATATAATTTAAATATAATTTTCTTTACAACTTTTAAATTAATATACATATCTAAAACAATACCATTAATCATTTAAATATAAATATTTATATATTCTAAATTAATATTATATATTATAATAATGTAGGTTCCTATTGTAAGTAGAACGCAATGTATTTAAATATAAGAAATTGAATATAGAATTGTTTATAATAAATTTACTTTTAAAGACACAGTACTGTCTCACAAAATTGAAAATATTCAAATGAAATTATTTAAATCTATACTTAATTATTTGAAAAGTGTTAGGGTACGCTTTTACTTGCATCTTAGAGCTCCTGTAAACTTTTATACATTTTTAGTTAAATTCATTTAAATCGCTCGACAAAAAATACTACTAAATTATCTGATATGTACATATCTAAAAATATAGTTACACCTATATAATGGGTGTGTCGAAATATTGTTATATATTTTGTGAGTGTTCCATTATTCTACTTTATTCAACCGAGAAAAATATGAGTGCATTGGTGGATGGTCCGTTAATTAATTTGACTTGGCTGTACCTCGACCAAATAAAAGTTGGTCTAGCGAGTTAAATAATTTATATTGTGTATATACATATCATTAAAAAGATATAATTTAATAAATGGAAGAGTAATAACGTGTATACAAATATAATAATTGTATAGATATACTATTATTATTTAACTAGTTCACACCAACAAGTAGTCAGATTATCTGGAAGATATTTCACAATATTCTTCGGATATTAGCGAGAATGTGTATAGGCTAATTTTTTTTATTTAGAACAGATAATGGATTTGACAATATTACGTACTTTTATTGTAAATATGCTAGTGATAGAAAATAATATTATTAAGTGTATATATCTACAATATTATATTATTTATTATTATGATATATTGTATTTATAGTATATCATTATATTGTTATTATAATATTATATAGTTATATTCACTATAAATTAAATTAATTAAATAGATGATATATATAAAATAAATTCATTATTGTGGATATCCGTGGCGAAATATCTGCTAGATAATATTGCTATATAGTTGGTATGATGGCATCTCTACATGTATATACTATATAATATACTCTATGATATATTGTAAAAAATAATATTATTAAGTGTATATATCTAAAATATTATATTATATATTATGATATATTGTATTTTGTAGTATATCATTATATTTGTATTATAATATTATATAGTTATATTAACTATAAATTAATTAAATAGATGATATTATTAAATAAAATAATTTTTGTGGATATCCGTGGCGAAATATCTGCTAGATAATATTGCTATATAGTTGGTGTGGAGGCAGCTCTACATGTATATACCATATAATATACTCTATTATATATTGTATATTAAATAAGCATAATGTAATTATAATTAACAGATAGTTAAATAAATATAATTATAATATATCATATTGTTTAATAAATATCATATTTTAATTATTTAAATATTATTTAATATGGAAAATTATTTTATGGTGTAAGTATATAATATTGTATATTTTAATTTATTTAACTATCATAGTTATTATGTAATTTAATATAAACAATTTTAAATTCAAGTTATAATAATAGGTGACTACATGTGAATATTATATTGGTGAATTAATAATTAATTATGTCATAATACTTATGACATAATTAATTACAGTAATTATTACTAATCAATGATTAGATAATAATTATAATAGATAAAATTATCATAATTTTAATAAATAATCGTTATTTATTGAATTTTAATGACATTTGTTAATTTACTAATATATTTAATTACGTGTAATATGTCAAATGTGTAATATATAATATTTAAACTTCAAATATATAAAATATAAGCTATACAAACCGTATTATTATCAAAACAAACAACGTAATATTGAAATCCTTGGATAGAAATTAAATATTTAAGTAATATTGTTTACTTTATGTTGCAAAGATTTCTACAATTCCCAATCATATTATTTTATGATAATTTAGACTTAAAATGGCCATTTGAATACAATATTATAAATTACAATCTAACATCATTTAATTTTAATAAAAATTAATTTAATTTATAGTAACCTTAAATACATACATTACTCTTTATTTATGATATTTGAATACAATATTATATACTAGACTTTGATTGACATATTTCAAAATTCAAATTTTTATATTTCAATCCAACCTAATATATATATATATATATATATATATATATATATATATATATATATATGTGTGTGTGTGTGCTGTGTGTGTGTGTGTGTGTGTGTGTGTGTGGGTGTGTGTGTACATATGTAACACGCATTTATGCTGAATTGGCAAATAAACATATTTATCTATGACTCTCTGGTCCACATATATAAATAACTAAGACACGCCCATATCTAGAGTTGGGCGGCTCATCATATATTCGCGCGCCTTTATCGCGTATGTACCGTATGGAATATTTTAGCGTGTGAAATCAAGCGTAACATATTTACTTGAGTGACATATATTTATTTGTTGGGCGGCTCTTATATGTTAGTAGGATCGCCCAACTTGAACTATTAAATATATAAGTTATAGCGGTATATATTTATATTTAATAATATAATATTATTTAATTATAAAATTTATATTAAAAATCGAATACAAATTTATTAAATTTTCCATATTTTACAAATGTGCTCTAAAAAAATTAAAGCTCGATATATTTAATATAATATTAGCTTTACTTATTAGAGCTAATATTTGCATTCGAACCAGTGTGAAAACCTATAATAATATAATATGACATATATTATATATTAAATATATATAATTATTAAACAACTAAGTTAGTTAATTATTAAACAACTAAGTTAGTTAATTATTGAACTAATACATTTTTAATAAAATATTATTAACTTAATAATTAAGTTAGTTATTAACTTGATAATTTTGTTATCCGTGCTATGTCATCTATAGCATTACTCCTTTTGACTCTATTTTTGTAATTTGGGTCATTAATATCCCATAAAATACGGTTATATTTATAAGCTTGAACAATTTCATTTGTCAAAATACTAGATACATTATTCATTTTAAATTATATTAATTTCAAATCAAATATTTTGGAAATTAATAAAAAAAAACAAAGAAAGAATTATTATGACCAATCATAATATAGATAACCGGGGAAACTTGGTCAGCTATGTTTACACGGATGTTTTCAAAGCCTACATAAAACTCATAGATTTATAGCAAGCATAGATTTAGAGTACCATAGATTTAGGTACTCTAAATCTATGATAGCAAGTAATTATTTATAGCCCAGCTAACAGTAAGAGCAGCATATGCTAGAGCCTCAAATGTTTACATTGTGCTATTATGCTTCTATTAAATGTCTATTATGCTGCTATTAATTTGTCATGATATTATGCTGCTATTATGCTGCCATTATGCTAATACTATGCTAATATTATGCTGCTATTAATTTTAAAAGTATATTATGCTGCTATTCATTTTAAAAGTATATTATGCTGCTATTATCAAGACCTCCTATAACCTCTATGGTTATAGGAGGTCTTGCTATTATGCTGCTATTATTAGAATAGCAGCATAATATACTTTTAAAATTAATAGCAGCATAATGGCAGCATAATAGCACAATGTAAACATGTAAGGCTCTAGCATATGCTATTATGCTGATCTTACTGTT
Source organism: Osedax fenrisi (assembly GCA_964019155.1). NCBI lineage: Eukaryota > Metazoa > Annelida > Polychaeta > Sabellida > Siboglinidae > Osedax > Osedax fenrisi. The sequence goes on from OZ025239.1 coordinate 38,248,609, forward strand.
TTCTGGGCCCACTTTAAAATCTAGGGGATCCTCCTATGTATTGGTCCCCCCCCCCTTTTTACCACAACATTTATTTTGATTGGTTGGTCCCCCCTACATAGAAAATCGTGCCAGCGCCCCTACCAATTGTATAGATTGTACCTATATGTAAAAACTCCCTAAAAAACCGATTACCGGTAATTATTACGTAACATTGCAAAAATAGGCCTATTACACAGCTATTTCAGTGAGTTCTTCAAATAAATAGTACGACTTTATTTATGGCCGCAGAAAGATATATTTTATAAAGGGGTCCATAATGTATACATTATTAAAATATATATATATATATATGTGTGTCACGCTGTGTGTGTGTATAACTAATTTATAATTATTAGATATTATCAGAGCTCGATCTCCCTGATATTATATAAATAAATAAATGTATAAGATTAAATATGATTTTATTAGGTAATATTAATAAATAGTAGATTTAGTAAGATGAAAACTTCTTTTAAATTCATTCTGTTTTCTTTACAAATGATGACATTTCATCAATGTTTAATTCATCTATAATGTCACTGTTAATACTACATACATTTAACTATTCCGGCTTTTTTATCCCATTGCATTTCTCAACAAATTCTTTACAATGCAAATGTAACTGAAACTTCTTTCACAATCAACTAAACTTTTTTAATCTTAGGCGCTTATCACATGAGCAATATATTCCTGCAATTTCGCATTAGAATACTTAAGAATTGCCAAATTGTAAAAGTCAATGTTTTTTCTGAGATTACTGCTAAATGTTCTAATCCGAATTAATTCTAGTTTTTGTGATAATTTATTCAATTGATAAATAAACGCATGCAAAAATATACTGACCAATATTTATACATACGAATTTACCTTTCTAGGGTCAATCTATTTATAATCATTTACAATTGTAAGTGATTAAGATTAAGTAATATAAGCGTTTACGATAGTTTTATTCATAATTAATTAATAATAATAATTATAATATATAATTCCTTATATAATTATTAAATTATGAATATATGGATATTACCACTTTATGATTATATCATAAACTTAAGTTCATAATTTCATAAAATGTGTGTACTTCTACAGTTATTCTACTGCAAAAATTGAAAGAATAGATTGCTCATGTGAATACCCTAAAATTGATATCGCTAAGGGATTTTGAAATTGGAATTCTTAAATATTCTACTACGAAATTGCTGGAATATATTGCTCATGTGAACAGCGCTTTAGACATAATGCATTCAATTTACGAGGTGTTTAAGTATTTCTAAATTGTAAAGAAGTATAGTACAATTGTCCGATTTCATTAACTATAGTTTCATTATATATAGTCTATAGTCAACATAGATCTAATAGACTCTATGGACTTATATATCGTTAGCTAATATTTTAAGAAATTAGATTTAATCGATGAGCTGTGTAATTTGATAGCGGTTGTTAACCTTCCTAATGTATTCACACTATTCCTATCATATATGCTACTTGCTACATCATACGAATAACCTCATAGATTCTCTAATGGTAAACACAATCTTATAAATGCATATTTTGGAATATTTTCTATAGTTTCTGCCTTTGTATTAGTTATGTGGTATAGCATGGCCTCCTTTAGCTTCTAAGCTTCGAAGCTAAAGGAGGCCATGGGTATAGCCCTATGTATATTAACTCTATAACTTCTAGGCATGCATCGACATGCCGAATACATACCGATTCTTGTTCGTTTCAGGGAAAGTTGTGTAATATAATTAATTATTAATAATTATAATCGTTATATAAAAATGTAATTACTTAAAACTTCCTGCATGCTATTATATGCATTATTATACTACATGCACATTATACTATTGCAACCATCTATTTGTTTAATAATTTCTTTTAAGACTGCAAATAATTTAAGAATCTCGTTTTGAATTTTCCATGATAATAGATGTATTTTCTTAGTATTGTCATGACAGTTACCATATTACATCATATATCTAATTGAGGAATTTTATTTTTTCAATATAATAGTTTGAGGAAACCTCAGAATGTTCTTACCTCTAAAATCTATGTTTTCTTGAGATATGTATATTATAAAAGTAAATATAGCTCTCAGAACAATATTATTATTTTTTATATAATTATTATTATGTACAATCCCAGTAAACCAAATTTTGAAATTTGTTAGAAAATATTTGTAATTATATACGAATATTTAAAATTATTGTAAATAATTTACAAATTTTGCAAATTTCTGTATTTTTTTTGAAAATAAAATGAAGATTGCAAAATATTTAAAAATAATTTAAGCAAATATATACGGAAATGATTTTAGAAAATTTTACGAAAATCATTTGCAAATAAAAAGCAAAGTTTGTAAATCCTATATTAATATAAATTAATTAATAGATTAATATTATTAATAGATTAATTCAATTTTAAAATGTAAATTTTATTGCAGATAAATGTTTAAATTTAAAAAAAAGTCTACTTTCTATTATTTATGATTATACAAATAAATATAAAATGTTTCTATATTAAAATTGATTTTTATTTATATTGATATACATATTTTATATTATAATTATTAATAAAGACCATTCGGGCATGCCTGGAATATGCATAGGGATATGTGTCCGGTTAGATATAAGTTATGTTAGATACTTTTGAAAAAATAAAAAAGTAAACAAATTAAATGATATATATATATTAAGAGGACACACTGGATTGGTTTACATGTAAAAGATACAGAAAAAATGCTATTTTTATAAATCTATTAACATACAAAATATTAACTTTTTTTTTTAATCTATTAATAATATTCCATATATTATATGTTGAAATTTATAGATGTTTACACATATTTATGTTATACGTTTCTAAAAAAAAGAATTGAAATATCTGATAAAAACACGTTAATTTCCAACTAAATTGCTAATTAAAATTTTTTAAATAAATATTTTTTATTTTGACAAATAACTTTAATCTTACAGGTTTTATCTAGTTATATTGAAAAATATTCAATTGTACAAAAGTTAATACTAGTTATGTTAGCATGATTGGTCAAAAATAATTATTCTTAGTAAATCATGTTTCACATATAATATATGAATATACAGGTACAAATAATATAATATAATAAAAATGAATGTAATTTAAACACCACTTAAAAGATAATATGTTAAGTATTATAATTTTACATTAATACAAAAATTGAAAATAAATTTTTTTCCGAAAAAAACGAGTGTAGTGTGTCACCTTAATAATAAAACTTTTCAACGTTTAATATCGTGTATTATTGTAAAGGTATCAGTTTGAAAGTTATTGAAACTATTTTCCTACATCCTATTTTTAATTACTCGCCTATTGTATTTATAAAAATAATTATTTTTATTTGTTATTCTCGCCTTCCATTGAAATACGGTATTATATTTGTCATGACTAGTAAATCATTCCAATACATTCTTCAATTTAAATAACCAGTAATTATAAATGCTGGGATATCATCAAGTTTAGTTTTTTGTTGAAATGTAGAATACAACAGTAGCAAACCACTGCTTACTTTTCACCCTTTTCACTACACCAATGAAACCATTTCAATTTGTTGTACCAGTTTTTCTGGAATGATAAAGTTTGATCTTTGATATTACGCCTATAAACATATTATGTAATTCATCTTATTAGACGATGCAATGTTAACTTTTAAACTTGTTGTTGCAACATTTTTTCATCGGTTCTAAATAAATTGATAATATTAATTTATTAATTTTATAATTACAAAGTACAAGCAAGACCTTGGAGGTAGTTATATGAGTAGTTATATGAGGTCTTGGTACAACTGGAAACATACACAATATTATTTAGAAAATTAATTTTCAACAATATATTTATTATATTATAATTAATTATATAAATGAATGAATTTAAAACAAAAGTTTAATTTTATTATTATCAGATTTAGGTTTACACCAGGGTTTTTGTAGAAGCTAAAGCTTATCGAGACAATTACCCTTAATTTTAAAGCAAGTTCAAAAAAAACTAAATAAATAAAATATTATAAAATATTAGATGAATTCCTGTTTACATAGATACAATACAATGAATAAAATAGAAAAATAATATAAAATGTTTGAACTTGCCATAAAATTATGTAATCATCATTTAATTATTTATAAATAAATAACTAAAATAAATAATAAGTACTATAAAATAATACACTAAACAAAAATATAGATGTATTAGTATAAAAGAAGAAAAAAATGAAGTAAAATGAAATAAAACTGAATAAAACATAACAAAAAGAATATCTAGAAAGATGGCAAGAACTGTATGTAACATTTTTTTTTTTTTTTTTTTTTTTTCAGTAAATAAGTTTTAGGAATTTTTTTGTAATACTTTATAATAATGTAAAGAATGTAAAATATTTGTTCAAACTGAAATGTTAGTTTAATTACTAATTTTTATATAAGTGTCAATAAAGAGAAATAAAACAAAGAAGTATAATCAAATATACAAGAAAAAAGATTCAATACAAAATGTTTATGTAATTAAAAATAAAGTCAAATAATATTATTAGTCAGAGGGAAATAAAAAATACTAAAGAAAATACTAAAGAAAAAAGAAATACCTAACAGTTTTTTTAATTTTATTATTTTTATATAAACGTCAATTAAAAAGAAAGAAAACATGATAGTAAATTCAAATATAAAATGTAAAAATTCAGTAAAATATTATTATTAATGTCGGGGAAATAAAATATTGTAAAGTAAAACACTCAAAAGTATTAATTTTTTTTTAATTTTTACATAAACGTCAATAAATTAAAATAAGAATAAAATGTGGATCTTAGTATATAATACAATATTAGATAAAAGACATGATAAAAGATTTAAAATTAGAAAAATGAGATTTAGATTATAAGTATACTGAGTAAGAAGATAACAAATTTGTATACATACGTTTCCTGAATAATTTATAATTTGATATATTTTTTAAAATATTATCAAGCTTATTCCAGGTAATTGGTCCAATGTATATTAATGTTCTTCTGCATAGTTCTTTTTTGAAATTAATAATTGAGAAATTATTTATGCTCCTAGTGTTGTGAGATGAGGAAGTTACAGAAAAAAATGCATTTGTTATAACAGGATGAAGATCATTGAAAATTTTAATCATAAATTCATATTATTTAAGGGAATATCCCACTACAAGTATTTCCGGCAATTTGCAGAAAATATTGTAACTTTAAAACGATTTTCTCTTAAGTTAACTACAATTGTAGTGGTATACCCTTTCCGGCTAGTTTCCGGAAAAACTGGTAGTGGGATACCCCATTTAGAAGTATACATACATTAATTTACTTAGTTAAATAATAAATTATAATTTATATATAAAAATGGTGTAAACAAATAAAATTAATTATTTTCTGTTCAGATCAATGCGAAATTTGTGTCATCTATATTGATTACTTATAATTATTTATATAAATTAATATAAATATATATTTCACATACATATACCAAGAAAATACTACCATTCTCAGAACATACTCTATTCATAATCCTGTGTGGATAAAATATGTTTTTGATGATAAACTTAAATGTAAACAAATTATAAATTAAATGATATTTTTAGCATGGTGAATTATGACATCTGATATATATGTAATTTTTTAAAAAGATGTTCATAGGGTCTCAGTATTTGTTGAGTATATATTTCATCAATAAAGTGGACATACTTCAAGATATCATTCTAAACTTAGGTCTGTATAGAATACGCTCCCCATTTGTTTTGATTACGAAATATTACGTCAAATTTAAAATACTCATTTCTCTATTTACACACTATAGAGTACATAATAAACTAATGGGAATAATTCAAATATAATATATATTGAAATATATATATGAATTAGTTATTATACTTTTAAATTATAAACTTTGTATACATATTGTAATATATTGTGAATTTGACCTCAGCAATCGTAATCTAAACAAACGGGGCTATATCCGATACTCTCCTTGAACTTATATTAAAATTCACTTTTGTATATAGTAATAAAATATATTTAATATAAAATAATATATACGTAATTATAAAACTAGTGGGAATTCATACTAATGAAAGAAGTAACGTGTGTAATGTGTAAACAATTAGTAATAATAATAATACACTATGTCCTATATATATAGTAATATTACCTTTTGTAGTAATTATTAGTTTACTTCATATATCCCAACTATTATTATTTCTACGCAAGTAAATTCCAACTAAGTATAAATAAAGTGAATCAAAACTATTATATTTTAACTTTACTAGTAAATAACTACTTCTAGTTGAAATCATATTATCGTGAACTATCAACATCTCACAAGTAATTTTAAATGTTACTTTTCGTAATAGAATACAAAAAATGCAATTATTAATGAGAATTTATGATATATATATAGATTTTCATCACATTCATCAGAATCTGATAATACAGTTATACTCGGGTAATAAAATACATTAGAAAATTAACTTCATCTCCTGATATATATCGTAAATAAATATTTATGTAAATGTTAGATTAATCTGATAAAGGAGTATTATATAATGTTATGTATCAATTCTGATCTATGCATGTAATTCATTTGTTTTAGATTTATTTATATATTATTTATAAATTATGAATAATATAGATAGTTTAGATATATAAATAATACAATGAAAAATTAGATTTGTTGTCATAATTATCGTAATCTTTTTAATAATAAATGTCTAAGCACTAAACATTAGCCAATCAAATCAAAGTATAAAAACTAATTAAAAATGATATATAAACTAGGCAAGCGATATTCCTACATGATAACCAGGATTACATTTCAAATATTTATTTGCATATTTAATTTTAATAAATAATTGTGAGAATTTATTTATTTCACTGATAAATATAATATATATTAGGGTCATGTTTATTTATGTTTTGTTCATAAGATTTCACAAGATATTATAAGATTTCTTGTTTATATGATTATTTTATTGTATTTTCATTTTAAAGGGGTTTAACACTACTTAACAAAATGATTTATTATAGTAATATTATTAATGTTAGAATATAATTAATTTTATTAATTAATATAATTATACTTGTTATTATTACATCATTTTATAAAATGTATTATTCATTATAATTACTATCTTTTATATATAACATAACAATTATATACAATGAATAGAATATATATGAATAACATATATAATTTATTAAATAATGCATAAAGTTAATTTAACATTTATATATATATATATATATATATATATATATATATATGTAATATACATTATCTGGTATCATTCTAATAATATTTATTATATTATATATATGTACAAGGAAATATATATACATATTACTAATTTAAATATAAATCAAAAACCACTAAAAAAACTGAACAATCCTGATATATATAAATATAGTAACATTTTTATAAATTAAAACTAAAAATTGATATGCATCTCATTAATTTGCATTTAATGTATCTACCAAAGTACGCAATTATAACAAACAACTTTGCAGATATATAGTTATCATAATCGTAATTTAAGCGAAGTAGAAAATGTACGTTAATTATAGATCTAGTAAGATTTACAATAGAATTCTTATCACAAAGCTATAATACAGCTATTATTCGTTGCGCTTTATTGCGTTATCTCAATGCTTGTATCTTAATCGTTGTGACTTTATTGTGGTCTGAATCGCGGGTAACCCATCGCCTTTACACGAATACACATATATATTGAACATGAATACTGTAGGGCGTACGGCAAGGGGCGCTGCAACAGGGGGGGATATGTCCCCCCTACATACAAAATCGTTCCAGCGCCCCTATGTAGGGCGCAATGAGAGGGCACACGCTTCATCGCGATCACATGAACGGAATATTGTGGATATCTTGAAAGGCGGAGAGGTCGTTGGTCGACGACATTAGAGATCCGGGCGGGGCGCCGAGGAATGAGGTGTCGGCGGTTGTACCCTGGGGTAGAGGGGGAACCCCGGCGGCTGCGGCGAGGGAACCTATTCCACTCATCGACGATATCTATAGGGCGGGGGAGGTAGTTATCAGAGTGGTGGGGGTAGTGATCAGGGCGGGGGGGAGGTAGTGATCAGGGAAGGTAGTGATCAGGGGGGGTAGTGATCAGGGCGGGGGAGGTAGTGATCAAGGCGGGGGTAGTGATCAGGGCGGGGGAGGTAGTGATCAAGGCGGGGGAATCGAATGTGAATTATATTATGTATTGAACCGCGAATTAATACAAATATTTACCAGTGATATTTCTTATTTCACCGTGATATATTTATTTATATAAATTACTAAATGTATGAATTCGTTGATTATCTAAAACTTATCGAAGTCTAAAACGGATACAAATGGAACACCTCTCGAGAAGTAAATAAATTTATGAATATTCCGCGATATTTATTTAAAAGTATCGATCTTAATTCACGTACATTATTATTAGATAATCGTAATACGTTGTTACATGTTACTTATAACGTAGAATATAATACTAAAGAAGAATATACACAAAGTAATAACGAGTAATTAAAGTAAAATATCAAAGATATTCAATCGATTATATATTTTGTTCATTTTGTTCGTAATTAAATTAATATAATTATACTTATATTATTATAAAATTATTATATAAAATGTAATATTAATTATTATCGACATATTTTAGGATAGGCATAACTATAGATAATGTAAATACGACATAACTATATAATCTATTTAGATATAGCACGCACGACTACATAATCATTGGCGTCCTTTTCGAATAATTGCGAATATCTGCTACACGTTGATATATAAATCTATCATCGCGGTTATTATTCGCATGTTGGCACGATTATATGCATATTCGCATGTATATTCGCCTAGAGAAGTGGTTCTCAACATATGAGGTCATTACCAAAATTTGGGTCATTGGGTTTTTAGCCAATTTATAAAAATATTTATAATAATATTTATATCCAATATATTATAGTTTATATTATTTGTTTACGATTAAGTCTAATAATACAAAAATAAAATTGTTAATTGGGTCATAGTATATTTTTAATTAAAAGTTGTCAAAAAAAGGGTCATGATGAAAAAATTTTGGGAACCACTGGCCTAGAGTCTAGCCGAGTACATTCGCCTAAAGCATAATGAAGTGATAAAATGGCCTCCCCAGTTTTATGCCTCCCCGGACACTAACCGTACTGAGGGAAGACGGTCCGGTCGCAGGTTGAGCTGAGGCTGCGGCTGCATCTCCAGGTGTAGCACCGGTAGCTCCGGTGGCGGGGGCGGGGGGAGCGGGAGGAGGAGGCCCACCCCCCATGTTATCGGGGTACTGAGCTGCCACCACACGGCTCAGCGTCGAGTGCCACTGTTCCAGGAGAACGCGGTGCTGACGGAAGATGTTGTCCTTCTGCTGGAATTCGTTCTTCATATCCTGCAGCCTCTGTTAACGATAATGCATCACTTTTACATATTATATATATATATATATATTAAACGAGAGATTACAACAGAAAATATGCTATAGCTTAATTTGAAGCCCTTTAGGAAGAAAAGGTATATTAATATTATAAACTAGAACACGAAACCGAAAACAAATAAAATTCTTTTAATATATATATAATAGTATTTATTAAATACTATTATATATATATTTATATAAATTATATTATTATATAATATAATATTTACCGTTATATATATTAAGGATTAACTTCAATTTAAACATGGTGACGAGTATTAGATTATTCAAAAATTAAAATATATGAAATATAATATTTAAATTCTGTTAAAATTTACATGTAAAATATAACATAAAATATGCATTAAAAATATATACTAAACAAATAATTTTCAGATACATTAATTGGATTATGGTTATAATCTTCGCGATTTAAAAAATAAGCTGCGCACTAAATGCCTGCAGCATTCTTTATACAAATTATTGATTCTATAAATATATAGTATACATGTTATTATATATTATATAAATTATTGTAAATCATAATTGTATATCCGTACTAAATTATATATCAAACTATATTATAAAATATTATTATAATTAATATATTGTGAATAATATATATATATATATATGTATTATATATAGAATATAATAAAATATTAGAAAGATATTTATATGTATTCATATAATTTAGTATATAAAAAAAAGATTAAGATTGAGAAAACTGTATTTTTTATAATGAAAATGAAAATTTAATATACATGCATATTTAAATATTTAATATATATATATGATAAATAAATACCTGACACCTAATAACTATGATATTAATGAGAGTTATTGAGATTTTATCAGCTTTTAAATAATAGTCCTTTTTCCTATATTTACATGTAATATACTGAATACTGACCCCTTAATAAAGATTAATGTTACATTGGACATTCTACACATTCTCTTACAAGAGATGTAATTATATCAAAATTATAACAATTTTTATTATATTGTTTTGTATATAGTAAATAATTAAACTTAGATGATATATTATTATTGTTACCAGATTTAGATTGTTGTACAGAGGTATGAATAGAAGCATAGAGATCATACCTTTTAAATTAAATCACAAATGAAATATAACGATATTACTAATGTTTTTGTACAAGATTAGAATAAAACAAATTTAAGAAATTGTTACCATGGCATATACTATATATATATATATATATACGATATACTATATATAGATTTATAAATTCATTCACGAAGCGAAGTACGATTTCATTATGTGCGTAAGCCGGAAATAAATAGCCGGCTATGGTATCATCATTAACGGAGCGTGCTGAATTTATCAGTTAATAAGATAACGGACAGAAAACCTCCTTTTCGATTTGTTCGGGTTTCTCAATGGACATGATGTAGCGCTTCTCGATGAAGAATTTCTCGATACGCTTCGCCGAATCCAAGAACTGCTGAATAGACAGTTCAACATCTGAAATCGGCGAGTTTACGATAAATTACGCAGTTTCGACTAATTTAAATTATATTAGTTATCGTTATGGTTATTTTGGTGGAGTCCTTTCATCCCATCCAGGAAGATGAAGTGTTCACTTATAACCATATATGGCTCTAATGTACCTTCGAAACCGCTCCCATGTTAAGGCATCCGTGGTTTTAACGAAAGCTGATAATTTATTTATACACAATTATATAAGATCACTTCTAAATATTATTTAAGACCTATTTTAATAGTCCGGATGAGGCTCGAACCCGCGTCCTACTGATTATGTATCTGACGCCTTGCCTTACACAGGCAGTATAAATAGTTAAAACTATTTATTATGTAACATATCGAACGATTAGGCTTCTCTTACGGAGATGTTGCAAAGAACATTACTAATAGAATCATCGTTTTAGGCATAGAAATTTACGCTTCATCGGTCGAGACCAGTCTGTCGATGTATCGTATTATCCCGAGCTGATATACACCAATCGGGCTCACTGATTGGTTAGCTGAATCGTACGCTAACACCCACACTTTCACTATATTACAGTCTACCACGATTATAACGTCGATAAGTTAGTGAGATAGCGAGCGACTAACTGTTTTTAACTTGAGAACTCTCGATAGCCCCGGACTCCTGTTTAGTCAGCGTAGACAGACAATTCTACAAACGTAACAGATTATAAAATGTTCGTTCTGTTTAATAATTAAATATATTTTGAGTGTATTTAATACTGTAGGCGATCCAGTACACTAATACACATGCAGATAACATGCAAACACACGAAATCAGTGAATTTAAATACGTATTTGACCCCATCCTTGATAGACGCGGATATTTAACATAGAATCGCATTAATCGAGTATGTGCTCTAAGTAAACAAAGAGGCTGTGCTGTGAATATCTCACAATTGCATAATTATTGTGATAATATTTTATATCTTCATAACTAACTTAAATATATATATATATATATACATTGTATATATAATTGTTATAATAATTACAATAATATATCTACATTATCAATTTTCATTTTATATTTTATTCGTTATACTTTATTTATTACTATTTAACAAATATCAAACACGATAACAATAATATCGCAGATGCTTGCGGCCAACTAAAGGTGAGTATGCATATAGTTCAAATATAGGGGGCGCTTTCTTTACTTGATGATACTTTATTTATAAACTATCCAGTTATACAATTAGACACTGCAGCTGTATACGTAGTACTGCTAGTAGTACTACTGGTGTATATGCAGAGATTCGTACTATATATTACGTAGTATAGTAGTTTACTATATATTAACTTCATATTATTAAGATATTATTTCGATATCGTTAGCTAAATTTGAGACTTTAACTGCGATACGGTTTTTAGATTCTATATAAAAATAGATATTAAATATCATACTTACATCATCGATATAAAAAAAGTGATTAAGAAATTAACGCACGCAATGCATGTAATATATATATATATGAATGGCATTTTTTTCGATAAATTAACAAAATGGTATCATCGATTTTGATTGGATATTAGTCATATTATACATGCAAAATATTAAAACAGTAGGTTTTTCGTCGAAATAGAGAGAAGTGACTTCTATCAATATATATATTTAGATTATATGTAAATAAAATAGTGTGATTAAAAATTAAATAGTATGATCTTTAATTTAAATGCAGTTAATTTAAATACCAATATTATGAGGAATGTTGATATGGTGTATTATATATAAATAACTATTATTTTTAGTTAAGATAGTATATTAAACTTGATCATTATTATCAATATAATTATAAATAAATAATAATAATTTTAAATTAAATAGTAGGTTTCGACTGCATCGCTTCTATCGAAAAGTGCCAAACACAGCATTCAATTGCTTATCTACCTTCTTGATATAGATGACTGACTCCGACAAAGATTCATTTAAATAATAATAATTAAAACATAAAAATTAGATATAATTTCGCGATATTTGTATGCGCAGTAGTCTCACACGATTATATTTCGGGGAATGATGTCGGACGGCACACATTTGCGTACGTTGTAGTAGGTGTGTCTATATATTGTAAGATAATGATTGACACATGGTTGAATATTCTCAATTGAGAATATTGATGAATCAATTGGTGGTAAACATTGATGTAGAATCACCAATTGATTATATAACGATATTAATATTTATGTATTTAAATTGTATAGAATTAAACTCACATATTGATTACATAACTATATTGATATATGTAAATATATATTTACTTGTACATGTATTCTATAAATACATTACTTATACTGTATAGTAGACCGGTTCGTTCGATTCAATTTTTAATCCTTCATATAAAATATAATACATATCTATATTTTAGTATAATATGTATTAACAATTTTTATAAAAAAATAGTTACCTTTGGTCACGAAGCATTTAAAGTTTGAAATATAAATGATTATTTTAAGATAAAATGTATAATATTCCATGTATAATAGTAATGACGCCATCTTATTATCTTTGATGTTTACAAATTTTTAAATTAATATTTAAAATTAATGATGTATTTGTATTATATTTAATGAATTGATATAATATATACCATTATTTATATTTATTATTAATATAATATCTATATTTCATTTTTATATCTACAAATTACCAATATTAATGTCTCCTAAAACTCGAGAAAATACACCATTTTACAAAGTATTTATTTCAAAATAATTCAAAAAAAGAATTAATTTTTTAAAATTAATATATATAATTATACTTTACATGAATTTGAGTGATCGGATTGTATTGAATTGTGGATATAAGTTAGATATAAATGTCCTTTATACAAATAAAATAAAAAAATATGTAAAATTATTTTGTATTTCATATTTCAAATAAAAATCCACAAAAATTTACAAATGATGTTAATTTTTTTTCTAAAAATAATTTTTAATTTTTTAATAATTAATTTGAATTGTATTATTATTATCTATAAATTATATATTTTAATTTTTTAAATTAAATTGTAATAATTTATTTATATTAAATTATACGATTTTTAGACATTTTTTTTTACTAAAATTATTTTATAAAATTTGGGCATCTAGATTGTTATGAAAAATATTTTGTATTGTTTATACTACTTGTAATATATGTTTCTAGGATATATCCATAGTTGGCTTAAAAAAAATCATACAATTTTATAAAAATTGAATAAAACTTATTTCTATATCTCCCCCATGTTAAATTTTATATGTATTCAATGTTAAAATTAAAAGGTCTCGTGACATAACAATATTTAAGATATAGGTCTAAAATTTTAAACACTTATTTATCATAGCATACATAATTGTCACAGATGGGAAGGTTTATAAAATTACGAAAAAAAATGGAGTACGAACCGGTCTACTGTATAGGCTATACATATCTACAATTAAATTTTATATGTATACTATTAATTTACTATAATATGTGATAAAAGGATTATGGTGAAAAGCTTCGCGATTGATGCGCGATATGAATGCCCTCAAATTTGTTTATTCGAATTAGTGATTTTACAATAGCGTATGATTGGCCATTATAATTAGCGTATGTCTATTAATAGATTATCATACATGCAATGGCTTATCATTAATATATATATGTGTGTGTGTTTTATAGGTTCACTCGGGATGTAATACAGCTAAAAAACCTATCAATATCATAACTAAACCCACCCAACCCAAACAATTGAAAATAACTAAAACAAAAAATGTAATGTTTGTACAAACAAACATACGCTATTCGTAAATATACATAAATTCACTAATTTGAATAAACAAATTTGCTGGCGATTGGCGCCAAATCCCGAATTTTTAACCAGGTACCTGATAAGTAATATTTTGGGTTTTAGTAGGTTACACTGTATACATATAATTATTATAATAATACACTGGTTTGTTTTAGTTTGGTTTGGTTGGGTTTAGTTTTTATATTTCCAGGTTTTTTTAGCTGCATTACATCCCGAGTGAGCCTATAAAAGTAAATATATATATATATATATACATTATTATAATAAATTATTATTAAATAATGATTATTTAAACTATTATATATATATATATATATATATATATACAGTAAAACCTCTCTATAAGAAACCTCTTTATAAGAAAAACCTCTTTATAAGAACATTTTTCACACATTTGGTTGGAATTCAACCTTTTCCACATTAAAAAACCTCTTTATAAGAAAATATTATAAGAAAAATATAAGAAAAACCTCTTTATAAGAAACTTATTGTATAAAAAATATAAAAAATAATTATATATATAAATAGAAGTATTGTATATTGATAAAAATTATAGAAATTAATTATTATATAAGATCTTTTTTTCTTACAAATATTTTATATTACATAAATGGCTCGAAATGAATTAAAAATAATTAATAATTGTTATTGTATATCCATAGATTTATTAAAATTAATTAATAAATGTTATTTTAAAATAAATCATATTTCTAAACTATTCTTTTGATTAATTAATTAATTAATACTAAATAAATATACTATATATAACATATAGGTTATATATAACCCTATGCACTATATATAGTGCATTTTCAATTATAGGTCCTAAATGAATTCTTAAAATCATTGGAAAAGTAAAAACCTCTTTATAAGAAAACCTCTCTATAAGAAAAAAAGTACTGTAAAAAAATAGTTTCTTATAGAGAGGTTTTACTGTATATATATATATATATATATATATATATATATATATATATATATATATATATATATATATTATATATAACCAGTTATATTATAACTTATATAGCTATATTCCATATGTAATACATAATTAAATTGATTTTAAATTATAAAAATTTATTTATAATTAATAAAAAATGTTGACTTGATAATTAAGTTGATTTATTAGTTTAATTTAGTTTTATTTTCAAAATTTCTAATAAAAAATAAATGGTTATATAATCAATTAGTAACTTACTAGTTTATTAAGTATATCACTATATTATATAGTATATATATATATCGCCACACCTTTATAAATTAAAGCGTAAATTCACCTTATTGAAATTATAATACTGCTGCAGTACTCCGCCTGTATGCGGCTATAACTCTGATAACTCCATTGAATCATAATAATTATGATAATGATAATGATTATCATTCAATAATTGAAATCAAAAATATTAAGTAGATTAATAAACCTGAAGTGCAGCTTCAAATTCTTTTATATATGAATCATTTATATCAACTACTTCATTAATATCATCAATAGATTCCATATTTGGTTTATATTATATTAGTTTTAATTCAACTACTATATGTATTTATCATTACTAAAATTAGAATTTTTGAAATAATTATTTTACCATACTATTTATTATCTTTGATATTAATATTAATTATACCATTAATTAAAGAATTATTTTGTTTAATTGCAAATTAAAGACCCAACTAAAAATTAAAAATTGAATATAAATCAGTTTCTAGTTGATTATCAAAAATGAATAATTACTTCTGAGTAAAGTAACTTTTTCTTATTTAAAAAAATATAATTGATATTTACAAAAAATGTTGGCCTCGTTTTAAATTATTTCATAGGAAGTTAAGAAATTATATATACAAATTTATTTAATCCATTTCATAATTATGTTTTAATTTTTTTTATTGTATTAATACAATTTAATAATTCAATCAAACATAAATTAAAATGAATGGTATATCATGTAGAGAGATATGTTGTTTATTTTGTTGTCCACCGTGCCCATCGAGAATAGCAGCGAAATTGGCTTTCTTACCCCCAGATCCTACTTATAAATTAATGTCAGAATCGTCTTCAGATAAATTCGCATTACATCTATCAGAAAGGGCAGAATGGCAATATTCTCAACGAGAATTGGATTGCATCGATGTCTTTATGACTAGAACATCGAGAGGTAACCAAATACCGTGCGCAATGGTACGTTGTAATCAGAATGCAAAGTTTACCATATTATTTTCTCATGGAAATGCCGTAGACTTGGGACAAATGACTAGTTTTTACATAGCACTGGGAACTCGTATAAATTGTAATATATTTTCGTACGACTACTCCGGGTACGGTAGATCAACCGGAAAACCGTCCGAGAAGAATATGTACGCTGACATCGAAGCAGCCTGGAAAGCGCTGAGATCTAATTACGGAATCGCCCCGGAAAACATAGTATTATACGGACAGAGTATCGGTACGGTTCCTACCGTTGATTTAGCTTCAAGGTACGAAGTCGGAGGTGTGATCCTGCATTCCGCGTTGATGTCTGGATTAAGAGTGGCATTTCCTCAGACGAAAAGAACTTGGTTCTTCGACGCTTTTCCGAGGTTTGGCTTTTAATTTTAGTATGAAATTATTCTAACAATGTATTATTATAATTATATTTTTAAAGAAATTTAGTTTTAGGTGTATCTAATATGAAAATGAATTTTAATATTTATTATCATAATTATTAATTAAATTATTATTATTATATTTAATTATTATTGTCAAAATATTATATTAAATATATAATTAAATTATGAATAATAAAAACTACTACTATACACTGTATTTGCATTTGATAATGAATATCGGTATTTATATTTTAATACAAAATTACATAAATATTTTAATAAAGTAATACATGTATTATTTTGTTTGTATTCAATTTGTTGTTAAAAAATATAAAATATTTTAATTTGTATTTGATAATATATAAGTATAATAAGTTATTATTAATAACTATACTATATATTTATGCATATATAGTATATGCTGTAGTATAGTTATTATACTTATATATTATCAAATAAAAATAGAAATATTTTATATTTTTTAACAACAAATTGAATACAAACAAAAAATTGTATATTAATATACATGTATTGTTTTATTAAAATATTTATGTAATTTTTTATTAAAATATAAATACCGATATACTTTATCAAATGCAAATACAAAATATGAATACAAGTAATCTGGGTGACTGAAAAATTAATTTACCAATACCGAAATAAATTTAGTTTAAATAAATACCACAATTAATAATCATATATAGGTAGTTTACTATTAGTATTTATCAATATACTGATATAAATAGCTATTTTTAATCTATTAAATTGGTAAATATGAATATAACACCGCAGTGTAAAACGTTCATATTCAGTATTAACATGCAATGTATGTATTTCTTCATATATATGTGCTTATTCAAGCACATTTATTATTCAAAAGTTATATTTCGACGTTGCGTCACTCTAACTATATGGCCACATGTGGTCTATATGGTTAATTGCGCTGTACTAATTATTAGCTATGGTGATGATGCCAGATAAGTAATTTATGCACGCTTTTTATTAAGATTTATTGTCCTAACCTTTATATGTAAATTTGTAATATACATAATGATTATATATATATATATATATATATACATTTATTTCAAAGAGCACGTTTATCTAATGACACAAACATCAGAATGAATATGCGTTTCGGTTTTCCACTTTATTAGAATATTATATAATACATATCATATGTCATATGTATACAAGGTAAATATCAAAATAATCTAGGATGAATTTAAGTAATATTTATATACATTTATGTTAATAATATTATTAATAAAGATGTATAAGTTTATAACATAATATTATTCGTTAATATAATAAATGTATACAAATATTATTTATTTAAATATGTAGATAATCATTTAAACCCTATATATACCCGATACATTACATTATATTATAGTGAGTTATATTTAGTGAGTTACCTTCATAATGTATTATATTATTTATAATCCACTTAACCGAAATAGATTTTGTATAAAAACATATTGAATACAATATGATATTTGATAATTTATACTAATAATCACGAAATACTTAACAAATAAAGAATAGCTATAGGCATAAGATATTATAATACCAAATTTTAATGTATATCATAAATCATATTATAATATTTAAAAATAATTTATCTTTATAGTATTTAATATATATAATATATCCCAAATATCTATGGTATTATCATCGATATAAAGAAAGTGGATAAGCAATTGACGCACGCAATGCATGTTAAAGATAGATACGTGAATGACACTTTTATCGATAAATTAACAAAATGGTATTAGTGATTTTGATTGGACAGTCATATTATATATGTCAAATCTTAAAACAGTAGTCTTTTCGTCGAAATAGATTAAAGTAACTTCTATCTATATCAATGGATTTAAATTATAAATATCAATAAAATCAATAAAACAGTATTATAACTTCAATTCAAATACACAAAATTACGAGGAATGTTGATATTATGTATTTTAAATATATAATTTTATTTTTAGTATAGATAGTACATTAAAATTGGTAGTAATTATCAATATATATATGTATAAATAAATATTATTATAAATAAAAAGTAGTGGGCCAGATAGTGGGTTTCGACTGCAGCGCCCGTAGCGGATAGTGCCATACACTACATTCAATTTCTTATCCACTTTCTTTATATCGATGGGTATTATATGTAAAGTAAAATAAAATAAATGTATATCGTAAAACCATTATAACATATAAATCTATGCATGTTTATTAATAATATTAATATAAATAATATTATTTAAATATTAATTAAAATCACCTCAAATTAATTCGTAAGTCATTGCAGATTAATTTACTATTCGTGATTAATACACACCTCCCCTAAATACCTCAAATACCTCGTTCCTTATTACTTGACATACATTTACTAATATTGAAATACTTTATAAAATGATTTATTATATTTAATTAATAGGGAAATAATTTTGTTAGTATATTTTATCAAATAAACCACACATAAATATATGTATTACACAGCTGTATCTGTATAGATGACAAATTATATCTAAGAGTTTATCTTTATTATTTAAAGTTGTAGTTGTTATCATAATACATTATTTATCTAATGATGTTTATATATCCCTGATAACTTTGATGAATTAATTTTTCATAGATATTTGAATATATATAAATATTAGATTCTTAACCAAACTCATTCTAAATTCTATCTGAATTATATAATATCACTAATATATTATATTTTATATGATGTTGAACAAATTCAATTTATATGTGATATTTGATACTATTGATCACATTATAATTTATAAATATAAATGTATACATAATATGTATTATATATATGTATTACATATACATATTACATATATACAATGTATATTATACATATATATATATATATATATATATATATGTATGTATATTCTAAATGTTATTAATTATAACTCAATTAAAATTTTATATATTAGCTAGGGTGATTTTCTACTGCATACCTTTGTCAAGGTACTACTTTTAATCTATACAGGAAGTAATAGTATATCGTTCTGAATGATTATTAAAAATATTTATATATTATATATATATATATAATATATATATATATATATATATATAAGTGAATATATTGTATATAATATAGCATTCGGTTAGATATAGCATGAATAGCGCAGGGCTTACTATCGCTAGAGCTTCTGTACAGTAAGTGTCATCTGTATCACGTGACTTAATCATGTGACTTACGAGCTCTGTGACGTACGACCTCTCACACTCTCTCTCACTCACTATCTCTCTCTCTCTCTCTCTCTCTCTCTCTCTCTCTCTCTCTCTCTCTCTCTCTCACTCACTCTCTGTCTCTCTCTCTCTCTCTCTCTCTCTCTCTCTCTCTCTCTCTCTCTCTCTCTCTCTCTCTCTCTCTCTCTCTCTCTCTCTCTCTCTCTCTCTCTCTCTCTCTCTCTCTCTCTCTCTCTCTCTCTCTCTCTCTCTCTCTCTCTCTCTCTCTCTCTCTCTCTCTCTCTCTCTCTTCTCTCTCTCTCTCTCTCTCTCTCTCCTCTCTCTCTCTCTCTCTCTCTCTCTCTCTCGCTCTCTCTCTCGTTGACAATCAGTATTGTCACCCTACTCTCCGACATAATTGCGTAGTTAATTACGTGAAGAGTACCACCTCCGTCACTGGATAGAAATATCAACTATTATAACGGTATATTGCTATCATCGTCGCTGCATAATGAAAATGTAGACATTCTAGTATAGAAAGTATGTGGAAAATGTAGTGTATAATCTATTTTATTCCGAGTACATTATTTATTGATGTAGTATCCTCTTCCCTCTGTATATTTGTACATACAGAAGCAGCTTGAATATTCCTAATACTAAATTAACGACAAATAATTTAATAGTTTTAATTTAAATAATAATACATTATTATTTATAATATTATACTACTATACTATTATAACTAAAATTATTGGATATAAAAAATTATAAAACAAAATAATAATATTACAATAATCAACAGAAGATGACAATATATGCGGGGTAGTATCCCCTTCATGACTATAGTCCTATTATAATAATACCATTATACATAAAAGCTTAATGTAGAATACTGAAATATATTGAACTTCTTATAAGGTATATTACAATGTAAAGCCGTTTTCTGATTCATTTATGTCGTATGTTGTTTATTTATATGCTAGATGTATCGTTTTATAAACACGATCTGTGCATTTCTATAATATATAAATATTTAATTTTAAAATCAATATCCTATCGGCTTCTCTCGTGCATATTAATTCGCAATCAAGTACGCAATGACTCCTGTGTTCTGTATATGATCGTAGATATCGAATCTATGTTCTCTGTTTATTATTACGGACATTATTTATAAATATTCAAGATATTTACAAAAATTCCATCATTTAAGTAGATATGCACTGATTGTAAAAAGTGAGCGATGTAAAGATAATATGTTTTATTATAATTTAAAAAATGTGTTACAACGGCACTTTATTTCTATATTTACACATTCGTAATACATTATATTGTTAATATGAACAACATAATTGTATCCATATAATTTATATTGATTGCACTTGTGTTGGGTGTTTGCATTCAACAAACACTGTACACAGTCACACATTTACCATGTTATTATGGATGCTATGATTTATTAAATTATGGTTATACTAATAGTTATGTGGGGCCAACCCCATTAGGGGGGGGGGGTGTTGTGAGTATATTATAATCAACTCTCGCTATCTCTGAAATCATAGAAACCCTGCAAACTCAAATACCTCTTTTATTCAGACTTCACGAATACTAGTTTGGTTTTGTACCGAAATAATTACACGTAAGAATTATTCAATTTCTCCAAAGACACATTTTTTCGGATCCTTGAATTCTGATATGCCGGGAATTGAGTGTACAATTATCTCTCACCGTTTAGTAGTCACACGCTTAGTCGAAACACATGAACCCACTTTGTAATTATAATATATTCGAGCGCATCTCTCGCCTCACGCGCTAATTAGTGTACAGCAATAGATCACGTACTAGAACAGAGATCAGGATGAGTCGTAGATCTATTAATAGCCCGTACTGGAATACCGCGCAGCCTAATTTTAGATCATCATCATTATTATTTAAAAGACCTCGCTCGTTTGTACTTAGTTTCTACGACGATGACGACGGGGTTGCAAATGTTAATTAAGATTGCCTACTTTGCAGTCTACACACACTAGCTACATCACACTGGTAGCTGTGTTGCCGTTGTTACTCG